>BPTQ01000006.1:78383297-78882332 GCA_019973895.1 Chrysanthemum seticuspe | reverse complement strand
GAGAAAGTATCCTCCGAAGACAACATTGCCGACATCTTTACTAAACCTCTTAAACGAGAACCTTTTAATCTTCTTAGACTTGGTTTAGGGTTAATGGAACCAAACATGTAGAATAAACATAGCCTAAAACATTAGAATAGTCAAACCAAAACAATTTTGCCTTGTATCTGCTACTGTAGCCACGGCACCAAACGACAACACGGATGGAACCAAATATTTGGTGCCGTCTGGTCCGTGGTGTCTACAGAAGCAAAACTGCTATATACATAACATCCTCTTCCTCACAACCCACTTTACCAAAACGTGTAAAACTTAAACCAAGCTCATTATTGACACATTCCCACTCACTAATCACTGAAGATAACATCATTGTAAATATCCTAACTTCATTTCATCTCTTAATTCTGAGTCTAGGATTCTTATTTATACACAAAACTATCACAAATCATTACATGGGGTTTTATGTATGCTTTTATACCAAATATGAATTTAATTGGCAAATTGCATAACTAATCATTCAAATTAGGTACTACATTATCATATTGCATAAACAAATCATGTTTCCCACTAATTGATAGATAATGAATATAAGGCCTTATTCAAACAACCAAACACCCCATGTCAAAAGTTTTGAAAAGCTTCTCACTTGTAGGAAAACATTTTTCATTGCTAATACAAATAGAAACGTTAAAATTTTCATCACTTGCATGCTCTTGAATACTAAAGGTATTGCATAACTAATATGCACTCCCGGGTATATTCAAATGTAGCCACATTGAATTAGGAGCATTTGGGTTATCTCATGGTATTTGCCAAACAACCCACTAAAACCTTTTTGTGCATAAAATGAGTCGAGATAACCGCAACTCCAAATTGTTTTCATATAGGCACACACTAGAATCAAAAACGTTAAAATTTATTTTCATTTTTAACATATTAATTCTTGTCCTTAGGAATAACCATGGTAGCCGCAAGATTCTATGATCACAAAGACACACTTAACTACATTCCCAAACACCACAAAACCAAAGGACTTACCAAGGAACAAGTAGAAATATTTGAGAGTCTAGAATCAAGGTATTTCCATGAGGGTAGAACCATTCACTCATCCTTCCTTGAAAATACCAATCTTCGTGAAGAACTAGCCGTCATTCAATTCGATTGTCTTCTTGACATCGATGAACCAATTTGTCCTAGGTTTGTGTTAGAATTCTATGCTAGTGTGACCGGCTTTAGTGATGAAGACGATGATGAATTTTGCCTTAGGTTTAGAATAAACCAAAACGACTACACCATCACCTTAAGCAACTTTGCTCAAGTGTTAGGAATTCCCAACCAAGGAACTTGTGTCTACACGGATAAGTGGTCACTCATGGCTCTTGATACAATCAATGACCGCTCTCTTCCCTACATAACCCGTTTGGCCGATAAGGATGTCATCCGTGAACACCTTTTTAACCCAAAAAGTGATACAACCCGAGTTACCCGAAAGGGAAAAGAGGTAAACCGAGATCCATATGGAATGGAGCTAAATGAACTTAAGCCCGAATTTAAGAAATGGGAGGAACTACTTAGAGCCAACGTCATTAGCACCATAGGAAATAGGGATCACTTAAACGCCTGCCTATGTCACATGCTCTACAACTTATCCACCCGACAACCATTCAACTTAGCCTACTACATAGCTAGAAGAATGATTGATATTCCAACTTAAGGATCGGTTGCTCTTCCATACGGGATGCTTCTCACCCGTCTCTATAGAAACTTCGCACCAATTCCACCAACCCTAAAAGGGATGCACCTCCACTATGAACTCATCCCTCACATCTTTGTACCTTTGAGTAATGCTCGAGTTGCTAAGACAAAAGGCAAAAGAGCAAAACCTCCAACTCCATCATCTTCATCATCAAATAGCTCCGAGGATGGTCTTCCAAGCTCTCATCTTCCACCTCATGAGTATTACGCATCTCTTCCCGAGATTGAGAATGAATCAGCATAATTCAAGCAAACTAAAGGAATGTTCAAGTGCCTTGGTAGGATGATGAACAAGATTTACAAGAAATTGGACAAATAAGGGTACTTTAAGGAGTGTTTGGAACAATGCATTATCGTTAATGTTTGATACTATTTAGTTGTTTTTATTATGTAGGATGATAATATAACTTGAAACAATGGTGTATGCTAACAATCTCATGCAGGGGGATAGCACAAGTATGCTATCAAATTTTACCCATTTTCACTATATTGTGAAAATCAATAAGCCTTGCTCAAAATCTATGCTCCACTATGTTTACATATGTGTTACTTACTTTTCCTAACTAGAAATGTTTAGTATAACAGCTTTTGAGAAAAATTTCAGGTTTTGGAAATTTCCCCGACACCTAAAAACGAACTCTGTCCAAATATCTGCACTCCACGGATCAGACGGCACCATAATTTTGGTACCGTCCTTTATGTATTTTGGTACCGCCGTATCTGTACAGGCGGACCAGACGGCACCTTTTTTAGGGTACCGTCCGTGTATGATTTTGGTGCCGTGGATCCTCCAGGTAATTTTTTGAATTTCGACTCTTTCGTGATTCCAAATTATCTTCCATCACTTATAAATCAATCTTAACTAGTTTATATTGTTATTAGAACTAGTATTATTTACTAAGGTATATAAGAAATCCATTTCTCACCAAAATTCAAAAATTTGAAAAATCCACCCAAGGAGCCCTTTGGCATAAAGGAAGGAACCAAATTTTTGGTACCTTCAAATCCGTGGGTAATCTGAATGTTAGGAAATTCCACTCACTAGAACACATTTATTGCAAATCTTTTCTTCTTCACTCCATCTTCCTTGTATGGATTGACTTGGGTGATATGACTAGCATTCAACCCACTTCCAAATCATTAGGAACCTCATCTCTTCAATGGTTCAACATCAAATCAAACACATTTCTCAACAATTTTTAACCTCTATAAATTGAAAGGCTTTACCATGATCATCCTCACACCTTCCTCATTCTCACTACTATCTAGCAAATCAAAAACCAAGTTAAAAATGACTAAATCATCACCAAAACCTTGCAAGAAAACCGCTAGAATTAGCGTAAGGCCTTGTTGTTTTGTTCATCTTAGCTCATCATCCGAATCTTCACCACTCACAATCTCATCTCCCATTAGAGATGATACAAATCTTACCTTAGCTACACCCACTTCATCACACATTGTGATCACCACTCCACCACCAACAAAAACACCTACTTCACCTCCACCGGCACCCATCCAAACATCCAAAACACCCTCACCACCTTCACCAAGGTCTCCCACTCTCACTCCCATGGAGTTATTTTCAACTCCACCAACATCACCAAATCCTTTCCTAGAGGACTTGGAAGACTTGCCTCCTAGGCTAAGTCATCCTCCACCATTGCCATCCTTTGGCACAATTGAGCGAATCGCTCATGAGTCACCTCGGTCATCCATTGACCCAAACGCCCCATTAGGGCCAAGACCTCTCCTTTTCCACCCCATTCACAAGGACATTCATGGTCCTTTATACGGGGATCATCCACTTCCATCATCAATGTCCCCTCATATTGAGGACATTCCGGAGTGCATGTGGGATGACAATCCCACTAGAGAGGAGATTCAAGCCGAACTCCACAACCTTCACCAATTCAAAGGCATGGTGGATTCTCACTTAAGTGAGACAATGCAAATGCAAAATGCTTTGCTTGCATCCATCATGACCACTCCAAACATTCCCAACACCACCAACACATCCACCATTCCACCACCACAACCTCCCCAAACTTTCTACCCTCCAAGGCATGGTTGCTCAATTTGTGAGCAAACCGGCCAAACCGTGGAACGGACCCGGGTTATGGTCCATGACTTCCAAGAAGAAATGAGGTTCATCCTCAACCACATCCTTGAGCGTCTCAACGCTCTTTCCCATCCACCATCACTTTAGGATGGTTTTAGAATAGTCTTTCTTTTGTTTACTTTCTTAGGATAATTTTTATTTCTTGTACTAAAAACACATCATTGTGTTCTCTTTTCATGATCTTTACTCATGAAAAATTTTAACTAATGAATGTTGTTTATTATATTGTTGGTGTCATTACATAGTGTTTGGAAATGCTTGTGAATGATCATTATTACTAACATTTTTTTTTTTAGCTTTATTTTCACAATCCATGTATCTTCCCATTAAAGCACCCAATTTAGGGGGAGCTTTGAACAAGGGGGAGATAGTAGCTCGGGCTCATTACATTCCGCATAGCCTCTTCTTTTTGTTGAGACAAAAAGGGGGAGAAAATATAGAACTTTGAAATTATTTATATTTGACTTTTCTGAAAAAGTCAAACTGCATACATTTGACTTTCTAAAAGTCAAACAGGAACCCTCATTAATAATACTTGACTTTTCTTAAAAAAGTCAAACTGCATACTTTGACTTTCTGAAAAAGTCAACATCATGCATCAACTAGTGAATTCTTTGACTTTCATAAAAAGTCAAATTTCATACACTTGCATTATCATTTCCTTTTCAAGTTCTAAAACTAATATTTTTATAACTCTTGTACAAACTTTGTTTCTTTTATAAAAATAAAATTTATATTTTGTCCTCAACAAAAAGGGGGAGATTGTTAATACAAATATCGTCATTAAACGTTATTTATATTTTTGATCTTTGCCTAAGTTTTGTTAACGACAAAAGTAAATTTAATTTATAAAAGCTTAAAGCTTGTCAAGTTTATTAGATATTAAAACAAGCTTTCTCAAACAATATATTCATCATTCAAGCATTTACATTTGTGATTAGTAACATCTTGATATGACTATAATCATTATGTATGATAGTAGTTTTAGAATGTGTTAGGTTCTTAAAACCAAACACTACTTAAGCATTTGCATATTTCTAAAAATAGTAATACAACATTTGACATCATGTATTACATCATGGAAATCATTGGAAGATTTCATTAGATATTTTGTGAAGATTTGTACTCTTCATAACTTGCACAATCTCACCTAGATAGAGTTGACTTTGGCAAGATTTGATATCTTGGCTGTCAGACCCGGCGGTACCAAAATGGTACACGGGCGGAACCCTTTTAAGGGGTCCGCCGTCCGTGGACGCTCCTGTCCATTTTGGCTATAAATAGCAATGCCAAGCCAAGTAGTTTTTCATCCCTTTCTAACATACTCTCATACATATCTTCTCTCTAACCTTTCTAACTCAGTTTCATATCATATTAGTGATCTCTTTTGTAGCAAAGAAGATCAAGTCATATTCAAGCTTCAACGAGAAGTTGGAAGTCTTGTTTGTTTAGTGTTGTATGATCTAGTGTTGATCCATACTTCATTGTTGTATCAAACCATCATAATCTTGTGAGTGTGAGTGGTTAGTATTTTAGTCCTCAAAATACATTGTGTGTGGGAGTAGTTGTACCCTTGGAAAGAACTCGACATCTAGCTCAGTGTCGGAAATAGTGTAAGCGAAGTGTAAAGGTTTTCTCCGCCGGTGAAAGGAGCTTGTTGACTAGTGAAGTTAAACTCTCGAGTGTGAGACTCGGGGAGTGGAGTAGGGCAAGGAAAAAGAGTCCTTGTAGGCCGAACCACTATAAACAACTTGTTGTGGTTTGATCATCTCTTTCCTTATTTACTTATTACACATTGCTTGCATATTTCATTAACATACTTAAGATCAATATCAATTGATCTTTCAATAAGTTTCAAAACAAAGTTTTTAATTGGTAAACTATTCAACACCCCTTCTAGTTTTCTACACCCTCCTTTTAGGGATCCGTAGGATCCGGGGTGACGTATCTACAATGCAGAACCCCACACATCAAAACAGCCCACTAGATCACTTCATACTAGCTAAACATAAGGCCTTAGGACCACTTAAGTCTTCTTCAAGCTCAGTAAGCTTCACACTCACTCATAGCTCATTTAGGATCACACTCAAAAGTGATTTTTAATTTATCATTTCACCAAAACTCATCATCCTTCCGTTCCTATACTCACACATCATCTATCATACGTCAACACATCTAGTTTTATAAATCTCTCAATTTTAGCAAATTGATTTTAGCCATCTCTACCTCAAAATGGGTCAAAAACTAGTCTTCCAATTCTTATAATTTTTAAGGAATTTTCAAATTTTATCCCAAGTTGCCATCTGATCTCTAGGATCATTTAATATCACTTGACACTATCAATATTTCTAGTGTCATCCTTGATCACCTATTGGTGGTTATAAAGTCCCATTTTCCTTCCATAAAAGGCAATCATTAGCTACCACCACTCATTGCCCTTGATCATTTAAGTCACACCTCATTTAAAACACTTAAGAAGACTGAGACACTCAAGATGTATAGGTATTAGACTCTACCAACATCGTTTTCTTCTTTTCTTGACTGCTGATAGCCGGATCCCTAGGATTAGCCTAGACAGATCCCTCTTTGGAGGGAACCGTGGGAACCGGCTGGCAGATTCAGCAAATCCTACCTAAAAAAATCATTTCAAGCTCTCCTTACTAACTTGAACACTCCATCTTGTCTTAATTAAACTCATAGATCAGTGCAAATCTGTAGTTGACCCTTGTGTATGCAAATCATCACATTTCTAAGGATCTTAGTGGCTTAAGTCTTTAATGCACCTCCCAAATCCTTCCCTTTATTAGTCATCCTGATTAGAACTTCTTAGTCATCAACCACAACTTAATTCTCAGCACTTAGAAACACTTTCTTTAGTCATTTCATCATGAGGAAAGCTCCTAGTGCTAACTCATCCACCAAAGGACCACCCAAGAAACTTGTTCGTGTTGTACACGAAATTTCCTCAACCGAATCATCTCCCGTTAAATCCACAAATGCTAGGATTTCTCCTTCACCAACTCAACCAATCAAACCAATCCCCAAAAGGATTGTTCCCACAAAAATATCATCACCAAACACCACAATTCCTACTAAACCAAACACACCCATTTCCACCCAACCATCATCTTTGGTGCCTAGAGCCATATCATTTACGACTTCACAATCATCTCCACATCTCTACAACTTAGAGGACTTACCTCCTAGGCCATCCCATCCTCCACCATTGCCGACACTCTCTTCAATAGAGAAGAGTGTGCAACAAAATCAAGGTGTTGAATCAACACTTGCACCGATATCCTTTTCTCCATTTCCCTCAAATGGTCCATTTTGGATTATGAGGAATCATCAAAGTCAACCACCTGACTACATGGAAGTTGACACCTCTCTACCTCCACCATCATCCTTTGTTGAGACATCATTGAATGTGCCTCCCCCAATCCCTCCTTATTTTGAGGATCCTCAACCCTCTTCACTTGATCCTCCACATCAAGCCGCTTCATTTCTACCACCACCTTTTCCAAGCCATGACAAGGATTATTATCATTGTCAACACGTTGAAGGCTTGATACATGAACTACGTAAAAAGCAACGTTTCATGTTTTATCACCTCCTCGAACGTTTCGATGAGGTCAACAAACCTAAACAACCGTGAGCTTAAGGATTCAAGTGGTGTCCTAGTCTTAAGCTTAACTTAGATCATTTAGGAATCACATTTCATGTTTAAATCATTCTCTTAGTTTTTAGAGATTTGTATATCATTTCTCGTATGTTTTATTGAATGAGATTACATGTTTTATGCCATATTTTCTTGAGTGTATGTTTGGTGCCTTATTACATATCTCACTTTGATGTTGACATCATTTGTTCACATCACCATTGCTGTCTTAAACTTTCAGACAGACGGATCCCTCTGTTTTGCCTAGACGGATCCCTCCAAAGAGGGAACCGTGGGATCTGTGCACCATAAGACCTGTTTACTACTAACTTGAGTCTTATTTGCAGGAAATTATCCATTATATACTTGTTTTCTAACCTTTGTTTTGTAGATTTTCAATATACATATGAAGACTTTGACACCCTAAGCTAGGGGAGTTTCGTGTCAAAGCAATACATTGCAAAATCATTTGTAATATAATTCACATTAGGATTACATTACATGACGTCCCTGATGAGTGTGTAAATACTCATCATTTTTGTTCCTTCTACACTGCAAAAACAGTCAAAAACATTTAGACAGAAAAAATATTTAGACTGTATTTTATGCACTAATTGTCAAAATCTAGTCCCTGGTTATTCAAAACATGTAATTTTCCATAAAAGGCCCTCAGGAATTTTTAAGTTGTCAAAATTAGCCTTATAAAGCTCAGTTTTGCAAAATGGCAACTTTAGTCCCTGAAATTTCAAAGATTGACAGAATTTACCCCTGGACATTTTAAATTGGAAAATTAACATTTTTAGTCCTTTGGTAATTCTAACTTGTCAAAATTGGTCCTTGTAATACTTTTGGAAAATTGCAGTTTAGGTCCTTGGATTTTTGGTATTTTACAAAATTAGTCCTTGTGATTAACACTACTACCAAACCTGCCAAAATAAAATACCCAAAACAAAACATAAAACCCAACACAACACCAGCCCAAGCCCATTACCCTTTTTGACCCTTGGACCATGAACCTTGACCTACCCTTGACCCTGTCAAAACCCACGTGACCCCTCCCTTCTTGAACCCCCGTATGTTAATACTCCCTACCCAGTCAAACTGGGTTTGACTCAAACAAACCCGCCCACCTTATTTTTCCCTCCTTCCCTCCAATACCACCATCTCCATCAACCACTTGCCTGCAAAAACTCACCAAACACTCAACCCACACCCTTTTCCCACTTCCCAAACACAAACCTCCAAGATACAATTAAGGCCTTCCTTCCCCTGTCCCAATCACCAAGACCCAGTGGCACAATTTTTGGCGCCAAAAACGCATATGGAAGGTTGAGATCAAATCGACCAATCCAACGGTTCAAGTGAAGTGGGAAAGTCAAGGAAAGTTGCTTGGACTTCAAAAAGTCACTACAAATAGAGAAAGAAGCAGTAGAATACTTTGTCAAAGTCTTAGACCAATTAGTAGTGTAAAACTTTTATTTCTGTTGTGAACTTTTAAATTTAGTTTTATTTTCAAAGTTGTATCATGTTTTATGGTTAATGAAAGTTATTTCAATAGGTTCTCAGTTTCAATTCTCAAGTTTGAATTCAATCTTTAGCATTTTCAAGCAAAATTGACACTTTGCTTTAATCTTGTTAAATATTGTTGTTCTTGTTCATTTAATATCATTTCAGTTACCTTTTAAGCTTTTTGAAGCTTTGCTATCACTTAGAGGACTTGTAACTTAGTTTACTTAAAAAAACATAAAAATCAAAGAAAATAGAAATAAAATAAAAATGAGTGTTCATGATGATGAAGGCTTGGAGCAGGGTTGCTCATGGATTGCCCTGGGTTAGATGCTTCATGGGAAGCTGTAGGAAGTAATTTGGTACTCTTGGTTCTCAGTTGTGAGCTTGAAAATCATTTGTAAGCTCAAATTCTCATATATTTGCATATTACTGTTTTCTTTATTAAATCTGTTTATTTTGGTGTTTGTATGTTTAGATTAGCTTGTTACATCAATACTAGTTCTTAGGCATCAGTTTCATGGATTAATTCAGTGTTTTGATGTGAAAGTCTCATTTTCATTTCCTTAAAGGGGTGTTTGGGTTAACCTGTTTCCATGGGTTCATGATAGTTATTGTTATTGATTGTTGTTGCAGCATGCTAGTCTAGGTCCAATTAAGTGGAATTAACCATAAAACTCAGGTCTCAAGTGACCAAAAGTCTAAAACCTCTTTGATTCACCCTCTCAGTCCACTGTTGGACTTTTAGAACCCATGATCATGCTCCGTAGCTTATAATTAGATAACCTAGCTTATTCTAGCCTTATAATAGCTTATAATAACAGTTTAAGTTAATTAGAAGCAATCATAATTCACATTAGTCAACTTAGCTTATTAATCTAAAAAGTCAAAATTTCATAGAAACCCATTTTTGAATAAACTTGTGAATTTCGTGTAGGGCTTAATATTAGGAGATAGGACTTAAGCTTTTATATTTATAATATTTTGTTGCTCATCTTGATTAGGTTATTTTTAGTTAATTTTTATTTAGCTTATAGACTGCTTATTTGCTTGCTTCTTTTAAGCTCTTTTTCACAAACCTCCCGTTTTGCTTATTCCTTATTTCTGCTATTCAATGTGTTTTTCTTGTTGTTGTTGCTTATTCTAAGTTCCCATAACTTGCTTTTAGCTTATTCAACCTTTGGTTCCAGCTTGTTAGCTTGTTGTGAGCTTATAACCTCACTTTTAAGCCAAAAAGCTCCCTGTTGAGCTTATTGCCTTGCATTCGGTTTATCTTTGAGTTCCCCAAAATGTGTCTTCACAAAAGTTGCTTATTTTCAGTAGTAAAATAGTTTTGTAAAATAAAATTCAAGAAAAACCAAAAATAAAAATAGTGATAGCTTCTATTTAAGCCATTTGGCTTATTTTTCTGCTTTTTCAAAAAGCACTTTTCATTTTTATATTTTTCCTAGTTTTCTGCACTTGTTTAGTACTTATATAAAAAGTTTTAGATTTTTCTTAGGTCATTTAGTATTTATTAGAATTTTTATTAGTTTTCAATAATTAATAAATAGTAATTAATTAATAATAAATACATAAAAAGTGTAATAAATATATTTTCAGTTTTAAAATAAGTTTTATAATATTTTAGATTTTTCTAAGTCATAATTTCACTTTTCTAGCTTTATTTCATATTTTCTTATATTTTAGGGTATTATTAAAATAGTTAAAAATAGTTTTTAATTAATAATAATTAAATAAATAGTTATAAAAATAATTTTAATTTTCCAATAATTTTCTTTTATTATTAGGATTGTAAAAATATCATTTTCATATCCGTAGGTGTTTTATTCTTTTAAATTTACGTTTTATTATTTTACGTTTACGTAAAATTCAGTAAACGTACGCGTTTTAGGTTTTAATCGTTAAACGATTTTAAATATAGAATTAAAAGGACTTCAAAGTCTTTATTAGATTTAATTTCCTTAGTGTAATCAATCATAACCCTTTTCCTGTTCGATATTCACCCGATCACAGATTCGTTGTATTACAGTTTACACACCTCGTTGGGACTTAACGACCCGGGGAAACACTAAACTCCTCTGGACTTAATTGCATTTTGTTCTGAGCTGTTTGACTTTTATGGTTAACCATTCACAAGTGGTTGACTAATAAAAGATAGACCGTTCGGAGCGGATCAGTCCCCTTGCCAAGTTGCAATCATCAAGGGGAGCATATTCGTCACATAGACGAAATCATTTGCAAACATAGTTGCAAAGTTGCAATCATCAAGGGGAAGCATATTCGTCACACAGACGAAATCATTTGCAAACATAGTTGCAATGCGTTAGTTTAGTATTTCTTCTTACTTGACACCCTCACAAAGGGATGGACTAGTCAAGGGGGAGCTAAGTCTAGAATTCTTCTCCTCACTAACTCTCTATTTTTCATATTTTTCTTTCACATGTTTTTCTTTAAAGAACGTGTTAGTTTTTTTTCGACGCTCTTTTTGTTTCGACAAAAAGGGGGAGAAGAGAGTAAAAACTCCAATTCAAATTTTTAAGAATTTTAGTTTTTTCTTAAAATAATTGTATGTTTTGTCATCAACAAAAAGGGGGAGATTGTTAATACAAATAAGCCGTAAAAACGTTTATTTATATTTTACGATCTTCAAATGTTTTGTTGATAACAATCGTAAAATCATTTTAGCGAAACAAATAAAATACGTAAATGGTTTGAGCCAATAGTTAACTAACACACTTACGTTTTCACATAAAACACCAAACAAGTAATAGTGTTTTCATGATTTAGTAATACATATGTACAACAACTAGTGTTTACATATTGGGTAGATATATACATACCTAGTATGTATTATAATGGGTAATATAATGGGTAGAAGTTTAAGTATTAGACCCATTGACCAAATACATTGAATGTAGTTGGGTTTAACCCAAAGTCCATGACCCATACCCATGGAGCATAACCCATAACCCATTGCATAACATCATGCATAAGTCATAAATGGGTATTATCCATGACCCATGGATTTAACCCATGACCCATGGACTAGATGCATTGCACCTACTAGATAAATTGTATCTACTTGGATACCCATGGTCCAAAGTCTAGGACCCATGACCCAAAACCCATGGGCAAAGAGGAGCGTCCCATGGCTCCCCCAGTTTACACTGGACGGATCCCTCAAGTAAGGGATCCGTGGAACAGTAGCTTATTTTTTTCTATAAATAGTGAGCCATTCTTCATTTTCGGTTTCCACTTCTACACATACTTTCACCTAGCATTGTAAACTTTCTAACCTCATATCCAAAAGATCACTCTATGTAGTTTTTGTTTGTTTTTATGTGATTCTCTAGGTTCCTCTTAAATGCGAGATCACCACCTCTTGAAGTCAAGCAAGCTCAAGTCCATGAGTTGCCATGCTTCGTCATCATCAAGACTACTGAGGTTCTCTTGTTGATAGTTCTTTCTTCCTCCCTAGAAGTGTTGTGTCAAAGGAATTAGTGAAGGATGCCGAAAGAGTCAAGACGAAGGCATTAGTGTAAGGTGCTTAACGTCCGTGTCAAAGGCATTAGTGAAGGATGCCAAAAGAGTCAAGACGAAGTTATTAATGAAAGGTGTCGAACGTCCATGTCAAAGGCATTAGTGAAGGATGCCTAAAAGGGTCAAGTCAAAGGCATTAGTGAAGGATGCCAAGGGTGTACAATCGATATGGTGTATCGATGTACAAATAGAGATAGTTGTATCCAGGGATATTGATATCCTTGATGATGTGTAATAAGGAGTGGGTCTCCTTTTGGGATAGGTGTTGTGTAGTGTTGGGTAGTAGTTCCTCCTTTGTAATGGAACTCGGTATCTAGCCTTGTACCGGATAAAGTGTAGGCGACGTTGTGATAGGTGTGGTTCTACCTCGTGGAAGAACCCGGTGTCTAGCCTTGTACCGGAAAAAGAGTAGGCGACGTTATGAAGGCTTCTCCGCCATAAGGAGTTGTGTCGTGTAGTGATTACGAACTATCGAGTAGGTGACTCGAGGAGTGGAGTAGGGCAAGGAAGGTGTCCTTGTAGCCGAACCACTATAAATACTCGTGTCGTGGTTATGTGTTTCTTACTCTTTATCTTTCCATTACACATTTACATATCTATCTATGAATGTCCAACATACACATCCAAATAGATTGACATAAGTCGATCTAAATATATTAAAATGAAGTTTAATCGGTAAAACTATTCAACCCCCCCCCCCCCCATCTAGTTTTCCACAGAAGGTGTCAGGACTGGGTAAGAAAAAGCATGGATTGTATCATCTTCTCAATATCCCTCTTAAACAGGTTGATGCAAGACTCAGCAAAATGGTGGTTTCCTCTCTTGAAGATAGTAGTTTGTTTTCTAATCTCTCTTTAAATAATAAATATGCCTATATTTTGTTTAACAACAACTATAATATGTGGCATCATAGGTTAAGACATATATCTACTTCTCAGTTAAAGCATATATCATGTATTCCTAATTTTGTGCTTAATTACAATCATGATTCATGTTTTTCTTGTCCCATGGCTAAGTTCACTAAGTTGCATTATTCCTTGAGACATTCACATAGTATTGCAACCTTTGATTTGATTCATATGGTTATATGGGGACCTTATAAACTGGCTACTTATGATAAATTCAAGTATTTTCTCACAATTGTGGATGATTTTAGTAGAGCCACTTGGACTTATCTTATGGTCAATAAGTCTGATTCTTTTGTTATGCTTAAGTCCTTTCTGAAATTTGTTACCACTCAGTTTGATACCAAAGTTAAAACTGTTAAATCAGACAATGCTTTGGAATTTGTTAAAGATTCAATTGGTCCTTATTGATTGATTTGGGGATAGAACATCAAACTTCTTATGTTGACAGACCACAACAAAGTGGAAGGGTAGAGATGAAATGATGCAGGTTTTACTGACCAGGTTTTAATATTTATAATGTCTCGTTATACCTATGGTCTACCCTAATGCACTAACGGGCAGTGTGCCCGGTCGTGTGTAGTGTAGTATTCGGTAAAACTGAGATCGTCCCAAGAGCTATGTGTGTTGGATTATTACTAAGTCTAGGTGTCACAGTTTTTAATATGATTTCGATAAGGAATTAATTAATTAACTACTAAAGCAAATAAAAGGAAAAGGTTCAATCAATAGAGGATAGTGGTGCTAACCTAGTTAATCATCCTAGCTAGTAATGTCTACGTCTAATTACTTCCAATTACTTCAGGTGGGGTCAAAATCGAGAGGACAACATTTGGTCAATTCGCCCTAACCTATCAGCAAAGATGCCACCACTGGAGAAGTCAGGTGTCCCCTCATAAGTCCAGTTGTTCCTGGTCCCCTAAGCCGAGTCATTAAGTACCGCAACATGCTAGACTTATAATAGTGAGTGCCTGGGCGTTAGCAACTTAAACACTCACCCCCTAATTTTTAAGTTCATCCAAACGGTAGGTGATCAGTTGGTCAAATCGCACAAGTAGAAAGGGTCGTCAGTTGGTTATATCTTACCCTTCTCATCTCAGTCTACTCACTTAAGGTCAGTTGGTCATATCTCCTAAGCAACTAGCCTCTACCACCATTCAAAACTACCGAAACAAGGGTAGTTACCAATAAACTATGCATGCATACACTTAGAAATAATTATGCGGAAGTATTATAAACGCAAACAAAACAATTAAGGAATCATAACTAGGCCAGCACCAAGAGGTGCTTAGCCGCTCATATTAACCATACAAATCAATTCAATAATTAATGTTACGAAATACATGAATCGAAAGTAAAGAAACGATAAAATGTTAATGCTTATCGTAGGGGAGTGATTTCTCCCTTGGAGATAGCTCCGTATGCTCCTCTAGACTGCCTCTGGCTTCTTCCCACATTTTTTGGTTGTGGTGTATGAAATGGGATGATTTGAAATGCTGGAAATCGTGGGGTATTTATAGGCCAAATCTGGGTTACGCCGTAATCCTCTATTTCATCATAATTTGCACTAGATCTGCTGGTTACGGCGTAACCTTATAAGTAGTTACGCCGTATCTTCAATATTTCTTGGTTATGCCAGAGTTTATGCAATAGTTACGGCGTAGTTATCAGCGGCGTGGAACCTCATTTGACCTAATATAGTTACGTCGTAATCTTTTGGGGGAGTTACGCCGTAATCTTCTGATGAGATGGCTTTCTGAGTCACGCTTTAGTTACGGCGTAATGTGAGAGATGAGTTACGCCGTAACTTCTTCAAAGTGAGCATACTCTGATAAATCTTTGATAATTCTCCAATTCCGCGTCTCTTTAGCTCCAATGCTCGTAATTTACCTGAAAGTGGAAAACAATGGAAAACAAGCGTAAATCCATATAAATGATATAAATTACAAGCATTATCGGAGGAAATTGACACTTAATATTTAGGACTATTTGATGTTATCAAATATCCCCCCACTTGAACTCTACTTGCCCTCAAGTAGACCTTATTAGAAAGATTTCTAAAAAGATATCTCCCATAACCTGGAAAATATAAGTTTACAAATCCGTTATGCTAGAATAAAACAAAGCCGAACACCTCACGAAATGGGAACGAAACACTCAAATCTCTCAACTATTCTAAGTGTCAATTTTGGGGTGATCACTTAATTGCACAGTCATAGCATGTGTTCTATCATAAGCTTGGCGGTTACACAAATCTCCACCACTAGAGTTAAGGGCTAAACAATTTTAGAAGGCAGTATGGGTAGACACGACAAAGGTTAAGGGGGTGACTCGTCATTACTAACATGTCACGGAGAAGTGGACAAAATCAATGATACATGACCAAATCCATGGCCAAGACACCAAAGATTGCTCGCTGCATCACCTAGACACGCTTCATGACTAAAGGGTAGGATAAGACATGGGATATATAAATGGTGTAAAATAAAAAATAAAACAGGTAGTCTAAATCTATAACCAAGTCATCACCACTTACCGTCCGCCCACAGTTCAAGCTTTGAAGTTAAGAAACCGGATCATGAAATACTAGGTAGATGTGTCATTAGAGGACGTCATGATGGGCACACTACCTCTTCTCCAATAGTTGGCTCACTAACCAACTCCAATCTTCGAATGTGACCGAGGTGGCCTCCTCGATACTAAATCTATATAAAGCTCATAACATAGTGCATATAACATTGCACTTTACAATAACTAAATAACATAACAACTTTTTTTTAACATAACAATAACAACTAAACATAATATCCCCCCACTTGAGATGAACAATGGGAATTCGGGGGTCTTCAATGATCTTTAAGAATATGTCGTCAATGAAAGCATGATTTCCAAACCTTTCCACCTGAACCTTGAACTTAGGCAAATGATGACTTCCCAATCACAAATAAAGACTACAGGGTAGGCTAAGGTGTATAGGTGTATCGAAACAATATATTGGGTTAACAGAATGAAAGGAATGGCTCAGATGGGTGTATCTAGGGGTATCTTGCACTAAAGGTAAGTGCAACAAAAGGGTTTCACATGGGGGTCGAGAAGTCGAGGTGACTAATCGATAGACACACAATGGTAGGCTATTTGGGTGATAATCCTATAATATTGCCTTCTTAAACTTAAAAGTCCAAATACATCGAGCTAACTCAACATACCTCGTCTATGGTCTCGAAATGATGCAAAGGCCAAGTTCTAAAGTTTAAAAGCTACCGGCACACTCATAATTTGGTGGATTTGGGGTAAAATATTGGAAACAGATAAGGCTAATCTCACTATATAATATCAAGGGTTGTATGTGCTCGGCTAAGGTCTAATCTAGTTAGGTTAAGAAAAACATGTCAAAATTTTAAAAATGGCATAATTTTTCAAAATAAACTAGAAAATGAGGGCAAAATAAAGTTCAAGAGATAATTCTACTCCCGTCCCCCCACTTGAATTGTACAAAGTCCCTTTTGTACTAAGCGTTAAATAAAGGTGAAGCGAAAAGTAGAATTAGAGCGAGAACTTCCCTGAAATTTGCTCCAAAAAGAAAGAAGGCCCATGAAAAAGAGACGTGCCTTTGTATAAGCATCCATGAGCAAACTTCAAACCCTGAAATCACACTACCGACAAGCATAATTCTAAAAAATAAAAAATGAAAAATGAAAAACAAACCTAACTCACTTTCATAGGAATCACGGTTGCATTTAGCATATGCAACAAGCCTTTTAAACCACTTGGTGTCCCAAGTGGACGAGTGAAGTCTCGTGAGGGTTTACAAGGAACACACCCACAAAGTTCATTTAAAATACTAATACAAGGTTATTGTGTTTAAAATGAAAGAAGTAAAGCAAAGGATAGTTACGTCGTAACTCTTAAAAGGCGTTACGCCATAACTCGGCAAAACCTGGCATATGTTGTAAGAGTGTAGCTACGGCGTAACCACTGAGATGGAATTACGCCGTAATTGGTAATGCATCTGAAATTCTGGTGCAAGGGGTTGGTTACGGCATAACCACTGAGATGAGTTACGCCGTGACTATGGTCAGATCAGCATGCTGCAGCAGCAATCACTCCAAGTTTCCTACAAAAATAGTTAAAAACACAAAACCCTACTGAAATGGAAATAAAATAAAAGAAAGGGATAATTCAGGTTGTCTCCCGAAAGAGCACTTTTCTTTATTTACGAGTCTTTAAGTTAGACTCAGAGCCTCGGGGCTTTATGGAGGCCTTTGGACTTGGCCAACTTCCTCCATGTCTTTCATCAAGTTATGCCTGACCCAAGCGACATTTGTGGCCGTGCGGAGGTATTCTTTAGTCTTGATCTTCTGAATTTTGCAAAATTTTTCCTCCGGCCCCAAGTGGTATCGAGTGAACTCATATTTTTCGGCAATAATCGGGGGTGGCCTCTTGTAGGGAATCCTAAGGAGTTTGCACCTCCTTTGTTCATATGCTTCATCATCGGGGTCAGTAAATTCCTCTTTCTCTTGCAACTCAAGGTAATCAAGAATCCCTTCAATGTCATCGTCGTCAGACTAGATACCTTTAAACCATTCCTCAACAAGCAAATTCTCTACCAGTACACGTTTGCATTCTTCCGTCTCATTTCTTATCAACTCTTTGTCACCCTCAACTGTGATTTGAATTTTCTTTACTCATGTATTCTTTCCAAATCTTTTTCCTTGTTAATGTGTCTACATGTCCATACTTGATTTTCACCCAACTGTCAAATCCTAAGTTGTCTAACCAAGGCAAACTTGTCCTTTCCTTATCGTTTTTTGAGGTCCAAAAGAATTCATCCCCTCCCATTCTCATTAAGCTGCTTCCCCCATTACATTTATCATCATAAGGGTTGCACGATGCCCAGAAGACTTCCCCGGGAGATTTTATCTTTTCATACCAATGACTTCGGGTTTCATTGTTATCAGTTCCGCTTAAAGGATCTTCCATGCAGTAGATGTCATTATTAACCAATTCCTTTTTTTGATTATGATCCTCGTAGTCAATCTTAAGCTTTTTAAGAAGATTCGGGTTAATTCTAGCATTCTCGAATTGTATCGCGTACCAATCATCAAATGTTAAATCTCTGAATTTAATATTATGCCTTTCGAGCTCGTGAGGGCACGTCCATTCTTCTTCTTTCAAACTATCACCATCGTTGCAATATTCACGAAAAGGGTCGCACGTAGGCCATGCTCATGTGGATTCATCGTTCATTATGATTATCGGAGTACACCAGTGAGTGATAGGCGGTTCCTCTTCTTCCTCGAAGGAGAGTTTTTCCAATCTTTCATCATCAGTATATGCGGCCCACATGAATTTGTTATTTTTGACCCTATCCTTATCGCTTCCTCCATCGCACATTTCATCTCTCGGGTCACACGAGGCCCATAAATCATACCAGTCCCCCTTTGCTACGGGTATCTTTTTGCACCAGTGATATTTCTTTTTAGATGGGGACAAAGGGCATAAATTAATGTCGTGGGACCATCCGTTAATTACCTGAGTTCCTGATTCATCCACTTCGAGGAATTCTTCTGCCCATGTATCCCAGTTACATCGTAACTCATATGTTTGGTTACGGCGTAACTTGCTTGAATCGTCCATATCAGTATCTGTTATAACTCCACGATCGCTATCAAAAACATAGTTACGCCATAACTCCTTAGTAAGGTTACGGCGTAACTCCGATCTGTCGACATAATTTTCACCAGAATCCGTATCTTTGGCCTGAATCTTCGAGTCATTATTAGCAAAAATCACTTTACATTCCATTGTGGGTTTTGATCCTTCCGGTTTAGTGTTATTCATCCTTACTTTCTCTCTAAGCTTTTCCACCATGGATTCAAGATTTTTTAGGGATGTGTCGTGATTGGAAAGACTTTTGTCAGTGTTTTCCTGGAATTCTTTTAGCCACTCATCTTGTTCCTTTTGTCTTTGGGCTGAATTTTCCAGGAATTTGTTAATTGTTTCTTCAAGGTTGGGCTTTCTTTCTCCATATGGCCCACGGTTGTAATTTCCACGGTACCCGTTACTATTTCGATTATCTCCGTAAAACGGTCGATTTTCTCCATATTTGGCTTCTTCAATTATATTTTCTTCGTAAATGTGAGGGCAATTCTTTGTGAGATGTCCTCCCCCACATCTTTCACAACCCACTTGGATGGCATGAACGGTTTCCCTGACTTTCAGCATATCTCGACTTAGATTTTCAATTTTGCTAGCGATTGCTGCAATTCCATCAAAACTTCCGCCTTGGTTTCTTTTGCTTCCTCCATCGTGCCATTTTTTAGAATGATCAGCCATTTTTTGAATGGCTTCAATTGCTAGAGTAGGAGTCATGTTCGGGATTGCTCCTTGATAGTCCAACATCTGTCTTGTAGTCTCGTTGATTCCTTTGTAGAAGATGTTGACCTTTTGCTGGTTGTTCAGATCATGTGTAGGAAATTTGTAAAGTAGATCGTTGTATCTATCCCAGGCTTGATACAACGTTTCGCCATCTTCTTGCTTGAAATTATGGATCTCCAAAAGCTGGTTAGAAATCTTTGACGGAGGACAATTCCTCTGAATGAAGTGCTTCTTTAGTAGAGCCCAAGTATTAACTGCCCCAGTGGGCAATCTTTCAATCCACCTTCTGGCAGCCCTAGTAAGAGTCATGGAGAATACCCTTAGCATAACAGCATTATGAGACACGCCCAGAATGTTGAAAAGGCTTGCGATGTATAGGACATTTTCTACGTGCTCATATGCATCTTCGTCCCTGTTTCCTGAAAAATGGTTAGCACGAAGCTCCCTCATAAAATTTTGAAACAGACATCAGCTCCAATCGCCGGTCTTAGGAGACCTGGCCCTTGTTCTACTCTTGTCAACGCCAAATATTCCTCAAGAGTGAGGTCATCAATGTTAACAACTTCCATGGTACATGAAAACTTGAATAATGATCGTGAGAATTTTAAAACAAAACAAAAATGATAGACTTAATAGCAATCCTAATATAACTCCCCGGCAGCGGCGCCAAAAACTTGATGCAGGTTTTACTGACCAGGTTTTAATATTTATAATGTCTCGTTATACCTATGGTCTACCCTAATGCACTAACGGGCAGTGTACCCAGTCGTGTGTAGTGTAGTATTCGGTAAAACCGAGATCGTCCCAAGAGCTAGGTGTGCTGGATTATTACTAAGTCTAGGTGTCACAGTTTTAAATATGATTTCGATAAGGAATTAATTAATTAACTACTAAAGCAAATAAAAGGAAAAGGTTCAATCAATAGAGGATAGTGGTGCTAACCTAGTTAATCATCCTAGCTAGTAATGTCTATGTCTAATTATTTCCAATTACTTCAGGTGGGGTCAAAGTAGAGAGGACAGCATTTGGTCAATTTGCCCTAACCTATCAGCAAAGATGCCACCACTGGAGAAGTCAGGTGTCCCCTCATAAGTCCAGTTGTTCCTAGTCCCCTAAGTCGAGTCATTAAGTACCGCTACATGCTAGACTTATAATAGTGAGTGCCCGGGCTTTAGCAACTTAAACACTCACCCCCTAATTCTTAAGTTCATCCAAACGGTAGGTGATTAGTTGGTCAAATCGCACAAGTAGAAAGGGTCGTCAGTTGGTCATATCTTACCCTTCCCGTATCAGTCTACTCACTTAGGGTCAGTTGGTCATATCTCCTAAGTAACTTGCCTCTACCGCCATTCAAAACTACCAAAACAAGGGTAGCTACCAATAAACTATGCATGCATACACTTAGAAATAATTATGCGGAAGTAATATAAATATAAACAAAACAATTAAGGAATCATAACTAGGCCAGCACCAAGAGGTGCTTAGCCGCTCATATTAACCATACAAATTAATTTAATAATTAATGTTACGAAATACATGAATCGAAAGTAAAGAAAAGATAAAATGCTAATGCTTATCGTAGGGGAGTGATTTCTCCCTTGGAGATAACTGCGTATGCTCCTCTAGACCTGCCTCTGGCTTCTTTCCACGTTTTTTGGTTGTGGTGTGTGAAATGGGATGATTTGAAATGCTGGAAATCGTGGGGTATTTATAAGCCAGATCTGGGTTACAGCGTAACTAATAGAATAGTTACGCCGTAATCCTCTATTTCATCATAATTTGCACTAGATCTGCTGGTTACGGCGTAACCTTATAAGTAGTTATGCCGTATCTTCAATATTTCTTGGTTACGCCGGAGTTTATGCAATAGTTACATCGTAGTTATCAGCGGCGTGGAACCTCATTTGACATAATATAGTTACGTCGTAATCTTTTGGGAGAGTTACGCCGTAATCTTCTGATGAGTTGGCTTTCTGAGTCAAGCTTTAGTTACTGCGTAATGTGAGAGATGAGTTACGCCGTAACTTCTTCAAAGTGAGCATACTCTGATAAATCTTTGATAATTCTCCAATTCCACGTCTCTTTAGCTCCAATGCTCGTAATTTACCTGAAAGTGGAAAACAATGGAAAACAAGCGTAAATCCATATAAATGCTATAAATTACAAGCATTATCGGGGGAAATTGACACTTAATATTCAGGACTATTTGATGTTATCAGGAAACATAGGCATTTGTTGGAAGTAGCTAGAGTATTGAGGTTTCATGCTCATTTGCCTCTAAGATTTTGGGGTGATTGTGTTCTTATAGCTGCCTATTTTATCAATATATTTCTTTCTTCAATGTTTAAATTTAAAACTCCTTATGAAGCTTTTCTACAAGAACAACCTTCTTATGATCATTTGAGAGTATTTAGGTGTTTGGCATTGGGCAGTAATCCTTCTAGAATTGTAGATAAGTTTTCCGAAAGAGGTGTTCCTTGTTTGTTTCTTGGTTATCCTCTACATCAAAAGGGTTATAAATTGTACAATATTCAAACACATTTTGTGTTTGTCTCAAGAGATGTGCATTTTATGAACAAAATTATCCTTTCTCTTCCTCATCTATGTTACAACTGATGCAACCTCTACCCTCTCCAAACACTAGTTCACAGAGTCATTGGTATGATGATTATGTTATTCCAACACAACAACCTGTAATTTCAACTCCACTACATACCTCATCATCTCATGAATCCAGTGATCCATCATCTCAACCTCATCAAACTGCTGATATTCCTATGCCAACCAGACAGTCTTCTAGACAGTCTAAACCATCTGTTTGGCTCAAGGACTATGTTACTCCTCACTCACCTTCCCATACTCCTATGGCTAAAATTGTGTCTTATGATCCTCTGCAACCTTATTTTCGGCTGTTTTTGACTGCTTTACTAGCTCAATCACAGTCCACTCCTAAAAATTTCAAAGAAACAGTTGTTGATCCAGAGTGGTGTGATGCTATGAATGCTGAATTAGGTGCTTTGGAAGAGAATGGTACATGGGAAGTTACAGTTCTTCCACCTGGAAAAAGGGTTATTGGAAGTCATTGGATTTTCAAAATAAAATTAAGGGCATATGGTTCAGTGGAAAGGAAGAAAGCTATGATTGTTTCTCAAGGTAATAGATAAAGAAAAGGGATAGATTATGAGGAAACCTTTGCCCCTGTAGAAAAAATGGTTACTGTTAGAGCATTACTAGTTGTTGCTACAATGAAAGGTTGGGATCTATGTTAGATGGATGTTTCAAATGCATTTCTTCATGGTGATTTATTTAAGGAAGTATACATGGTCATGCCTATGGGATATGGGGCTAAAGAGGAGTCAGTTCAAAATGTTTTACGTACTGATAGTTCCAAGGTCTGCAAATTAAAGAAGTCCTTTTATGGACTTAAACAAGCTCTAAGGCAGTGGTTTTCTAAATTGTCTTCTGCATTGATCTCTTTTGGGTATGAACAGTCAAAAGCTGATTACTCCTTGTTTGTTAAGAAAGATTCATCCTCATTTACAACAGTCTTAGTGTATGTGGATGATCTCCTTACCACTAGTAGTGATTCATCTGCTATTGCAGCCCTAATGCTCAGTTAAGTAGTCATTTTCATATGAAAGAGTTGGGTCAGGTCAGTTATTTCCTTGGTTTTGAGGTCTCCAAAAGTGATCAAGGAATGTTTGTTTCTCAAAAGAAATATACTATGGACCTTCTAAAAGAAGCTGGTGTCTTTAATTCTAAACCTTATAAGCTGCCTATAGATCATCATTTGAAGTTGCAGGCTAATGATGGAACACCTTTGCATGATTCAGAAGTGTATAGAAGGCTGATTGGCAAGTTAATTTACCTCACTATTACTTGACCAGACATCTGCTATAATGTACAACTACTTAGTTAATTTCTGCAAAATCCTACTTCTGCGCATATGCAAGCAGTAAAAAATATGTTAAGGTATCTTCTTAATGCACCAGGACAAGGCATTCTACTTGCCAGCAGTTCTGCAGTCCACCTAACAGCTTATTGTGACTCAGATTGGGCTACTTGTCCAATGAGTAAAAGGTCCACAACTGGTTACTGTATTTTGTTGGGTGATTCACCAGTATCATGGAAGTCAAATAAACAAACTGTGGTCTCTAGATCCTCTGTTGAGGCAGACTATAGAGCCATGGCACTTACTTAGTGTGAAGTGACATGGTTAGTAGCCTTATTAAAGGATTTGAGACTAAAAGATTTAGGACCAGTTGATCTTTGTTGTGATAACCAGGTTGCAATCTACATTGCATCAAATCCTGTTTTCCATGTTAGAACAAAGCACATAGAAGTGGATTGTCACTATGTGAGGGATCAAGTACAAGCTGGAAGTGTTAAACCTTCTTATGTTCATACCACTCAAAAAAGTAGTTGATGTGTTCACTAAGGTTCTTTATGTGGATCAACACTCCAAACTTCTTCACAAGATGGGAGTTTCAGACCCTTCCCACTATCATCTTAAGGGGGAGTATTTAAGTATAAGGACTAAAATAGATACAAAGATAAAGTAGAAGGGTGTAATATGTAAATATTTTAGAAAGTTTGTTAGTAGCTGTTATTTCCCTCTTTTTCCTATTTAAAAGGCTTGTATCTCCATCATTTCATTTCAATGAAAACATTCCCAAAATAAATTGATCTTTCCTTTTCTGTTATCATTTTCTTTACATCATTGTTAGTTCTCAAGGAGGAAGAAGGAGAAAATCGTTTGAGTGTCAAAATGTCAAAGCTTGTTTACCCGTCATGGCGTTCGAGCAAATAAATTCTCATTGTTATCATTTCATTAAAAGTGAACATTAAAAAATATCTTGTGATAGCACAAGGTGTGTTAACTTCAGTTAACTCACAACACCGCGTTACGTTAGCGTCACATCAATTTTAACATTTCAACCTTAACACCAAAAAACACTCCTTATCATAACACCACATTTTGGCCCCCTTTTCTTTTAAAAATAAAAATTACAAATTCAACCGCTAAACTAATACTTCATTTTATAAACAGCCTATCATTTTATTAGTAACAATAAAAATATTACATAAACATTACATAACATTAAATAAACATTACATAAAATACATACAAAATATGATACGGAAAAAAACATATGAACTAAAATATAATACGATACGAAATACATAAACATAACTTAATATGTGCTCCCCACATGCAGAATTGTACTCAGGTTCCTCCACAAACCCAAATTCCAACCTAAACGCCGCCGTTTCTGATTTTTCTTTCCTAAGTCTTTGTTAGGATTTAGTAAATCCAGTACTTAAAGTGTCGGTCACCTCAAGTATATATACTCGTTAGAAAGCTCGTAGTCGTAGTAATTCAGTGATAGCAAGTAGATTACTTAGTAACACCGTGGAGGACGGACGGGTCTTTACCCACTGTATGCCTGATCCACAGCCTAAAGTAGGCGTTCTATGCTTGTACCTATAAATACCCTTTTCCCTCCAAGGCAAAGGGTTGGAGCTTTCATAATTCATTTTTCTTTGTCTCACTAAGTTTCCCATCCTCTCCCACTTTCTCTCTCTAAACCTTATCCTTACGCCTAACATTTGTGCTTATGATGTGTTTGTGATAAACCAAGATACTACAAATGGTATCAAGAGCCATGGTTTGATCATCCATCTCTCATGTTCTTGGTTTGATAGTTGTTGTTGGGTTAAGGTTTGGTTTGTGTTTACGCGTAGCGTTTGGTATACGCGTGGTACTTGCGTATAGGTTTTTGGTAAGCTTAAAAGCACTAAATTTTACACTTAAAAATTCAAGATTCTTATGGTTAAGGTTTATTGAGTGTTAAAATTTCAGTTTCTTGCAAAAAGGTTCAAACTTTACGAGTTTTTCTTGGTTTTTAAACGTGTTTGGATACGGGTATACTATCCTACGCGTAAGGGTGATAAGTGGTTTGGATCTTCAAGTCTTGTTGTTTTGGTGTTTTTAAGGTTGTTTCATCATTATAATCTGTTTTCCTAAACGGTTTTAGTCATAAAAATCGCGTTTGGCATATTTTGTACTTCTTACGCATAAGAAAACTCTAATCTTACGCGTAAGGTGTTCTTCAAGTGATCTTCAAATCTGTTGGTTTACTCAGTGTTTTCTTGCTTGGATAAGCCTGAAAATACTTCGACTTTGGATATCTTTTACACTAGAATAAGTGTAAAGGATTTTTGGTTAAAACCCTAATTTTACGCATAAGCATAAAAGCTTGCGAGTAAAATCTTTACGCCTAAGCCTTCTGTTACGCATAAGCTTATCTTACGCCTAAGGAAATCTTACGCATAAGGTTCTTACTACTAAGCCTTTGGTTTAAGCTTAAACTTAAGTTTTTTTTCTAAAAGTCTACGCGTAAGCTAGTGTCTACGCGTAAGCCTATGTTTTACGCCTAAGTTTATAAGTTTTACGGTTTCTCTCTTGATTTTGTAAAATCTCGTGAAAGAATCTATTTCCCGGTTAAATCAAAGATTTGTAAAATCCCGTAGAATTTAAACATGTCTTTCGTTGCTGATGATGTGCAAGCTGCAGGTTCTGATACTCGTCCTCCCATGCTTGATAGAACCGACTATGAGTCTTGGTCACAAAGAATCAGACTGTACTGCTTAGGAAAGGAAAATGAGGTTAACATCCTTAAGTCAATTGATGAAGGACCATATCAAATTGAGACTACTAGAGACATTCTGGAAACTGCTGTTGATGGTTCTGTGACATTAGGACTGGATAGACCAAAGACATATGATGAGCTTTCTGATAAGGAGAAGAAGAGATACGATGCAGACATCAGAGCTTCAAACATTGTTCTTCAAGTTCTACCAAAATACATCTACAAGCTGATCAATCACAACACTGAAGCTAAGGCAGTTTGGGATAACGTTAAGATGCTTCTATCTGGTTATGAACTGACTCAAGAAGATAGGAAGTCTCAGCTGTATGATGACTTTGAAAACTTTGAAATGATACCAGGGGAAAGTGTGACTGAATATCATGTCAGATTTCACAAGCTGGTGAATGATATGAGGAATATCAAAATGACAATGCCAAATATTCAGCTAAATTCAAAGTTTGTAAACAACATGACTCCCGAATGGAAAAAAATTGTCACAGCAGTCAAACTCAACAAAGGATTGAAGAACACCAATTATGAGCAACTGTATGCTTATTTGCTTCAAAATGAGAAACATGCAGCATTTGAGCGAATGATCATGGAAAAGTTCAAGACCAATGCTGGAGAAGCAAGCTCTTCAAATGATTCTACTGCATTCTACACTAATGTAGGGATCACTACCAAAGCATCACAAGTCATACCTACTAGAAATGGTAACCACAAGATCATTCATGATCCAGGGTATAAGCCACCTGATTCTGACGCAGTCATGGAACACTTCATCAATCAACTGGCTCTTATGGTTAAACAAAACTTGACCCTCACTCCGCATACTAACAGTCTTCACACTAACAATGAAATCACAACTGCATCCAATCTACACAATCATGCTATTGTCAGAGATGGAAAGGTTATGGTGCAACAAGTTCAAGGAAGACAGTATGAACAGGGAAGAGGTGGAGTAGGTGGAGGGTATGTGGCTAATCAGAATCGTGGAAGGAATGCAAATCAAGGACAAGCAAAGCCAATCAAGTGCTACAACTGTGGTGGTGATGGACACATTGCAAGGAACTGCACATCTCCAAAACACCCTCAAAATGCAGAGTATTTCAGGGATAAGATGCTGCTAGTACAAGCTCAGGATAATGGAGCTGTTTTGGATGAAGAGGAATTGTTGTTTCTTGCTGAGGGAAATGCCAAGACTTATGATGCTGATGTGGACGAACAACCTGTGCATTGTGCTGCTCAGAACAATCCCAACGCCTTTCAAGTTGCAGACTGTGATGCATTTGACTCGGACGTTGATGATGAACCATATGCACAGACCATCTTCATGGCTAATATCTCTCTAATGGTCTCTTCACCTCAATAGGCCAGTCCTTCCAATGAATCCATCATATCAGAGGTATTGAAACTATATGATGTGGTTGATAAGCAAAAGATTCACCATGAAGTACAATCTACTGAAGTCATTGAATCAGATATTGAAAATATGGGAAATAGCAATGTTGTCCCATACGAACAATATGTGAAGCAAGATGACAGTCTTATTGTACCAAGTGATGAATCTTCTGCAATTAACAATGAATGCATGTCTGATGAATACACTTCATTTGTGCCTGATGATTCCTTGACCACTGAACTCAATACCTATAAGGATCAAGTTGCCATATATGAACAGCGTGCTAAGTTTGAACTGACCTCACGTGAGCAGGAGATGGATATCCAAATGCGTACACTTATCAGAAAAAGCAATTTTAGGGAAGAAATATTAAAACAAGAGTTAAATTCCTTACAAGAAAAGCTTAACAAAACTGCTAAGCAAAAACAGGAACTTCAAGAAAATGTGAAAGTGCTTAAGCAAGAATTCAATGCTAAGGAATCAAAACTTTTAACTGAATTTTTCAACCTAAAAACTTTGAAAAACAAACTTGAAAACAAGTTGTATGTACAAGGAAACACCCTTCAGACTGCTCACATGGTCACTAAGCATAGAGTCTTAAGCGATAAGCATAGTATTGTAGAGGAACCCAATCCTGAGTATGGTAAAATAGCAAGAGCTGCTCAAAAGGTTGTCTATGATGGTGATGAGATCCTCAAGCCTAGACAAAAACCTTCATGCATTGAGTATACTGAGGAAGATAGAAAATTAGAAGATGCCACTAAGGAAAAATTGAATGAGAAGCTTAAAGATCCCTGGTGCATTAAATATAACATCACTTTTAAGTCTCATGATTACACTAAGGAAAATTGGATTTCCTTGAACAAGTTTGAGCCTCAAACCCTATTAACGGTTGAACAAGTGTTCTGGAAAAAGGATATGGATAAACAAAAAGCAGATAACCTTGTTGAAAAGAACCCCCCCTGTAGGAAATTGTCCCAAGCAACTGTGTATCCTCCAAATACACCAATGCATTTAGTGCCTAGAACACTTCCCACTAAGAGCAACACCTTAATCAGCCTTTATGTAGTTTACCAACTATTTGTTGATTTTGAGAAAACGTGTAGAAAAAGAATCACACCTACTGGGATAACTGAATGGGAAAGAGGTTTTGAGCAAACTAAAGAATGCTATCTAACTGAGGTCATGCCTTTCTTTAAACAATTAAAAGGTCAATTTGAGAGTCTTAAAAAGGGGATAGACACAGAGATTAAATAAATGGAAAAGGAATTTGATGCAATGATAGTTGAGGCCAATAATTATGAACGGGAACTTAAATATAATGAAATTGAAAGGAAGAATCTGCATATCTTAAATGAGAACTTGATTTCTCAATGTGTTGCTCAAGATGTGTTTTACATTGCTACGAATTCTTCTATTACTGCATCTCAATTTCATGAATTATCTGTAGCTTTGAAAGTTTCCCATGATCGTGTCATTGAGCCTGAAACAACAAATTCAAAATTGCATGAGAAAATAGAACAGGATGATCATGATAACCTGGTCAAACATTTTTCTAAATTAGAATTGAACATCTTGCTTTGCAATTAAAATATCAACATCTCAAAGAAAATGTTAAAACCTCAAATATCAATACATCCTCTGATGCTCCTGAGTTTGATGCAGTTTTTGAAATTAGCAAACATGATGAATAAATTCGAGCTCATTATAACACGATCAAAAGATTGAAAGTCCAAATTTCACAACTGAAAGGTGACAAGAAGGATGTGACTGGTTCCCATATGCCTCCACCTTTAGATTCTCATAATTTCCAACTTCAAAACATTATTGATAACTTGCAAAAGGAAAATGATTGTTTTAAAGCTGAAATTTCAAAGGTTAATGATCAAAACAAAGAGTTATGTAATTCATTTAAAGTTAATCATGATAAACAAATTGAAAAGATAACTTCTTTACTTAACGATATTGAGAATCTGAAGTGTGAGGTGAAAGGAAAGTTGCCAATCCCCAATTGCAAATATTTTGTTCCTAAGGTTTCTGCTTGTGATAAGTATGCTATCGATATGTTATATATTCCCCCGCCCATTAGGAATAATGAACTTGCACATAAAGCATATCTCTCATACCTTAAGGATAGTTTGAAGGGTCTCCGTGAGATAGTTGAAGATGAAAGATTAGAAAAACCTTTTGATAGTACCATAGCCTATGCCTGCATGCATGCCAAAAGATCTTAGGAACTCTTAGAGTATGTAATTGTCACAAGTCAGAAATCTAGCAATAGGCGAGATAGAATAGTTGCACCTAGTTCTATGCCTAAGGATAAAATATGACTTTTAATGTGCCTCACAAAACTTTAGATCCCAGCACTTCTAGACCACCAATGCAAAGTGTAGTATCACCAACTAATATTCCTGTTGTTCCTTCTACAGGAGTAATCAGCAATACTAAGGTTAGCAGGTCAAAGCCTTCAGGCAATACAATGCGAAATAGGATCTTGCCAGCCAAAAGTGTTGAAGAGAAGAAAGTAGAAGAACACCTTAGGAAGAATAAGTTTGAGCTGAATAAAATGAATCGTGTTGATTCTAGTATTAGCTATAAGCGTACTGTAATTAATTCGAATTCTGCTGCCTTTTACAAAACATGTAATGAATGTTTGATTTCTAGTCTTAATCATGAATGTGTTGTGAATGAGGTGATAAATGTTGGTAATACTCCAGTCAAAATTATAAAAAATGCTAAACAGGTTAAGGAGATCTGGAAGCCTAAAATAAAAAGGGTTAGCAATTATTGGAAGCCTACAGGAAGAAAATTTAGTAATGTGGGTTATCAATGGAAACCTACTGGCCAGAAATTCAAATTGAATGAATCTTGTCCTAAGATGTCTAGATCTATGCCTTCTAAGAAATGGAAGCCTACTGGTAGAATCATACCTTTAAGAAGTGCTCACACTACAAATAGGTCCACTGCCACTACTAGTGTTGCATCCAAACTAATGAGGTCATATCTTCTATTTCTGATTTGGGTGCTCCAATACTTTGTACTAACCAGACGGAACCCATTCGCTCATGGGGTTCCAAATTATCCAGTTATCCATTCTTGTCTGTGTTCAAATGCAGGTCGTACAAATCGTCCTTTGGTATTTGGACTCAGGCTTCTCAAAGCATATGACTGGAGATCGCTCACGGCTCATGAACTTCGTGAGTAAATTTATCGGGACTGTTAGATTCGAAAACGACCACTTTGGAGCAATTATGGGTTATGGAGATTATGTAGTTGGTGACAGTGTAATTTCCCGAGTATATTACGTTGAAGGTCTTGGTCATAACTTATTTTTTGTCGATCAATTCTGTGACTCTGATCTAGAAGTGGCTTTTAGAAAACATACTTGTTTCGTTAGAGAAGTTGATGGTGTGGAACTGTTAAGAGGAACTCGTGGTTCAAATCTATACACTATCTCTATCGAAGATATGATGAAGTCTTCTCCAATCTGCTTGTTGTCTAAGGCCTCCAAAACAAATTCATGGTTATGGCATCGACGTCTCAATCACTTGAACTTCAGAACCATAAATGATCTCTCTAGAAAGGACCTCGTAAGAGGCTTACCCAGATTGAAGTATGAAAAAGATCATCTATGTTCAGCATGCCAACTGGGAAAAAGCAAGAAATATACCCACAAACCCAAACCTGCAAACTCAGTTATGGAAGTCCTTTATACCCTTCATATGGATTTGTGCGGACCAATGAGAATGCAAACGATAAACGGGAAGAAATATGTGTTAGTCATTGTTGATGACTACTCACGGTTTACTTGGGTTAAGTTTTTTAGGACAAAGGATGAAACTCCCGACATCATCATTAAACTTGTTAAACAGTTGCAGGTCCGGCTTAATAAAATAGTCAGAATCATCCGCACAGATAATGGAACTGAGTTTGTCAACAAAGAACTTAGTCAGTTCTATGAAAGCATTGGGATCAAACATCAAAGAAGTGTTCCTCGCACTCCTCAATAGAACGGTGTAGTTGAAAGACGAAATCGAACTCTTGTAGAAGCCGCTAGAACTATGCTAATTTACTCAAAGGTTCCAATGTTTCTCTGGGCTGAAGCTATTGCCACTGCCTGCTACACCCAAAATCGTTCTCTCATCCACACCTCTCTTGGAAAAACTCCATACGAACTTGTCCACAATATAAAACCTGATCTCTCTTTCCTTCGTGTGTTCGGTGCTTTGTGCTATCCAACGAATGATGGTCAAGATTTAAGCAAATTAAGAGCTAAGGCGGACATTGGAGTTTTTGTGGGATATGCATCTAACAGGAAAGGTTACCGAATCTACAACAAAAGAACCCGAGATATCATGGAAACTATTCACGTCACGTTCGATGAGCTGTCTGGGCAAATGGCTCCTGGACAATCCAGTTCTGGACCCGCACCTCAATTTTTATCAAGTAGTCCTATCAGTTCCTCTCTTGTACAGATTCACACCCCTACTATTCCGTATGTACCTCCATCTGAAAAAGATTTGAAGAAACTGTTTGATCCGATGTTTGATGAATACTATGAACCTCATGAGAATTAATCTTCTTCATCATCTACAATGGTGGCTTCTGAACCAATCATCACAGAGAATCCATCTGTTTCTATGTCTCTATCTCCAGAAGCACCAGCTGCCGAACACTCATCATCTCCTCAATCATCGGTTGTACATCATGGAATTGGTAATTTTGATGGAAATAACCCTTTTTCTACTCTCGAAGATGCTCCGTTTGAAAACATATTTGCCCCTGAACCAACACCTGAACCATCTTCATCAGGGGATCCAAACTCTGCTACTTCAGTCCCTCAACAACAACCACACGAGCACCTTAGAAAATAGACACATGACCATCCATTGGACAACATCATTGGGAATCCTTCTCGTCCTGTATCCACTCGAAAACAACTTGCAACAAATGCCTTATGGTGCTTCTTCAACTCAGTACTCTCTAAGATCGAACCGAAAGATGTTAAAATTGCAATGTCCGAGGACAGCTGGTTTAATGCAATGTAAGAAGAAATTCATGAGTTCGATCGACTAGATGTATGGGAATTAGTACCCATTCCAGACTGTGCTATGATCATTGCTCTCAAGTGGATCTTCAAAGTGATTCTCGATGAGCACGGTGATGTTTTGAAAAATAAGGCAAGGTTAGTTGCTAAAGGATATCGTTAAGAAGAAGGTATCGACTTTGAGGAATCTTTTGCTCCTGTTCCACGTATCGAGGCTATCAGAATTTTCTTGGCTAATGTTGCTAGCAAAAACATGGTTGTTTATCAAATGGATGTAAAAACCGCCTTTCTTAATGAAGATCTGAAAGAAGTGGTTTACGTCAGTCAGCCAGAGGGTTTTGTGAATCCAGAACATCCTACTCATGTCTATCGCTTGAAAAAGGCCCTTTACGGTTTGAAGCAAGCTCCTAGAGCATGGTATGATACGCTGTCGAAGTTTCTTCTATCTAATGGATTCAGCAAAGGAGCAGTTGATCCGACATTGTTCACCAGAAGGTTAGGCAAACACTTAATCTATGTCCAAATCTATGTTGACGATATTATCTTTGCCTAGACCGACCCTAATGAATGTGACCGATTTTCAAAGGAAATGGGCTCCAAATTTCAAATGTCGATGATTGGAAAAATGTCATTTTTCTTGGGATTACAAATTTCACAAAGTCCCGGAGGCATTTTTATAAATCAATCTAAATACGCAAATGAAACTTTAAAGAAATTTAGATTTAACGCCAGTGACCCTGTTGACACTCCTATGGTGGAGCGTACAAAACTGGATGAGGACCACTCAGGGATCATAGTAGATCAAACGATATATCGTAGTATTATTGGATCCCTGATGTACCTCACAGCCAGTAGACCAGACATTTTGTTAGCTGTATGCATGTGTGCTAGATACCAGGCTAAGCCTACTAAAAAGCACCTTGAAGCAGTTAAACGGGTCTTTCGGTATCTCCAAGGAACCATTAACATGGGACTTTGGTACCCGAAGGACACCGGTATGTCACTAACGGCCTATGCAGATGCTGACCATGCAGGATGTCAAGATACACGTCGAAGTATGTCAGGTGGTGCTCAATTTTTAGGTGATAAGCTTGTGAGCTGGTCTTCAAAGAAACAAACGAGCACTTCCATATCCTCTACAGAGGCTGAATACATAGCCATGTCATCCTGTTGTGCTCAAATCTTATGGATGAGATCCCAATTATCTGACTATGGCTTTGTATTCAACAAAGTTCCTCTGTACTGTGATAACAAAAGTGCCATTGCTCTCTGTTGCAACAATGTTCAACACTCTAGAGCAAAGCACATCGACATTCGACATCACTTCATCAGGGAACAAGTTGAAAACGGTGTGGTTGAACTATAATTCGTAAGGACTGAATATCAGCTAGCAGACATCTTCACCAAAGCTATTTCTCGAGAACGTTTTGAGTTTATTCTTCCACGACTAGGCTTAAAGAGCCTTCAACCAGAAACGCTCAAACATCTTCAGGAAGAAGACGAGGAGTAAAGTTGTTCGTCTCTATCTATTCTTTGTATATATCTTTTCAAAAACCAAAATACAAAAATATAAAACCAACAAAAAGAAAATAGAAAAATATAAAATTTTCAAAATCCATAAAAATCAGAAAATCTTGAAAATTTTCAACAAAAAAAAAATTGTTTATTTATCATGTTTTTCTTGGGGTTCGATAACATCTACGGACTTTGAGTTGTCACTCAAAGAATGGCACGGGTCTGTAGATGAAGTTCGAACTCTTAAAAAAATGGAGAAAAATGATGGTTTATTGTCATTTCAGGCAGTAACCCGTTTTAAAAGAAAGAACAGAGCCATGCTTAATCTTAAATTTTCAAACATCATGCTCTGATTCTAAAAACAAATGTTTGTCACCAAAAAGACTAATGTTTCTTTCCAAATATTTTTCCTTCTAATAATTCTTCTGAAAAATATTTGTCATCTAATGAAAACAAAATTGCCTTGAAAATACCTCGGACTCTATTTTTGAAAATCATCCGGGCTTATCAATTGTCAAAATCTCTATCTCCTAATCAACAACTTATGTCATTGATTGAGGGGGAGAATGATTTCAATCAAATCTAAAAGAGTATTTTTCAAACAATTCGCACTTAAACGAGCAAGGTCTACTTTTGGTTAATCAAAAAGAACAAAGTTTTACAATGTTTTATACAATTGGTTCAAGACCTTGTCTAATGTTATGTTTTCAAAAGATACTCATGCATGCTTAAACAATGGAGTTTAAAAGTCTGAAAATCTGATCCCTATCAGTTGAAATATTTGTCAAAAGTAAGTCACAATTCTTCTCAAATGTGTTTCAAAATTAATTTAAATCAATAGAGATCACAAATCTCAAAGGATTTGAAAATTGTGATCGGGGGAGAATTTGTGATTTAAATTGGATATAAACTGATAATTCAACAAGTGGTTTAGAAATATAACAACAAGCTCTCCTCCCTGCATGCGCCAAACGATTTCAAATTTTACATGAACATGTTAAGGGGGAGCATCTATTTTAAACCAAAAAGGATTGAAACGTGATTAATATGTCTCAAAGTGCAGATTCCTTCTAATATGTGCAAAACTCTTTCAAATCTCGATGCACATATTGAGGGGGAGCAATCCTATGAAATATCCATCCTTCCCCGATATGCTTTATCTACTTGAATTGATTGGGAAGTGATGATGATCATTTTATAAAATGTTAATCAAAAGATTGGATCTTTCTTTCTCAATTTAAGATTTCAAAAGTCCTCTTGCCTCCATGTGCTAAAACCAATTTCAAATACTTGAAGCACATGTTGAGGGGGAGCATTTCTAAAATATCAAAAACAATTAAGATACAAAATGCTTTGATTTTATATCACAGGTATCTTGATTGATTTCTCAAATGGTTTTCAATTGGTTTCAAGGCGGAAGAACAATACCAAAAGACCGACCAACTTTAATTTATGCATGGTGATATAAGGATGATAAGGTTAGGTATTTGTTCCCATGATCCGCCAGAACCGGAGGGATCTTCCCAGGGACAATCCACTAGATAGTGTAGAGTCCTTAGGAATGTTGAAAAAAAGGAGAAAAGTGAGAAATGGGAACAGTGCGGACTGAGTCAGAGCTAGAACTGGAATAAACCCAACAAGGTTCTAGTAATAAAGTATCGGTAAGCACTGAAGGGGTTGAAGAATGAAAAAGAAATGAATGTGAAAAGGGTGAAAAGAAATAGCCCTCCAACAATTCAACCTTAGGGCAGAAACCGGGTTCAATATGTGTGCTACTGGTGGTTACTTAGGTAACACTGGTATTGAAGACAAGACATCATGGACCCAGTGATGCACTGCACTAAACTTTCCAAGCTACTCAAGTTCCTCTTAAAAGGACTTTTTTCATTCTCACGGGGAACCCACATAATCTATCGACTTTCTCTTAGAGATTGTTGATATTGAAGAAAGAGACCCTCTCCCTAGTCTCCGGCATAGGAAACCAAATATGCACAATTGAGTCTAGAGCCAAGAGATAATCCACAATATGTCATTCGGACACAAAATTAATGAAGACTTGCTGTTTCACACAATGTGGAAAGTAAGAACATATATTAAGAGTCCTACGCATTATCCTTGTGGTATTGCCAGAACATCCGAGTGATATATTAAATATTCACGATGAAGATGGAAATCCTTCTAGAGCCAACATTAAACAAGCTCTTGGTAGGTGACATGTGAGATCTTGCAAAAGATCAAGCTTGTGACAACTGGATAGAAACGATGAAGCGATTCAATCTTGAATCAACCTTGGTCCAGGAAATGAATTGACGGATACCTTTTAAAAACCGGTCGTTGTGCTTAAACGTTCTTTTCCATAGCACATCGATTGTATATTAATGTTTCAAAATTAAAGGGCATTTATGATTGATAATTGATTTTCCATAAAACCTTCGTTGTATTGCAAAACACTTTCTATTAAGCAATACACGATTGTTTTCAAATCATTTTTCATCAATCAGTGAATCTCAATTCGCTGGTTCACTCACTCCGTGTTGTCTTCTTTGAGACGTTCCGGTTTGAGAATGGCTAGAACAGCTGCGAAACCCTGTCAAGGAAATTCTTCAGAATTATACTTGATCACAGGCAGTACTTGTACTGATCAACGGGGAACCGTGGGCCGTGTACCTTAATTCAACAAAAGTGATCAAAGACACTTTCGTGCATTTTATTGCTAATTGTTTTATGCAGGGACACCCGACGGTTGCAGCTGATCAGATTTGAGGAGTAAATTCATTGCCACATGCTCACATATCGCTTTCACACCTAAAGAAATCATGATAAGGGCATATCTTCATAAACTGGTTCTGATATTGTTCAATCCATGCTTCTGCTACTCTGATACAAATATCTTAATCAACAAATGCTTCCGCAACTCTGATAAGAAGATATCATGATCCAAAAGGTGAGTATGTCGGTCTAAAATTCACAACATCACATAATGGCGATATATCAAAAGGATGAGTTGGAGATTTGCTATGGCTGATGATCTCAAAACTGGCTCAAAACTCAACATTACATGGATCAGTTAAAGACCTCCACTTGAAAGAACAAAACATGCAAAACATGAAGAATCAAAGACTACGAGCTAAAGAACAAAAGTGCTTAATCAAAGAAACCAAGGACAACGAAATGTTATATCAGTTTGTAATCAATGTAAGTTGAGGTGACCTCCCTTAGGGGGAGATTGTTAGGATTTAGTAAATCCAGTACTTAAAGTGTCGGTCACCTCAAGTATATATACTCGTTAGAAAGCTCGTAGTCGTAGTAATTCAGTGATATTAAGTAGATTACTTAGTAAGACCGTGGAGGATGGACGGATCTTTACCCACTGTATGCCTGATCCATAGCCTAAAGTAGGCGTGATATGCTTGTACCTATAAATACCCTTTGTCCTCCAAGGCAAAGGGTTGGAGCTTTCATAATTCATTTTTCTTTGTCTCACTAAGTTTCCCATCCTCTCTCACTTTCTCTCACTAAACCTTATCCTTACGCCTAACATTTGTGCTTATGATGTGTTTGTGATAAACCAAAATACTACAGTCTTTCCTTCGTCTCTTGTTGAATCCTAGCTTATTCTGCTTCAACTTCTCTTAAAGCCTCTTTGCCACACATAATTTCATAATGTTGTCTTGCATTTAATCCATGCTCATCAACTGTCTTTTCTGCATAACCCATAAATTGATAATGTTATTACTCAATAAATCCATGTGCATCAGCTGAAGTTGATGCATCTAGCCCAAGTTGATTCAGCTGTCGTGATACCTAACCAACAATTTTGTTTTCTTGATAACTCCAATGGATTTTGTTGCTGATGTTGTCTTGTATTTGTGAAACACACGTCTACAACGTTTCACTAATGGCGTCATCTTTCCTGGCTTCATCGCTCAAAAATTTGTCGATCACAACTTGTCTTTCCGGCGAAATGTCTTTGCATTTCGCATATTGTTTTCTCAAACATTCTTTCTTTGCCTTTGCGTGCTCAAACAGCTTGATAACTTCGGCCGCAACGTCTTGATCGCATTGTTTTTTTTAACATAAGCTTGTATTTCTTCAACGGAATTGGGGAGAGAACAAGCCATAATTTTGTGTTATAATGATTAATAGTGTTTGGGTTTAATGTATGTAAAGTGTGTAAAAATAATATGTAAATGCGGATATTTATAAAAGGTTTTGAAAAATATATTGTTTTTTTTACCAAAGTAGCCGTTTAGATTAAGGGGGGGGGGGGTTGGCGGGTGTTATTTGTTTATTTATTTATTTTTTAATTCAAACACCACTAGCCGTTTAAGGGGGCGTAGGTGTAAAATGTTTTTTTTAGGGTTAATAACCTTTTAAAGCACTATACTTGTCAAAAATGGCAGTTTTGCGTAGCGAAATAAAAATATAACTCTTTTAGACATTAAAGTTGACATTTTTGTGTTTCTTTAAGTATTATGACCATTTTACCACGGTATGGTAACGCTAGTGGTCATAATACTTAAAGTTGACATTTAATGTAACAAAAATGGTCATAATACTTAAAAAACACACAAAATGTAACAAAAATGGTCATAATACTTAAAGAAACACACAAAATGTCAACTTTAATGTAACAAAAATGGTCATAATCTATAATACTATAAAGTTGAACCCCTTAATTTAATGTGCAAGAGGGTTTGTGCACAAAATTAAGTACGGTACAACCTATCTAAAGCCTCACAAATTACATCCATTTATCAATATGCCGAATTGAATGCATACGCATGAAAGATCTCCTTCATTTGCACCAAGTAAATGTGCATGTTTCTAACTTATCATGTTCGTGTCATTTCATTTGCACCAAGTAAATGTGCATGTTTCTAACCTATCATGTTTGTGTCCTTTCATTTGCACCAAGTAACTGTGCATGTTTCTAACATGTGGTCATTAGAATCTATAAATAACTCACTTTTTGGATTTACCCCTACCACAAAAGTATGCAAAATAAAGGTCTACACCCTCAAATACGTTTATATTTTCTTTGGGTTTTTGTTCCTTTTATTTGCAGCCATTTTTATATACATCTACATTTGTTTTGGGTTTTTGTTTTTTTGCAGCTCTTCAAAGACGATGGCGAGGCCTTTTCAAACATAGATTTGCTTTTGTTTTTGTTGTTTTTCTTTGCAGCTCATAATAACTCAAATATGTAATGTCGATTATTTCAAGCACAATGGCGGATGTTGAGACGTTTGCATTCTAATTAATTTAAGGTTTGTGGCATCTACTTTTGCATATACTAATTTTAGTGGCGATAATGGTTTTGTAATTCTGATATCATGTCAACAACAATAAACTGTTGGATAAGCTTATAAACCAAAGGAGTTGGGCTGTTATTAACTTTTCTAAATTATCAATGGTGGTTCAATTGTTTTTTTTAATAATTGTGATGGGGATTTGTTAAGGAGCATGCTACCGAAAGTTGGGATCTCCTTTACTCTTCTTAGGAATTAACTCAACTCCAAAATGAATATCATACACAGATGATTTTTCTCTTCCCTTGCAGATACTGCACGAGCATCTCCAGCATTTGCAACGCACATTCTGTTGCAAATTGTAACCAAACAACACCACTAAAAGGTAGTTATACTTGGGTTACTTGGATGTTCGCTTTGCACTTTGGGAAAGAATTACTCTTCTGCTGTGATAAACATCATGCATATAAGGTCAACCAAACATTACTATATTGATTATGTCGTGTATACTCTGCATGAGAGTTTGTTACAATTTTTCACATACACAAGTAGAAAAAATCAATGTAGATATATTGCCAATAGCTTATGGGTTTTACATGACAGGAAAGGGAAGAACAATGCTCATGTGTTGGATCAATCATTAATTCGAAGCTACTTTTTCGTAGCCTTATATGAGAGAAAGCGTTATTAATATTTTGGTATACTTCCATGTGAGGTTCCTCTAATATATTGATGTATTTTAATGTTTTAAGGGAATACTTTGTCTTTCTGTTCTAATCCATTGTGGGAGAGAACACCAAATAAGTATTTGCATTGAAGTAATGTCTGGGCTCATCCGGAGTATATGAGCAAGTTTCGTAGCAGGGATTGTTTTGTCTTTATTACTAGGATAATAGGACAATTTATTGAGAAAAAAAATGGAAAAAAATGACAGTTATTTTCACATTTTAACTCTGATTCATGTTATACAAACTTCTCATCATCATAAGCGCTCAGTCAGACCAAGATTGTATTTATCTATTGATTCAGATTCTGGAGACGAAAGATAAGCAGATTCAGATTCGGTTTCGGTAATACTATGTATTATAACATATGGAGAAGAAAGGTTTGGATGGAATGTTTAATAGAGTTAGTTCTAAATTATGATACTACAAAGTTGGTCCAAAGAAGTTGATACATCGAAACTGTTTATAACATATGAAGAAGAGAATAATGTATTAAGAAAATGGTGTATATTGAACAAATTTGAATGCTTTGATATTAAAGTACCTTGGAACCTGTTTAGATTTTGGTAACAATCATATCCAATACTGTTTTCGAACATATTACGATTTCACAAATACACGAGTATATTCTATTACTTGCTTTTGAAAATGTTAGAATCTCTAACAATTGATAAGTTATAAACCTTGCAATGGATATATAATAAATTTTGTATGATAAATGGAACCACAATAATGTTGTAAAGCTTATATAGTTGTAAAGCTTATCTTACGTAGAAATAATGTTGGAGCAAACAAATACTCCTCTAAACTTGGTTTCCATTCCCAGTACATTTGGGAAACATATGAGATTGAGCTATAGTGAACAGTTGTAAAATATTTGAAGTTGATTAATGGTGAAAGAATACGAAGTTGTTTGTGTTATTTTTTGGATTCGGATACAACATGAAACTTCAATTTCATACAATTTATTTTGTGCAACATATGCATCATTTATTGGAGAAACTTTTTTGAGTAATACATGATAATTTTTAAAATGGCTAATAACCTATTTGTAACTACTTGCATACAATATTACGTAAAAAAACACGTATATATTCAACCCTTAACCAATCGGTGCAACGCACGGGTTTTTGTAGCCTCGTACTTAAAGAAACACAAAAATGATCATAATACTTAACCAAACGCTTCCTTACGTGACGTTGCCATGACAACGGCACCTCCAACGCCCCACCTTAACGCCAAACCATGATATGGTAACGCTATATAACGCAACTCCACATCAGCATAATGCCACCTCTGACGTTATGATATCCTTTGCTCCGAGAGTGGAAAAAACACACTTTTAACTTTATCGAAAAGTGAACCAAAATATATAATTCGTAGATACACTATTATTTGTCTAAAGTTGCTCTAAAATATGCGTATTTTGAACCTATTACTTTTCTCACAATAAATGGGTCCAAAAATACGAGAAAATACGAGTAATAATGTATAAAGATATGTGTAACTAACTATAGGAACGCATACTTGAATATGTTAGTTTTCAGTTTACTTCAAAACTAGTTATAATACCCGTGCACGCACGGGGTTTTGACTAATGTTGTTAACGCCCTTCAAGTTAAAGCCCTTCTTCGAACAACGTACGATAGTCCCTTCATACCCTATTGGTAAAAGAGTCGCAACTTCTTCGTAACTCGAAGTTTAGCAATTCAAAACTTATGACACCATACACGAAAAGAGGCAATCCAACTACTATATAAACTAATTGAACTAATACACATTTTCTTTAGAAGTAACTTTGCATCCCCTTATTTGACTTGTACTCATAACCAAGCACAACATAAATCCTCTTATTTGACTTGGCCATAATTTAGAAGACTTTGACATCAGTCACCTACACAAGATGTTAACACCCTTTTTGAGCAGTCAGTTAAGCAATAAGCCTATTATGGATATTCCAAAGACACATCAATAAGAAATAAATGTAACAATAACCTCACCCAGAATTTACCACGTAGTCCATTGAGGTTCTCAAAAATTGTTATTATATATCTTCATGTATATTTTCTTACAATTGAATCATAAAAGTGAAAGATATCGACTTGGTGACTTACTATGTCTAATTACTCGGAATTGCAGCTCAAAAAGAGCATTAGCCTTACCCGATAAGCTTTCATCGCCTGCCGAAAATCTCAATGGCACATGCACATAGTTGCCTATCAACAACTCAGCTAAGAAAATTACAACAATTAATTTCTTGTTAAAAACTGGCATAACTTTAGCAAGGGCAAATGCAAAGTTACAACTAACCTGCAAATATTTATTTACATCCATACGTGATATGCAAAGTTGCAAACAATGAAAAAACTCCCCAGTAAACTGCAATACAAAAGCTGCAAACAAAGACTATTTTATATAATGAAGACCTTGTTATGTTACTGGATGTGTGGGGATAACTTGATAAGGAGATAAATAGATGGTAGAGGTGGCAAAAAAACAGGGTAAAATAACCGGTTAAATTAGATAATTTAATTCAGTTATAGCATGTTTTTATGCTTAGTGAAATTTTGGTTTGTTGGTCCTTGTGATTATGTCTAACCAGCAGCTAAACTCACACACGTTTCGGTTATATCAGGTGTAACATAATTAGGAAAGCACTAATAATGTATTTTATCGTTATTGTTGAAATAATTATAAGGGCATGTCTTGTTCTTTTAAAAACCTCAAAATCTTTAACACAAACTAATATTTTGTAAATTTAATGCATGTAAATAAGTTTCTTGTTACTTGAGGAGCCTCTCCAAGTGAAGAAATGATGAGAAGCTAGGATCAAGGTAGTTAACCGCGAAGGCGCAACTGAGGCAACCAACCTTGCATCTCGGCATCTCGCCTTACTAAAAGTTGTTTTAAATTATAAATTGCCAATTGGGAAAAAATCATTATGAAATCTTAAACAGTGGAAAACAACAACCCTTTTTAATCCAAACCATTTTGACCCCTTACCCAATCCGTTTACTAATAAACTTATAAATGGGTCGGTTTGGGTTGTGTCTTATATCTAACATATCAGATAATCTTTTGTGTAATAACTTAAAAGAGAGCAGCTAAACAAATTGAAGGTTAAAAGTCACCTTCAACCCATGTTGGCTTTTAGTTACCATGTGTCGCAGTAACTACACAATTGCTTACTGTAACTGATTCATATTTTAAAGTAAGTTGTAGCAGCGATGATTACCTGAAACACAAGTGTAGGAGATAGTTTTTCGATATTCTCGTTCTGTAATGAAACACAATAAGCATATAAGCAGTTATTTGGGTGTTTAGTAGTTCTGCTTATTTAAAGATTAGCATACATGAAGGGGAAATTGTGCAGATTTAGCAATAGCACCTGCAAATAATAGAACATGTACAAAAAAAAATTGCCTAATATACATTGCTTATAAAAATATGCAGGTACCATTAGCATAATCAAAGATAAAACTCCACCCATAACACAACTATATCCATTTGGCATCTAAAATCCAGTTTTAGTTATAATATAGTCGATGGATTTCTACACGGGTCCATATTCTAATGTCACATGCTGCAATAGATAACTTAATAACAAAAATGGTACCTTATTACTTTATTAGTAAGATATTAACAATGAAAATCAAACAGAATTGGTACTTTACTAATCCATAAGCCATTTTTAAGTAATATTGTTTAGTGACCCATTTAATACAACACTTAATAGGTGTTACAAAAATATTTGAAATCTAGATGAACCCTGAAAAACACAAAAGCAGGTAACAAAATCATAAGAGCCATATGTACCTATAATTGAAGAAGCAGTCTCCCTCACACATCGTCCCCCTCACATATCGTAGGAACATGATTGACCTGTGAATAAAAATACAGGTTCAATACATTTAGCCTACTCATTACTCGATAATTTAAAGTATTACTTACAATATAACTTTCCATTTCATTATCTGGTATCTAGAGAAAGGATAGTGTTAGGATTTAGTAAATCCGGTTAGTAAAGTGTCGGTCACCTCAAGTATATGTAATCATTAGAAAGCTCGTAGTCGTAGTTATTTATTATTTAAGTTGTATTTAGTTAAGTAACATCGTGGAGGATGGACGGGTCTTTACCCACTGTATGTCTGATCCACAGCCCATAGGTGGCAATTTGTGTAAGACTATAAATACTCTCTACCTCCCAAGGTAGAGAGTTGGAGCTCATAATAATACTTTCATTTTCTCTCACTAAGTTCCCAAACCTCTAACTCTTTCTCTCTCTAAAACCTTGAATTATACGCCCCACTTGATCATGTTATGATGTGTTTGTGAAATCCAATATGTTACACTTGGTATCAAGAGCCATGGTTTGATCATCTCTCTTACTTATCCTTGGATTTCTAGTGGTTTTATATGGTTTTTGAGTTTGAAAAAGTTTAGTTGTTTTTGCATCATTTGGACAATTTCTAGTGTTAAAGTTTGAATTTTGATTGTACTTTTGTGTTTTGAATCATTGTAAGTGCTTAGGTTTGGATTTGGAAAGCTTGAATCACTGTGGTTGAGCTTGTTTTGGATTGAAAAGTGTGTTTTTGAAGTTTTTCAAGGTAGCGACTTGAGTCTCGTTGTGAATTTCTTCATAGCGACTTGCTTCAGTAATTTCTAGCGAGTTGTAGTGTTAGTCGTAGCGACTTGAGCTTAGCGACTTGTCTATTGAGACAAGCCGACAAACAGTACAAGTTAGTGGATTCTCCACTACGGCTAGCGACTTGGTGGGGTTAGCGAATTGCTTTCATTATTTCTAGCGACTTGTACTTATTGTTCTCAGCGACTTGATCTTAGCGACTTGGATACTTAGCGAGTTGCTCTTTAGCGACTTGTATGCTTAGCGATTTGGTCTTAGCGACTTGTGCTTAGTGACTTGATTCACAGCGACTTGAGGTTTAGCGAGTTGCTACTTAGCGACTTGGTTCAAAGATTATAGCGACTTGGTTAATACTTGTTTCTAATACGGTTTTCTCTTGATTTAGTAAAATCCCGTGAAAGAATCTATTTCCCGGTTTAATCATAGAGTTATAAAATCCCGTGAAATCTGTAAACATGTCTACCAACGTGCCTACAATCATCTCTACTGTAGTTGAGGACGTTCAAGCAGCTGGTTCAGATACTCGTCCACCTATGCTTGACAGAACTGACTACGACTCTTGGGCTCAACGAATCAGATTGTACTGTCTTGGAAAGGAAAATGGGGTCAACATTCTCAAATCCGTTGATGAAGGACCTTATCAGATTGAGACTACAAGAGACATAATTGATATTGTTGCAGATGGAACCATGATCTTTGGATTGGACAGACCAAAGACGTATGATGAGCTCAGTGATAAAGAGAAAAAGAGATTCAATGCTGATATTAGGGCTTCAAACATTATACTTCAAGGTCTCCCAAAAGATATCTACAAGCTTATCAATCACAACATTGATGCCAAGGCTGTTTGGGATAATGTCAAGATGCTTCTCTCGGGTTCTGAATTAACTAAGGAAGACAGAGAATCACAGCTGTATGATGAATTTGAACACTTCAAGATGAAACCAGAAGAGAGTATCTATGAATATTACGTGAGATTCCACAAGCTTGTGAATGATATGAGGAATATCAAAATGACTATGCCAAATATTCAACTGAACTCAAAGTTTGTGAACAACATGAATCCCGAATGGCATAAGTTTGTCACCTCTGTGAAGCTAACTAAAGGATTGAAGAACACCAAGTATGAGCAACTGTATGCCTTTCTTCTTCAGAATGAGAGACATGCTATGTTTGAACGAAGGATTCTTGAACAGTTCAAATCTAAGCAGGGGGAAACTAGTTCGTTAAATGACTCTACAGCTTTTTACACCAATGATGGAATTACTACCAAAGCTTCTCAAGTCATACCCACGGGGTAATGGAAATCACAAACTCATTCCCGATCCAAGTTTCAAGCAACCTGATGCCAACGCAGTCATGGAACACTTTATCCATCAACTGGCTCTTATGGCTAAACAAAACTTAACCTTCACTCCACATACTAACAGTCTTCACACTAACAATGAAATCAGGACTGCATCCAATCTACACAATCATGCTCATGCTATTGTCAGAGATGGAAAGGTTATGGTGCAACCAGCTCAAGGAAGACAGTATGAACAGGGAAGAGGAGGAGTAGGTGGAGGTTATGTTGCAAATCAGAATCGGGGAAGGAATGGAAATCAAGGTCAAGCAAAGCCAATTAAGTGCTACAATTGTGGTGGTGATGGACATATAGCAAGGAACTGCACATCTCCAAAACGTCCTCAAAATGTAGAGTACTTCAAAGACAATATGTTACTCGTGCAAGCTCAGGATAATGGTGTTGTTTTGGATGAAGAGGAGTTGTTGTTTCTTGCTGAGGGAAATGCCAAGACATATGATACAGATGTGGATGAGCAGCCAATTCAGGAGATAGGTCATAATCATCAGAATGCCTTTCAAGTGGCTGACTGTGATGCATACGACTCTGACGTCGATGATGAACCTACTGCACAGACAACTTTCATGGCTAGCATTTCTCCAATGGTTTCTCCAAAGGTCTCATCATCACAGCAAGCTGGTCCATCCAAAGATTCAATCATTTCAGAGGTATTAAAACTTTATGATGAAGTTGATGAGCAAAAGATGCATAATAAAGTACAATCTCTTGAAACTTATGAATCAGATATTGATGATGAGGGTAATAGCAATATTGTCCCATATGATCAATATGTGAAGCAAAGTGAAAGTGAGATTGTACCAAGTAATGCATCTTCCGCAGTCAATGATGACTATGTTTTTGATGAATACACTACTTGTGCCCCTGATGATTCTGTTATCTCTAAACTGAATGCCTATAAAGAACAAGTTGTTATTTATGAAAAACGTGCTAAGTTTGAGTTAACTACCCGTGAGCAAGAAATGGATGACCAAATGTGTACAATTATTAGAAAAAGTAATTTTAAAAAAGAAGTGTTAAAACAAGAGTTAAACTCCTTACAAGAAAAGCTTTCTAAAACTGTTAAGCAAAAGCAAGAGCTGCAAGATAATGTTAAAGTGCTTAAACAAGAATTCAGTGCTAAGGAATCAAAACTTTTGAATGATTTTTCTAATCTAAAAACTTTGAAAAACAAGCTTGAAAATAAGTTGTACGTACAAGGGAATACCATTTAGACTGCTCACATGATCACTAAGCATAGAGTTCTCAGCGATAAGCGTAGTATTCCCATTGTAGAGAAATCTAATCCTAAGTATGGTAAGATAGCAAAAGCTGCTCAAAATGTGATCTATGATGGTAATGAAATTCTTAAGCCTAGGCAGAAACCTAGTTGCGCTGAGTGCAAGGAAGAGGATAGAAAACTATATGATGCATCTAGGGAGAAAATGGATAAGAAGCTTAACGATCCTGCATGTAAAAAGAATAACATAACTATCAAACCCCACGATTACACTAAGGAAAATTGGATCTCCCTGAACATGTTTAAGCTTCAAACTCAATTAACCCCGGAACAGATCTTTTGGAAGAAAGATATGGATAAGCTAAAAGTTAATGTACTTGTTGAAACAAACACTCCCCTTAGGAAAATGCCTGTAGCTACTGTGTATCCTCCAAATACACCAATGCATCTAGTTCCTAGATCGATTGCCACTAATATCAAAACCTTAATCAGCCTGTATGTTGTTTATCAACTATTCGTTGATTTTGAGAAGACATGTAAGAAGAGAATCACACCTACAGGGATAACTGAGGGGGAAAGGGGTTTTGAGCAAACTAAAGAATGTTACTTAACTGAGGTCATGCCTTTCTTTAAACAATCAAAGGGTCAATTTGAGAATCTTCAAAAAGGAATAAATTCAGATATTAAAGAAATGGAAAAGGAATTTGATGCAACGATAGTTGAGGTCAATGATTATGAACAGGAACTCAAATATAATGAAGTTGAAAGGAAGAACTTGCATATCTTAAATGAGAATTTGATTTCGAGTTGTGTGGCTCAAGATGTGTTTTATATTGTTACTAAGAACTCTATTACTGCTTCTCGATTTCATGAATTATCTATTGCATTGAAAGTTTCCCATGATCGTGTCATTGAGCTTGAAAACAAAAACTCATAACTAAATGAGAAAATTGATCTGGATGATCACGATAATTTGGTAAAACATCTTTCTAAACTAGAAGTTGAACATTTTGATTTGCAACTAAAATATCAACATCTTAAAGAAAATGTCAAAACCTCAAATATCAAGACATCCTCAGATGTTCCAAAGTTTGATGCAGTTTTTCAGATAAACAAACGTGACGAACAGATTCAAGCTCATTGTAACACGATCAGAAAATTGAAAGCCCAAATTTCACAATTAAAGGGTGAGAAGAACAATGTGACTGGCTCCCAAATGCCTCCTCCTTTAGATTCGCAGTATTCTCAGACTTTTCATCTTCAAAACTTGGTTAATGTTTTACAAAAGGAAAACGAGGGTTTTCTTGAAGAAAATGAAAAAGTTAAACGACACTTTAAAGAGTTATATGATTCAATTAATGTCACTCGTGACAAGAACAACGAAAAAATAACGTCTTTACAAAAGGAAATTGAGAATCTGAGGAGACAGGAAAAAGGGAAACTGCCACTTGTCTTTAATGAGAATGTTACATCAAGGTCATCCTCAGACTGCAAATATATTGTGACTGTTAAATACATTCCTCCTCATCTTAGGAATAATGAACTTGTGTTTCATAACTATTTTGCTCACCTTAAGGATAGTCTAGAATGTCTCTGTGAGATTGTGGAAGAGGATTTCATAAATAAGCCTCTTGATAGAGAAATTAGGTTTGCCTGCATTCAAGCCAAACGATCTCAGGAGCTGCTAGAATGTTTAATAGCAACATGTCCTAAATCCTTAGGTGCGAAAGGTAAAGTTGTGATGCCTTGTTCTATGCCTAGTGCCAAGCATACAAACCATTATATGCCCAGTATTAAGAAAGTGAACTCTAATGTGCCTTCAAGTAGTTCAGATCCCTGCACGTCTAGTTCAAGAATGCAAAAAGTAGATCAACCAACTAATGTTCCCATAATTCCTTCTACAGGAGTAATCAGTGACATAAAAGCAAGCATGTCAAAGCCTCCAGGCAATACCAAGCAAGATAGGACCTCGCAAGCTAGGAATGTGCATTGGAAGAGAGTAGAAGATCACCCTAGGAATATTAAGTTTGAGTATTAGCTATAAGCGTACTGTAATTAATTCGAATTCTGCTACTATCCGCAAACCATGTAATGATGACTGCTTGATTTCTGTTACTAATCATAAATGTGGTGTGAATGATTTGTCTAATGCTGTCAAATGCCTAATTAAAACTGTTAATGTTAAAAAACAAGCGAAGAATGCTAAAAGGCAAAGGCGAAAGAAAGTTAGAAAACAGTGGAAACCTACAGGAAGGAAATTTAGTAATATAGGTTATCAATGGATACCTACTGGCCGTAAGATTAATGAGTTGTGCCCTAAATTTGCTAAGTCAATGCCCACTAGAAAATGGATGCCTACTGGTAGAACTATTCCCTTAAGAAGTGAACACACTTTGAATAGGTCAAATGCGGACACTAGCACTGCATCTATTTCTGATGATTCTATTGTTTCTACTTCTGATGTGGGTGTTCCAATCACTGTTACTAACCAAATGGAACCCATTCTTGCATGGGGATCCAATTTTTCAGTTATCCATTCTTGTCTGTGTTCAACTACAGATCGTTCAAATCGTTTTGTGGTACCTGGACTCAGGCTGTTCCAAGCATATGACTGGAGACCGGTCATGGCTCATGAACTTTGTGAGTAAACTCATCGGGACTGTTAGATTCGGGAATGATCATTTCAGTGCAATTATGGGTTATGGAGACTATGTTGTAGGAGATAGTGTGATTTCCAGGGTATATTATGTTGAAGGTCTTGGACATAATCTATTTTCTGTTGGACAATTTTGTGACTCTGACTTAGAAGTGGCCTTTAGAAAACATACTTGCTTTGTTAGAGAACTTGATGGTGTGGAACTTCTCAGAGGAACTCGTGGTTCAAACCTATACACCATCTCTATCGAAGACATGATGAAATCTTCACCCATCTGCCTACTGTCAAAGGCTTCTAAAACTAAGTCATGGCTATGGCACCGTCGTCTCAATCACTTGAACTTTGGTACCATAAACAATCTTTCCAGAAAGGACTTAGTAAGAGGACTACCTAGACTTAAGTATGAAAAGGATCATCTTTGTTCAGCATGTCAATTGGGAAAAAGCAAGAAGTATGCCCATAAACCCAAACCTACAAATTCAGTTATGGAAGTTCTACATACTATTCACATGGATTTATGTGGACCCATGAGAGTGCAGACTATTAATGGGAAGAGATATGTGTTAGTTGTGGTTGATGACTACTCCCGATTCACTTGGGTTAAGTTTTTGAGAACAAAGGATGAAACTCCAGATGTCATCATTAAACTTATTAAACAACTGCAGGTCCGACTTAACAAAACGGTTAGAATCATCCAAACTGACAATGGAACTGAGTTTGTTAATAAAGAACTCAATGAATTTTATGAAAGTGTTGGAATCAGTCCTCAAAGAAGTGTTCCACGAACTCCTCAACAGAACGGTGTAGTTGAAAGACGAAATCGAACTCTTGTGGAAGCCGCAAGAACAATGCTGATTTACTCAAAGGTTCCAATGTTTCTATGGGCTGAAGCTATTGCCACTGCATGCTACACTCAAAATCGATCCCTAATTCACACATCTCATGGAAAGACTCCGTATGAACTTGTCTACAATCGAAAACCTGATCTATCATACCTTCGTGTGTTTGGTGCTTTATGTTACCCAACTAATGACGGTCAAGATTTAGGTAAACTAAAAGCTAAAGCAGACATTGGAGTATTTGTAGGATATGCACCAAACAAAAAAGGATACCGAATCTACAACAAGAGAACCCGAAATATCATGGAAACAATTCACGTTACGTTCGATGAGTTGACTGGTCAAATGGCTCCAGGACAATCTAGTTCTGGACCCGCATCTCAACCTTCATCAAGTTGTCCTATCAGTTCTACCCTTGTTTCAAATCCCTCACCAGCAACTCCTTATGTACCTCCTTCAGAAGATGACTTGAAGAAATTATTTGATCCAATGTTTGATGAACACTATGAGCCAAGTGCTAATGATATGTCAATTCCATCAACAGAGGCTACTTCTATCCCTGTCAATGAAGTTAACCCTTCAGTCTCAATGTCATTAAGTCAAGAAGCGCCTGCTGGTGATCATTCTGTCTCATTAACAAATCATCAATCATCGAGTGTACATCATGGAATTGTTTCTGGCACCCATGATGAAGTTAATCCCTTTGCTACTCCCGAAGATGCCCCCTTTGAGAACATATTTGCTCCTGAATCATCATCAGAACCATCCTCATCAGGAGATATCGACTCTGCTACTTCCGTTCCTCAACAACAACCACATGAACACCTTAGAAATTGGACACATGATCATCCATTGGACAACATCATTGGAAACCCCTCTCGTCCAGTATCCACGCGGAAACAACTTGCAACCGATGCCTTATGGTGCTTCTTCAACTCCGTACTCTCTAAGGTCGAACCAAAAGATGTTAAAACTGCCATGAATGAAGACAGCTGGTTCAATGCCATGCAAGAAGAAATTCAAGAGTTTGATCGACTAGATGTATGAGAATTAGTACCTGCTCCAGATTGTGCAATGATCATTGCTCTAAAGTGGATCTTCAAAGTAAAACTTGATGAGCATGGTGATGTTTTAAAGAACAAGGCTTGATTGGTTGCAAAAGGATACCATCAAGAGGAGGGTATTGACTTTGAAGAATCATTTGCTCCAGTTGCTCGTATCGAGGCAATCAGAATCTTCTTGGCTAATGCTGCAAGTAAGAACATGGTAGTCTATCAGATGGATGTAAAGACGGCTTTTCTCAACGGAGATCTTAAAGAAGTCGTATACGTCTGCCAACCTGAAGGCTTTGTGAATCCAGAGCATCCTACTCACATCTATCGTTTGAAGAAGGCTCTTTACGGTTTGAAGCAAGCTCCAAGGGCATGGTATGATACGCTATCAAAGTTTTTTCTATCTACTGGATTCAGCAAAGGAGCAGTTGATCCGACATTGTTCACCAGAAAGTCAGGCAAACATTTAATTCACGTTCAAATATATTTTGATGATATTATTTTTGCCTCGAATGACCCCAATGAATGTGACCGTTTTTCAAATGAAATGGGTTCCAAATTTCAAATGTCAATGATGGGACAAATGTCATTTTTCTTGGGATTACAAATTTCACAAAGTCCCGGAGGCATTTTTATAAATCAATCTAAATATGCAAATGAGATTTTAAAGAAATTTGGATTTGATTCTTGAGACCCTGTTGACACTCCCATGATAGAACGTACTAAACTGGATGAGGACCACTCAGGGATCATGGTAGACCAAACGAAATATCGTAGTATGATTGGATCCCTGATGTACCTCACAGCCAGTAGACCAGACATTATGTTCGCTGTTTGCATGTGCGCTAGATATCAGGCTAAGCCTACCAAAAAGCACCTTGAAGCGGTTAAACGGGTCTTTCAGTATCTCCAAGGAACCATCAATATGGGACTTTGGTACCCGAAGGACACCGGTATTTCACTAACAGCCTATGCAGATGCTGATCATGCAGGATGTCAAGATACACGTCGAAGTACGTCTGGAGGTGCTCAGTTTTTTGGTGATAAGCTTGTGAGCTGGTCTTCAAAAAAACAAATGAGTACTTCTATTTCCTCTACAGAGGCTGAATACATAGCCATGTCATCTTGTTGTGCTCAAATCCTATGGATGAGATCCCAATTATCTGACTATGGCTTTGAATTCAACAAAATTCCTTTGTACTGTGATAATAAAAGTGCTATTGCTCTCTCATGCAACAACGTTCAACACTCAAGAGCAAAGCACATCGATATTCGACATCATTTCATCAGGGAGAAAGTAGAAAACGGTGTGGTGGAACTCTATTTTGTGAGGACTGAATACCAATTAGCAGACATCTTCACCAAAGCTCTTCCTAGAGAACGTTTTGAGTTTATCCTCCCACGACTTGGTCTAAAGAGTCTACAACCGGATACACTTAAACGTCTTCAAGAGGAAGAAGAGGAGTAAAAGGTTTTTTCTTCATCCATCTCTTGTAAATATTTATTCGAAAAGCAAAATACAAAATTTCAAAATCTACAAAAAGCAAATAGAAAAATATAAAACTTTCAAAAATCCATAAAAAAATTAGAAAATTTTGAAAAATCTCAAAAATATTGTTAGTTTATCATGTTTTTTTTTCTTCCTTGTTCGATATCATCTACGGATTTTGTGTTGTCATTCAAAGAATGACACGGGTCTTTAGATGTTGTTCGAATGTTTAATATATATATATATATATATATATATATATATATATATATATATATATATATATATATATATATATATATATATATATATATATATATATATATATATATATTGGGAGAAAGTGAAACAATGGTTTATAATCATTTCAGTCTATAATCCGTTTTTAAAGAAAGAACAGAGCCATGCTTTAACGTATGTTTCAAATCTCATACTCTGATTCTAAAAACAAATGTTTGTCACCAAAAGGACAAATGATTCTTTCACAAATATTTTTCCTTCTATAAATTCTTCTGAAAAATATTTGCTATCTAATGAAAACAATGTTTAACAAAATAACTCGGACTAAATTTTTGAAATTCACTTGGACTTGACATCGGTCAAAATCTCGATCTCTCAATCAACAACTTATGTTATTGATTGAGGCGGAGAATAATTTCAATTAAATCAAAAGGTTATTTTTCATGTTTTCAAAAGATATTCATGCATGTTATTGGAGTTTAAAGTCGCATAAGTGATCCTTATCGGTTAAATGTTTTCATAAGCAAGTCATAATTCTCCTTAAAAGCTTTCAAAAACAATTTAAATCTATAGAGATCACAAATCTCAAATTATTTGAAAATTGTGATCGGGAGAGAATTTGTGATTTAAATTGGATTTAAACTGATGATTCGATAAATGGTTTCACAAGTGTTTAGCAAGCTTTCCTCCCCACATGTGCCAAACGATTTCAAGTTTTCCATGCACATGTTGAGGGGGAGCATCCTTTTAAAACCACAAAGAATTGAAACGTGATTGATTTGTCTCTAAGTACAGGTTCCTTCTAATATGTGCAAAACTCTTTCAAACCTCGAGGCACATATTGAGGGGGAGCAAACTTATGAAAACCTCATCCTTCCCCAATATGCTTTATCTACTTGATTTGATCAGGGAAGTGATGTTGATATCTTTTAGAAAATGGTAATCAAAAAAGTTAATTCTTCCTCTTGCCTCCGTGTGCCAAAACGATTTCAAATACACGATGCACATGTTGAGGGGGGGCCTCTTTTTCTAAAAATATCAAAAACAATTCAGGTACAAAAGGCTTTGATAATATATCACAAGTATCTGGATTGATTTTTCAAATGGTTTTCAATTGGTTTCAACGGCAGATGAACAATACCAAATAGACCGACCAAATTTACTTTATGTATGGTGATATAAGGATGGTTAGGTTAGGTATTCATTCCCACGATCTGCCAGAACCGGAGGGATCTACCCAGGGACAATCCACTAGATAGTGTAGAGTCCTTAGGTATGATGAAAAAAGGAGAAAAGTGAGATATGGGAAGAGTGCGGACTTAGATAGAGCTAGAACTGGAATAAACCCAACAAGGTTCTAGTTATGAAGTCTCGGTAAGCACTGAAGGGGTTGAAGAATGAAAAAGAATTGAATGTGAAAAGGGTGAAAAGAAATAGCCCTCCAATAATTCAACCTTAGGGCAGAAACCGGGTTCAATACATATGCTACTGGTGGTTATTAAGGTAACACTGGTATTGAAGACAAGACGTCATGGACCCAGTGACGCACTGCACTAAACTTCCCAAGCTACTCAAGTTCCTCTTAAAAGGGCTTGTTTCATTCTCACGGGGAACCTACATAATCTATCGACTTTCTCTTAGAGATCGTTGATATTGAAGAAGGAGACTCTCTCCCTAGTCTCCGACATAGGAAATCAAATGTGCACAATTGAGTCTAGAGCTACGAGATCATCAAACAAATCTCATTAGGACACTGTCTATGAAGACTCTCTGTTTCACACAATATGGAAAGAGAGATTATATATTAAGAGTCCTACGCACTATCCTTGTGGTATTGCCAGAACATCTGAGTGATATGCAAACATATTCACAATAAAGATGGAAAGCCTTCTGGAGCCAACATCAAAGAAGCTCCTGGTGTGTGGCATGTGAGATCTATCCAATAGATCAACCATGTGACAACTGAACAGAAACAATGGGGCGATTCATAATTATGAATCAATCCTGGTTCAGGTTATGGATTGACGGATACCTTTGAAAAACCGGTCGTTGTGCTTAAAAACTCTTTTCTTTAGCACATCGACTGTGTACTAATACTTCAAAATAAAAGGTGTTTATGATTGATAATTGATTTTCATTAAAACCTTCGTTGTATTGCAAAAACAATTTCTATTGAGCGGTACACGATTGTTTTTCAAATCTCTTTTCATCAATCAGTGAATCTCATTTCGCTGGTTCACTCACTCCGTGTTGTCTTCTTTAAGACGTTCCGGTTTGAGAACAGCTAGAGCAACTGCGAAACCCTGTCAAGGAAATTCTTCGGAATTATACCTGATCACAGGCAGTACTTGTACTGATCAACGGGGAACCGTGGGCCGTGTACCTCAATTCAACAAAAGTGATCAAAGACACTTTCGTGCACTTTATTGCTAACTGTTGTATGCAGGAACGCCCGACGTTTACAGCTGATCAAAATGATGCTGTCAATCCATAGCCGCATGCTCACAAAACACATTCACTTCTAAAGAAATCATGATTAAGTGCATCAACGACTCTGATATTTTCACTCCATGCTTCTGCTACGCTACTGCAAAATATCATGAATCAACTAAAGCTTCCGCTACTCTGATAAGAAGAAATCATGAACCAGAATGTGAGCATGTCGGTCCAAATGTCACAACATCACATAATACCAACACCACAATGGAAGAGTCAGAGATTTATGTTAGCTGATGATCTCAATGCTGGCTCAAAACTCATCATCACGTGGATCAGTTAAAGACCTCCACTTAGATTATTCAAACATGCAAAAATGAAGAATCAATGACTACGTGCTACTGAGCAAAGAACTGGAACAAGAATCCAAGAACAATCTTAATGTAATATTTGTTTGTATTCAATGTAATTTGAGGTGACCTCCCTTGGGGGGAGATTGTTAGGATTTAGTAAATCTGGTTAGTAAAGTGTCGGTCACCTCAAGTATATGTAATCGTTAGAAAGCTCGTAGTCGTAGTTATTTATTAGTTAAGTTGTATTTAGTTAAGTAACACCGTGGATGACGGACGGGTCTTTACCCACTGTATGCCTGATCCACAGCCCGTAGGTGGCGATTTGTGTAAGACTATAAATACTCTCTACCTCCCAAGGTAGAGAGTTGGAGCTCATAATAATACTTTCATTTTCTCTCACTAAGTTCTCAAACCTCTAACTCTTTCTCTCTCTAAAACCTTGAATTATACGCCCCACTTGATCATGTTATGATGTGTTTGTGAAATCCAATATGTTACAGATAGTTATAGGTTCATCTTACTAAATGAATCAAATCAAGTTGTGACATTTTGTATTCCAGCTTATTCATGTTACTACGGAACCAATGTGAACAATCAATTCCAGCGTATTCATCTTACTAAATGAATCAAACCATGATCCAAATAGTTGTGAATTAGTAATTAGTAGAATTTTATTAAAAAGGTCCCATGCCAAATTACCATTTATTTTCTCACTTTGTATCTATGGTCGATTGGCACGGTGTAGGGACGCAGCCACATAAAGTCAGGTGCAATGAACATCTATGTCAACAAAAATTAAGCCACATTCTGCAGATTACCGTTAACCTGAAAATACAAAAGTAAAATTAAGCAAACATCTATATTTTTGGCATGATCATACTTTTTCCCAACCATTTTATATGTTTATCCGTTATCTTCATTCCTACTATTATAGCCAGAAGCACAGTTTAAAGAATAGTTTATAAACAGACCTTATAATTTGTAGGAAAATAATAAGAAGTTCCGAAATGATAAATAATTTGATATACTTTTATATGACCTCCGAAATGGTAACGTATTCAAGCAATTTCAAATGTTACTATGGAACCAATGTGAACAATCAATTCCAAATTCGTTACATTCTGCAAAGTTAAAATCAATTCTAATCAAAAGCATAGTTAAAATCAATTCTAATATATTCCACCTGTTTCAAAAAGCTCCAAAAAAATTGTTACATAAATAAGCCCTAAGCTCATCCAAATACCCCCTCAACAAAAGTGCAGATTTATCAAAAGGGTTTTTGGTATTGCTACTCAAAAATGTTTATCTAGTTATTGTGTTTGTAATTGTGTATCGAATCTAATCGAATTATTTTCGTGACATAACAAAAGGTAATAAACGGATAACCATACTAACATAACACATTGCAATTCAAACAATGATTCTTTTTTTTAATAAAGGGGATTACCCGGTAAAATAACAATGATTCATTTTAACAATAAGTATATACTTTTAACCATAAGTATATAGCAAACTTAATCTACTCAAAACCAAGAAAAAAAAGGAATTCTACCCCGGTAAAATAACAATGATTCATTTTAACAATAAGTATATACTTCTAACCATAAGTATATAGCAAACTCAATCTACCCAAAACTAAAATAAAAAAAATAAAATAAAAAAATAAAGGAATTCGGTTATCTTCAATGTGGTAACAAAAATCTAATAGTCTTGTACTATCCTTCTAAGTGTCTCTACATAGCTTAGAGTGGTACTTATTGATAAATTTACGCATTCTAACTTAAGTTGTATTATCTTTCAATGGATTTACTTACATGGAGATGTCCAAGAGTTTAATCACTGACTTCTCGGTTAGGAAACTTTTCAAACAGGAATCCAATCAATAGTTATAAACTGCAAAATATGTTTAGACAACACTGTCAATAACCTATCGCCTTTCAAAAAAAACATTCTCAAAAGCCATGTTTCAACAACGTGATAACATCTAAAAAGTGCACTGCATACTAAAGTTACTAAAATATAGGAAAAATTTAAGCATCATATGAGACAATTGATAAGCATACAACCTTAAAAAAATTCAATAACAATTTTTGTGTCATGAACTCCAAAACTCACAACAATTTTAGTGTCATGAACTCCAAAACTCAATTCGTCTTCACTCTAGCATTTAGTCAAATAGTTGGTGTGCAAAATATGTGTTTATCCAAAAAGTTTCAATTAAACACTGAAATAAAAAACCCAATCTCAAACATAAAACCATATATACTGACAATTTTATCAAAATTAGAATCCAAACACCCTCAGTCTTAGAATCCAAAATACAGTAAATTCATTAGCTTTATATCATGTAGATAGAACAGAAACAATTGAAACTATCGACTAAAAATCTTACTTTTATACATCAACCGATAAAACAATGAACTTAATAAGTTAAATAAAATCAAAACTTAAAAGAGTGGACACACAAAGTCCCACCCACCTTAGGTTCACATGGAATAAAATTCACAGTTACTGAGTTAGGGTTCCGTTAAGGGGGTTGAGGTACAGTTTTTTGGGTTTTAGAGTATGTTTTTGTTTTGTTTTGTTTTATGTTAATGGTAGACCGATTTTTTTTAAAATACTTACATTTGGTCTGCAACTATTGAAAATTAACTCATAAGGTATAAATTAATTTTTTTGAAATAAAAAATTCCCAATGGTTTTGTTTTATTATATAAACTAGTTATAATACCCGTGCACGCACGGGGTTTTGACAAAAAAAAATTATTTTGTATTAATACTGAATATTTTGTGTTTAAAGATAATTACATATAATTATATACTTATGCACGAGTTTTCCATTATATATTAATATCCATTAGAATTTGTTAAAATAAAATTATGTAAAAGTTTCTTTTAGATAACTCAAGATTTAACTATCTATACTACATATAAAGAGAAAATGGTCAACATTGGAAAAGTGGAAAAGTCAATATGTGAAAAAGTGGAAAATTTAATAAAGGAAATGTTGAAACAATTGTAATTATGAAATGAAACTATTAATACACATCGAAACGCTTCAAACCTGTCGGGTTGACCCGGTTTAATTTGACCCGTTTTTTTACCCAGCCCGTCGGGTTCATCCGGTTTAAATTGAACCGTTTTTCGACCGGAACGGTTCAACCGGTTGAACCACCCGGGTCGAACGGGGTTTCAAAACATTATGTGTAATCCCAAATCCTCAAACTTTTATTACTTTCGTTTATAACCCATAAACTTTTCTATAAATTCCGTTGCAATGCACGGGTACTCGTCTATATTTAACTATATGTTGATGTTGCTATTTAAATTTCACTATTGATATTATGTTGTACACAAGATGCGAGTTTAGTAACACATAATTAGCGTCGATGAAGTTAAAATATATTCCTTAAAGTTTTAAAAAAATGTTTTTCTACATATCCTTATATAAATAAATAAGAATTACATGATTTGTTGTTATAAGTACAATCACGTATATTTTTTTTTTCATATTACAGTAACCCGTACTTACAATTTGATAATTATATTTTCGTTTTCAAAAGTTTAGCCGTATTTAATATTCAAATTCGTGTCCACATAATCATACTTTTAAAATAAAACAAATGAGTCCTTACTGAACTTATATAATAAAAGAAATATTTTGATATTTATAATCCTATGCATATTTATATGTTGTAATTTTAAAACAACATATATATTGTATTTTTAATATATAAAGTATATGGGGTATAAAGTATAAAGGTGAATTTGTTTAATTTCTAAAGTTATTATAAAACATGAAAACCTATAATATTACACTTAACCTTATATAATTTTTAAAAATTCAACCACTAAAGTTTTATTAATTACCTCATATTTTTTTAAGTTTTTGTTTTTACAAATATTGTTATAAGTATAATCGCGTATATTTATTTTTATATTAAAGTAACCCGTGCTTACAATTTGATAATTATATTCTCGTTTTCAGTAATTTAGCCGTATTTAAAATGTAAACTCTTGTCCACATAAGTTAAACTTTTAAAAATGAAATAAGTGGGTCCTTATTGAACGTAAAAAGTAAAAAAATTGATACTTATAATCTTATGCAAATTTATATGTTGTTACTTTAAAACAACATATATATTGTATTTTTTAAGATATAAAGTATAAAGAGTATAAAGTATAAGGGGGTATTTGTTTATAATCCAAAGTTATTAAAAAACGTGGAGGCTTATAATATTACACTTAACTCTATATAATTTTTATAAATTCAGCCACTATAGTTTTATTAATTACCTCATTTTTTTTTGAGTTTTTGTTTTCACAAATTTGACACCTATATTTTTATATGTTTTTTCTATCAACCAAAATTTTTCACCAAATTTATTAAAGTTTGACCAAAATCAATTTAATTTTGACTTTTATTAACCAATTACATCACACGATTTTGCTTATGCAGCAAAATAATGAATTCTCTCCGATGACCAGACACGATCAAGTTGCCACAGTCGATGACCAAGTTAAAAAAAAATAATAAAAAAAAATTGAAAGGAAAGTGTGTGTAAATATCAGTTGAAAAAACGACCGATTTTCGTTTTTGGGTTGCCTCGACCGATCCTCGACCTACACCCCACATTGGTCATTTTAAAGTTATTTTGTCGAGAAAGCTGATGTGGCACCCGGTGACCTGGGTCACGACTGTATCCAGCTTTAAAGGTTGACCAAAATCAATTTAATTTTGACTTTTATTAACCAATCACATCTCATGATTTTGCTTACGTGTGTGCCCCAATAAGCTCATGTATTTCTAACCGTATAACATGCATATCCGACTCACATATTCGAACATTCCTACCATAAAATTCCCTGTATAGGCACTAAAACACATCTTTGGTACATTAAAATACATTCATATATTATCTAAATCAGCAACTCAACTTAATTATACATTCATACCTTGAGCAGGCGTAGAAAATCCTTCAACGACAATCATGTGTTGATACTTAATCCTCTTCTAAAAAACGTACAAAAAAAATTGCATTACACTTTAGTATGTGCGATAAGATCATAAAACTGCAAAAACCACTAACATGTTGCATTATAGTGAGGATAACAACAAAGTTAGTCATAACATCAAATAAAAAAACTTCAGATTAGAACTAAAGGGGTGTTTGGTATGCTTATTAAATGTGCTTATTGGCTTATTCAATTACCATAACACAATAAGTTTATGATAAAGCTTTAAGCTTTTTTGAGAAGCTTAGTAAAAAAACCCCAAACTCATAACTAATTCTATCATAGCTTAGTGTGTTTATAGTAAAAACACAAATATTAAGCGTAGAACTTTTCAATAAAACATTAAAAAAAAAAAAAAAAAAAAAAAAAAAAAAAAAAAAAAAATTACTATAAGTAACTAAAAGTTGATGTGTATAACAAAAAAGTTAAACCATAAAAAAAGTTACTAAAAACTATCAGCTAGATAAGGCATAAGCCAAAGTTCTGTTGAAGTCTCTTTCGGATTCTATTCAGAAGCAAAAAGATGTTAACACATAAATCATAAGTATAGAAGAATGGTTGTATCTCACATCCGTGATTACCAACTCAATAACGTTATCGCAGTATAGTAACGTAATAACCTGATTAAAAACTATATATTTTTGCTTAATAATTCTCATGTACATACTTTTATTTCTTTACAACGACCAACTATTACGTTGTTTTTTCTTTTTCTTTCTTTTTTTTTTTTTTTTTTTTTTTTTTTGATGAAACATCACGTCAATGAATAAAGTTAGGTTATCACCTAAGTAGTTTTTTTTTTTTTTTTTTTTTTTTAGGAGGTGATTGTTATGAAATAAGGATTGTCATGCGTGCATTTTTTTATAAATTAAGGAGAACACCTTCTAAATTAACCAATGACTAACTAACCCCCTTTTTTTTCTTTTTTTTTTTTAATAATTAGCTTTGTAAAACGTTTTTAGCTGACAGACATGTTGAGGTTGATGTTGTTGTTTAACTTTAACTATTAATATCATGTTGTACAAAATGTGCGAGTTTAGTAGCACATAATGAGCGTTGATAAAGTTAAAATATGCTCCGTAAAGTTTTTAAAATGTTTTTATTGATATCCATATATAAAATTTAAATAATAATTCACGAGTCGTTGTTATAAGTAGAATCGCGTATATTTATTTTCATATCACAGTAACTCGTGCTTACCATTTGATATTTATATTCCCGTTACTAATATTATAAAGTATAGGGGGTATAAAGTGTAAGGGGTTATTTGTTTTTTTTCTAAAGTTAGTTAAAAACATGGAAACTTGTAATTTTACACTTAGCTCTATATAATTTATTTAAAATTCAACCACTAAAGTTTTATTAATTACTCCCTCTTTTTTTAAGTTTATGTTTTTATAAATTTGACACCTATATTTTTATGCATTTTTTTTCTTAACCAAATTTCTCCACCAAAATTATTAAGTTTGACCAAAACCAATTTAATTTTGACTTCTATTGACCAATCATATTGTTCGATTTTGCCTACGTGGCAAATTCGAGCTCTTCTATTGGTTTAATTTTTTTTTCAATAATAATGGTTTTGCAAAAACACTCCGAAATGATGTAATTCTTTTATTATATAAAAGATAAAAGATATGCCCTTTTGATTTTTGAGTTTTGCCTTTACCATACTAAAGGTATATGGTTCGTAGATACTACTGTTTTAGGTTAGGGCCAGATCATGCATGGATGTATGTAAGTAATCTCAAAATAGTTGTAAAATATAATAACATTCTAAATTTTTTCACAAATGCCCCAAACATACATTTGTAGTTACTTTATGTGTTAAAAAAATATTTTTCAAAATACCTCAGGGTGAAATCGCCTCGGCAATATAAAACATAAATTATACTTCTTACCTACCGGTCGCTCAAAAAATTAAATTAGTTGGGAGTCAATCGTCAAGGACACGTGTCACCTTTTTTACAGGAGTCGTCCAAAACCCACCTAAAGCGAAAGTTGTTCTAGACTATTTTGAGAAATAGAAAAATTTTGGGACACATGTGATAACACAAATGTACTTTTTGATCATTTGCGGAAGTAATTCCATACGTTTATGTATTTAAATTTGGGGCTAAAATACCATGTTTACAAGTTCATGGACTTTTTGTTATTTTTAACATGTTTTTTTGTAATATTTAAATGATGAGAGTTATTTTATATATCAAATTTTTCTCACATATCAAAGTACTTATTTTCACTATCATTTAAAAAAAATCAAAGTCTGAGATTAAAAGCATTTTATTATTTCACCTATTTTTTATAGTTTTAAATATTTTTTAAACCGTTAATCGTTAAGCGAAAATATTTACACCGTCGCGGCGAGCATTTATTTATCTTTCTATAGACGGGCACTTTGATATACTTTCGAAAAAAGAAAAAAAAAATCATTTTTTTCACGTTTTTCGTCTTTTTTTTATTTTTTTACGTTACTGAAATTTGCATATACAAATTTGTAAAAAAACGAAAAAATTAAAAAAAAAAATTAAAAAAAAAAAATGTTGAAAGTATATCAAAGTGCCTATCTATAGGAAGATAATTAAATGCTCGTCGCAATGATTTATTTTTTTCGGTTAACGATTAATGGTTTAAAAGATATTAATATTTGAAAAAAAATGATGAAAGTTGGTTTTTTAAATTGTTAGAATTAATCTTATCTATTAGATCAAGGGTATGTTTGGCAAAACTAGCTGTAAGTTGTATGTTGTAAGCTGTAAACTATAAGCTGTAAGCTGTAAACTGCAAAGCTGTTAACAAGAGCTACAAGCTGGATCTTTTTTTTAATAAAAGTGTTTGGTAAATTAGCTGTTAAATATAATTATAAAATATAAAATGACATAAAAAACAAATCTATAATTGTAAACAAATGTTTGGAGGGTATATTAGTAATTTAAAGTTTTAACATCTCATAAACATTTAAAAAGCTTCATGAATCAGCTTTTCATTTTGGAGCTATTTGTTTGAAATAAAAGCTTGTAGGTAATGCATCCAAACGAAGCTACTTAGTTTATAGGAGATTATTTTATAACAAAAAGCTAATAGCTCCTCCAAAAAGCCCCTGCCAAACAGGCCCCAAATAAAATGAAAATTAATGTCTTAATAGGTAAAAAATCTTTTGTCGTCAAATAATCTCTTTATGGACTAAAGCAGGCACCTAAGCAATGGCATCAAAAATTTGATGAAGTGGTTTTGTCTAATGGTTATTTACTTAACCAATCTGACAAATGTGTATATAGCAAATTGGATGAATCTGGTAAAGGAGTCATCATTTGTTTATATGTTGATGACATGTTGATCTTTGGCACTGACCAAAATCAGATTGACCTGACAAAGGAATTTTTGTCATCAAGGTTCTCCATGAAGGATATGGGGGAGGCTGATGTTATCCTTGGTATAAGGATTAAACATGAAAGTAAAAGAATTTCTATCTCTCAGTCTCATTATATTGAGAAGGTGTTGAGGAAATTCAATTACTTTGATTGTACTCTAGTGAGTACACCTATGGATACTTGTGAGAAGTTAATGCCTAATAAAGGAAAGGCTGTATCTCAACTTGAGTATTCTAGGGTAATTGGCTGCCTGATGTATGTCATGACTTGTACAAGATCTGATATTGCATTTGCAGTGGGTAAATTGAGCAGGTATACTAGTAATCCTAGTGCTCATCACTGGCAAGCAGTTCAGAGGGTACTGAAGTATCTGAAGAGAATTATTGATTATAGTCTCTCATATACTGGTTATCCTTCAGTATTAGAAGGATACACTGATGCAAGTTGGATCAATAACACTGAAGACAATTCGTCTACTAGTGGCTGGGTATTCCTACTTGGTGGAGGTGCAATTTCTTGGGCATCCAAGAAACAAACTTGCATCACCAGTTCAACAATGGAATATGAATTTGTGACCTTAGCAACTGCTGGTAAAGAAGCTGAATGGTTGAAAAACTTGCTTCTTGAGATTCCATTGTGGCCTAAACCTATAGCCCCTATTTCTATCCATTGTGATAGTGCAGCTACATTGGCAAAGGCTTATAGCCAGATGTACAATGGGAAGTCTAGACACTTAGGTGTCAGACATAGCATGATTCGTGAGCTTATTATGAATAGGGTGGTATCTATAGAGTGTGTTAGATCTCAACAAAATTCAGTTGATCACTTGACGAAGGGATTGGCTAGAGACTTGGTTTTAAATTGGGAAAATGACAAAAAAATGTATCGAACTTGACACTTGTTGTCATTGTGTGTAGCCAACTATTTTTTTTTTCATTGTAACACAAACTTTTTGAATTTTTGTCATTGTATGTAGCCAGTTAGGTGAATTTGTGTTATTGTATGTACTCAGTTAGGCTTAGCGTTACATCGTTAGTCCTTTTATATTAACGGTCGTTAGTAAGTAACTTAAAATTTCGTTCTCTTACGTTTTTATACGTTTTCATCCGTTATTATACGTTTTCTTCCCTTTTTACACGATTTCGTCCGTTTTTACACGATTTCGTCCGTTTTTACACGTTTTCTTCCGTTTTCGTCCGTTTTTACACGTTTTCTTCCGTTTTTACACGATTTCGTCCGTTTTTACACGTTTTCGCTCGTTTTCTTCCGTTTTCGTCCGTTTTTACACGTTTTCTTTCGTTTTTACACGATTTTGTCCGTTTTACACGTTTTCGCTCGTTTTTACACGTTTTCTTCCGTTTTTACACGTTTTCGTCCGTTTTTACACCATTTTACACGTTTTCTTCCGTTTTCTTCCGTTTTTACACGTTTTCTTCCGTTTTTACACGTTTTCTTCCGTTTTTACACGATTTCGTCCTTTTTTACACGTTTTCGCTCGTTTTTACACGTTTTCTTCCGTTTTTACACGATTTCGTCCGTTTTTACACGTTTTCGCTTGTTTTTACATGTTTTCTTCCGTTTTTACACGTTTTCGTCCGTTTTTACACGTTTTCTTCCGTTTTCATCCGTTTTTACACGTTTCCTTCCGTTTTCGTCCGTTTTTACACGTTTCTACATGTTTTCTTCCGTTTTCGTCCATTTTTACACGTTTTTACACCATTTTGTCCGTTTTTACACGTTTTCGCTCGTTTTTACACGTTTTCTTCCGTTTTTACACGTTTTCTTCTGTATTTACACGTTTTCGCTCGTTTTTAAACGTGTAAAAAGGAATAAAACGTGTAAAAATGGAAGAAAACGTGTAAAAACGGATGAAAACGGAAGAAAACATGTAAAAACATGTAAAAACGAGCGAAAACGTGTAAAAACGGACGAAATCGTGTAAAAACGGAAGAAAACGTGTAAAATGGATGAAAACGAAAGAAAACATGTAAAAACGTTTAAAAACGAGCGAAAACGTGTAAAAACGGACGAAATCCTGTCAAAACGGAAGAAAACGTGTAAAAACGGACGAAAACAGAAGAAAACGTGTAAAAACGGAAGAAAACATGTAAAAACGAGCGAAAACGTGTAAAAACGTGTAAAAACAGAAGAAAACGGAAGAAAACGTGTAAAAACGGAGGAAAACGTGTAAAAACGGAAGAAAACGTGTAAAAACGTGTAAAGACGGACGAAAACGTGTAAAAACGGAAGAAAACGGGTAAAAACGGAAGAAAACGTGTAAAAACGAGCGAAAACGTGTAAAAACGGACGAAAACGGAAGAAAACGTGTAAAAACGGAAGAAAGCGTGTAAAACCGGACGAAAACGGAAGAAAACGTGTAAAAACGTGTAAAGACGGACGAAAACGTGTAAAAACGGACGAAATCGTGTAAAAACGGAAGAAAACGTGTAAAAACAGAAGAAAACGTGTAAAAACGTGTAAAAACGGACGAAATCGTGTAAAAACGGAAGAAAACGTGTAAAAACGGACGAAAACGGAAGAAAACGTGTAAAAACGTGTAAAAACGGACGAAATCGTGTAAAAAGGGAAGAAAACGTATAATAACGGATGAAAACGAATAAAAACGTAAGAGAACGAAAATTTAAGTTACTTACTAACGACCGTTAATATAAAAGGACTAACGATGTAACGCTAAGCCTAACTGAGTACATACAATAACACAAATTCACCTAACTGGCTACATACAATGACAAAAATTCAAAAGGTTTGTGTTACAATGAAAAAAAAAATAGTTGGCTACACACAATGACAAAAAGTGTCAAGTTCGATACATTTTTTTGTCATTTTCCCTTTTAAATTCTGCTAAAGGGATGGGTTTAAGTCCAACTTAGTCACTGAATGCTAGGACACCCAACTCCCTCTTAAGGAAACTTGGGAGCTGAGTTCAATGTGGAAAGCTGAACATTCAGTTGACTGGAGCACATGTTTATTTTACATCCCAAGGTTGTGCTCGGAACCTGCTGAAAGGAGGATGAAGTCTTTACTTCTTAATGGTTAATTTTCTTTGAAAAAGTGCTTGGCAGGAGCATGAATAAAGAGGAACCACCTATGTAAATGTTGAAGTTTTTCCGCTTCAGGGAGCTTTTGGACTTTTAGTTTTTACAACATTTATGAATTTGGATATGGACACATGGCTTGTATAGTGTCAGGAGCTTTTAAGTGTTTGAAAACTTGTGTGTATTTTATCTTCGGGTATTCAAATGGGTTGAAGAGTTCAATTCTTAGAACACCCTGATTCTCGAATATTTGAACGTGTAATGTACTAAGATGGAAATTCAATCCTCAGGGTATTTTCGTTTATGCACATGTTTTGTTAGATATTTGTTTTTCTTGAAAAGGAAGTGAACTAAATTTGGGGAGGATTGTTGGTAAATTTAGTGCACTTGTGGGATTAGTTCACACCTGGTTTTGGGTTAGGAGGTACGGAGTGTACACCCATGAGGTCCCTGAACACCCTGACTCGACTGAATAGTGGTTTGTACTGCTAGTGTATTGGTTACTACTGCTAGTGTAGTAACTGATGGTTCCTACTGGTAGTGTTATGGTTCCTGCTGCTAGTGTAGTGGTTCCTGCTGATGGTTCCTGCTGGTAGTGTATGGTTCCTGCTGCTAGTGTAATGGTTCCTACTGGTAGTGTTGCATTGATTAATTTGTAACAGCTTTGACTCATTCAATTGGCTGTTATGACTGCTTTATGACCACGTTTAATTGGTCATGTAACCACTATTCCTATGATAATGGAGGCTTATTATGAGTGATTAATTGGCCGTTAATCATCCATAATGTCCATTAACTAGGAGTGAGTATTCTCTACTATAAATAGAGATGGTTTTCATCAGCATGAATATACTGAGAAAAACACACTGAAACTAACAATACCAGGAGAAACAAACTGAAAGCATAAACACTTGAAAGCAAAGGGTTATTGATTTGTGCCTAAATCAATAACATACATTTGGTCTTATCCCAAGTAGATATTCGTGATACCCAGGCATTAGGGTCGAATAGTTTACTTTGGAAAGTGATCACACGATTCCAAGTGATATCCGGTAACCACTTAGTGGTATTGTTACTGCCTTTGATTATCTTACTCTATTCTGGGCTGTTACCACCAACAATCAAAGTAAACTATTTGTGATAATCAATGGCTGATGCTGCAACGAAACACATGGCTTCAAACTTTGCCAAGCTTGATAAGTTTGAAGGGGTGGACTTCATGAGATGGCAGAAGAAGATGCACTTCTTGCTTTCCAGCATGAACGTGGTGTATGTGCTAACCATACCTATTCCTGATGATGGGGATGATGCTACAGTGGAGCAGATCAGAAGAAGGAGCAAATGGGAGAATGATGACTACATTTGCAGAGGTCTAATTCTCAATGGTATGTCTGATTCTCTATTTGACATTTGTCAGAACTTTAAATCTTCCAAAGAACTGTGGGATTCTTTGGATGCCAAATATATGGCTGAGGATGCATCAAGTAAGAAGTTTCTTGTAAGTAATTTCACAAATTACAAAATGACTGATTCAAGACCAGTCATGAAACAATACAATGAACTTCTTGGAATACTTGGAAGGTTTACACAACACAATATGCACATGGATGAGGCTATTTCAGTCTCTTGTGTTATTGATAAACTTCCTCCTTCTTGGAAAGATTTCAAGCATACCTTGAAACATAAGAAAGAGGAGTTAACTCTGGTTGAGTTGGGCAGTCATCTGCGCATTGAGGAATCTCTCAGGGTGCAGGATAATGACAAGCCAAAGAGTAGCAATGCTACTAGTGCATCTGTTGTCAATATGGTGGAGCATAACAACTCCACCAGGTACAATGACAACAAAGGCAAAAGCAAATATCATGACAACACAAGGGCAGATCCTAACAAGAAGGCAACACCTACTTGTTGGAAATGTGGCAAATCTGGTCACATTAAAAGGGATTGCAAAGGTGTTAAGGTTGGTGGTAAAGCCAATGGATCAGGCACTAATGGTTCAGGGAGTGGTGGTTCTACCAACTCACTGAAAGGTCAGAATATGTTTAATAAGTCTTTTCAGATTTATTATGTTACATATGTATCTGAATCTAATTATGTGCAGGATGATGATGTTGCGTGGTGGGTTGACTCTGGTGCAACAGTTCATGTGTGCAAAGATAGAAGTTGGTTCAAGACTTATGAGTCACTGAATGATGGTTCTATTCTTCACATGGGAAATGAGTCAACAGCCTTGGTGCATGGTCGTGGTTGTGTGGATCTTAGATTTAGTTCTAGAAAGATTGTAACTTTGTTTAATGTTATTCATGTTCCTGATATAAGGAAAAACTTGGTTTCAAGTAGTGTTTTGAATAATCATGGATATAAACAAGTTATTGAATCTGATAAATTTGTCTTTTCTAAAAATGGTGTGTTTATTGGTTTTGGCTATTTATGTAATCAAATGTTCATGCTTAATATTGTCACTGATAGTGTTAATTCAGCCTTTGTGACCACCAATGACCTGACTGACTCTACCATTTGGCATGCTAGACTTGGCCATGTACACTATAAAAGAATGCAAGATATGTCTAAGGATGGGTTAATCCCATCATTTGACATGGACACTGAAAAGTGTAAAACTTGCATGTTGACCAAGATAACTAAGAAACCTTTTCAGGATGTTAAACATGAGACTAAGCTCTTGGAGCTAATACACAGTGACCTGTGTGATTTGCATGCCACTCCCTCTTTGGGGAATAAGAAGTACTTTGTGGCATTTATTGATGATGCTTCTAGGTTTTGTTATGTCTATCTATTACATACTAAGGATGAAGCATTAGATAAATTCAAAGTATTTAAAACTGAAGTTGAATTACAACTTGGGTCTTTGATCAAAAGATTAAGGACTAATAGGGGAGGTGAGTACATGGATACTCTGTATTTTCAGTCTGTTGGTATAATCCATGAAACGACTGACCCTTATACTCCTCAGCAAAATGGCATTTTTGAAAGGAAAAACAGGTTGCTGAAGGAGATGGTTAATTCCATGTTGTCCTATTTAGGACTGAGTCAAGGGTTCTGGGGTGAAGCTATGTTAACAGCTTGCTATTTATTAAATAGGGTTCCCAACAAAAGGAACAAGGTTACCCCTTATGAACTTTGGACTAAAAGGAGACCCAACCTGAACTATCTCAGGGTTTGGGGTTGTAGGGCTGTTGTAAGACTCCCTGATCCAAAGTTGAAAACTTTGGGTGAAAGAGGCATTGATTGCATCTTTGTTGGATATATTGAGCATTCCAAGGCTTTTAGGTTCTATGTTATTGAACCTAATGAATATGTTTCAATTAACTCCATAATTGAATCAAGGGATGCAAACTTTGATGAGAATAGATTTTCATTAGTCCCTAGACCAAGTCAGAGGATTCCTAATGGAACTTATGACATTGGTGTATCAGAGGTCCCTGATGAGGTTGTGGTTCAACAACCTGAACCTATGCTCAGAAAGAGCAAAAGGGTCAGGAATCCAAAGTCATTTGGACATGAGTTTCAATTATACTTAATTGAAGGAACTAGGGATGAGGTCTCTGACCAATACTCCTATTGCTTCATTGTTGAGGATGATCCCAAGACATTTGAAGAAGCAATGAAGTCCCATGATAATGCTTTCTGGAAAGAAGCAATCAATGATGAGATGGATTCCATCATGGGCAATAACACTTGGGTGTTGGTTGATCTACCACCTGGTTGCAAACCTTTGGGTTGCAAATGGATTTTCAAAAGGAAAATGAAGGTAGATGGAACTATTGAAAAGTTCAAGGCTAGACTAGTCATTCAGGGCTTTAAACAAAATTCAGTGATAGACTATTTTGATACTTATGCCTCTGTGGCTCGTATCAGTACCATAATACTGCTGATTGCTTTGGCATCTATTCACAATCTGATTATTCATCAGATGGATGTGAAGACAGCTTTCTTGAATGGTGAATTAAATGAAGAGGTTTATATGAACCAACCTCATGGCTTCATCTTGCCTGGCAATGAAAACAAGGTGTGTAAACTGATGAAATCTCTTTATGGACTAAAGCAGGCACCTAAGCAATGGCATCAAAAATTTGATGAAGTGGTTTTGTCTAATGGTTATTTACTTAACCAATCTGACAAATGTGTATATAGCAAATTGGATGAATCTGGTAAAGGAGTCATCATTTGTTTATATGTTGATGACATGTTGATCTTTGGCACTGACCAAAATCAGATTGACCTGACAAAGGAATTTTTGTCATCAAGGTTCTCCATGAAGGACATGGGGGAGGCTGATGTTATCCTTGGTATAAGGATTAAACATGAAAGTAAAAGAATTTCTATCTCTCAGTCTCATTATATTGAGAAGGTGTTGAGGAAATTCAATTACTTTGATTGTACTCCAGTGAGTACACCTATGGATACTTGTGAGAAGTTAATGCCTAATAAAGGCAAGGCTAAATCTCAACTTGAGTATTCTAGGGTAATTGGCTGCCTGATGTATGTCATGACTTGTACAAGACCTGATATTGCATTTGCAGTGGGTAAATTGAACAGGTATACTAGTAATCCTAGTGCTCATCACTGGCAAGCAGTTCAAAGGGTACTGAAGTATCTGAAGAGAACTATTGATTATAGTCTCTCATATACTGGTTATCCTTCAGTATTAGAAGGATACACTGATGCAAGTTGGATCAATAACACTAAAGACAATTCGTCTACTAGTGGCTGGGTATTCCTACTTGGTGGAGGTGCAATTTCTTGGGCATCCAAGAAGCAAACTTGCATCACCAGTTCAACAATGGAATATGAATTTGTGACCTTAGCAACTGCTGGTAAAGAAGTTGAATGGTTGAAAAACTTGCTTCTTGAGATTCCATTGTGGCCTAAACCTATAGCCCCTATTTCTATCCATTGTGATAGTGCAGCTACATTGGCAAAGGCTTATAGCCAGATGTACAATGGGAAGTCTAGACACTTAGGTGTCAGACATAGCATGATTCGTGAGCTTATTATGAATAGGGTGGTATCTATAGAGTGTGTTAGATCTCAACAAAATTTAGTTGATCACTTGATGAAGGGATTGGCTAGAGACTTGGTTTTAAAGTCTGCTAAAGGGATGGGTTTAAGTCCAACTTAGTCACTGAATGCTAGGACACCCAACTCCCTCTTAAGGAAACTTGGGAGCTGAGTTCAATGTGGAAAGCTGAACATTCAGTTGACTGGAGCACATGTTTATTTTACATCCTAAGGTTGTGCTCGGAACCTGCTGAAAGGAGGATGAAGTCTTTACTTCTTAATGGTTAATTTTCTTTGAAAAAGTGCTTGGCAGGAGCATGAATAAAGAGGAACCACCTATGTAAATGTTGAAGTTTTTCCGCTTCAGGGAGCTTTTGGACTTTTAGTTTTTACAACATTTATGAATTTGGATATGGACACATGGCTTGTATAGTGTCAGGAGCTTTTAAGTGTTTGAAAACTTGTGTGTATTTTATCTTCAGGTATTCAAATGGGTTGAAGAGTTCAATTCTTAGAACACCCTGATTCTCGAATATTTGAACGTGTAATGTACTAAGATGAAAATTCAATCCTCATGGTATTTTCGTTTATGCACATGTTTTGTTAGATATTTGTTTTTCTTGAAAAGGAAGTGAACTAAATTTGGGGAGGATTGTTGGTAAATTTAGTGCACTTGTGGGATTAGTTCACACCTGGTTTTGGGTTAGGAGGTACGGAGTGTACACCCATGAGGTCCCTGAACACCCTGACTCGACTGAATAGTGGTTTGTACTGCTAGTGTATTGGTTACTACTGCTAGTGTAGTAACTGATGGTTCCTACTGGTAGTGTTATGGTTCCTGCTGCTAGTGTAGTGGTTCCTGCTGATGGTTCCTGCTGGTAGTGTATGGTTCCTGCTGCTAGTGTAATGGTTCCTACTGGTAGTGTTGCATTGATTAATTTGTAACAGCTTTGACTTATTCAATTGGCTGTTATGACTGCTTTATGACCACGTTTAATTGGTCATGTAACCACTATTCCTATGATAATGGAGGCTTATTATGAGTGATTAATTGGCTGTTAATCATCCATAATGTCCATTAACTAGGAGTGAGTATTCTCTACTATAAATAGAGATGGTTTTCATCAGCATGAATATACTGAGAAAAACACACTTAAACTAACAATACCAGGAGAAACAAACTGAAAGCATAAACACTTGAAAGCAAAGGGTTATTGATTTGTGCCTAAATCAATAACATACATTTGGTCTTATCCCAAGTAGATATTCGTGATACCCAGGCATTAGGGTCGAATAGTTTACTTTGAAAAGTGATCACACGATTCCAAGTGATATCCGGTAACCACTTAGTGGTATTGCTACTGCCTTTGATTATCTTACTCTATTCTGGGCACCACCAACAGAATGATCATTAAATTTGGCAAAATTCATATGCACAATATATATTACATAAACATGATAAGACATGACCTCCTCACAAGAGGGGTATATAGTGTTTAAAGTTCAAACGTCACTCGGTGCACGCTTGCACGTTTGGGGTGGCAGTGAAATGGATTAACTTGTTTTGACCAATTTCATCATAATAATACATCATTTGTTGGATATTTTAGTGTAATTGGATTAACTTGTTTTGACCAATTTCATCATAAGGGACGGGGGTCCGGGGGCAGCGCCCCTGGTAGCAGGGTCCAAGGGGCGGCAGCCCCTGGCAGGGTCCAAGGGGCAGAGCCCCTGGCTGGGGTCAGCTTGGAAATTTTTTATTTCCACTAAGTTGCTATGTCAAAAATTCCTCAGAAAAGCAATTTTCGGAATCTGTTGAGGTTGTGAATCTGCTGAAGTTTTGATTCTGAAGTTGTGATGCTGAGGTTGGGAAAACCTACAAACATCTAACTAAAATATATGTTTTGCCCATAAACATGCCCATGCTTACCTTGGACATTACTTCAGCAGAAGCACGGCTTCACTTCAGCAGCAACACTGCTTCGCTACTTCAGCAGGAACTCTGCTTCGTTACTTCAGCAGAAGCACGGCTTCACTTCAACAGCAACACTGCTTCGCTACTTCAGCAGGAACTCTGCTTCGTTACTTCAGCAGTCAAAATGTCCCAAAAAGTAGTTTTTGTCAGTTTTAGCATAGCTTTTTAAGTCATTTTAAGTTCTTATAAAAATTTAAAAAAAATAAAAATAGCAATTTCAGGATCATTTATCTAGTAAAGCTCAAACACCTCTTACATGGTCAACACGACTGAAAATTGCACAAGATGCTGCTCGAGGGTTAGCTTACCTCCATGAAGAAATGGAATTTCAGGTAGCACTAAAAATGAAGTGAAACTACATGACATTTTACATTATGAGATTAGTTAGTTGATACTAGATTGGTAGTTACACCCTATTTATATATGGTTTGATACATGCCACGATTTGAGATACATTTTATCTCAAACGGGCAAGGAATGATTCTAGCAAACAAGAAAAAGGGTCAAACCCGAAAGTCACCCAAAGTGTATTTCCAATGCATAAAACATAAAACATACATTAAAACCTTGTTTTAACAAGGTAGATCAATATTATCACAATAATATAGTTTTTGTAATCATATCAACTAATTAATCATCTATAACCTTTTTTAATAAATAGATTAAAATTGTTTATTGGTCAACTCAAATCGACCCGTTTTAACCCGAATCCAGTTATACCCATAATGAAACCAACATGACCACCTCATTATTTCAAGCTGATTAAGACATTGTGCTCATGTATTATTGTGCAGATAATCTTTAGAGATTTCAAATCTTCAAATATTCTGTTGGACGAGAACTGGAACGCAAAGCTTTCAGATTTTGGATTGGCTAGGCTTGGTCCTTCAGAGGGGCTGCTAGTGGTGCAAAGTTGCTGGGTTGAAGCAATGGAACCACATTCTGTCAGTTCTTACACAGTTGTTTGAGTCATTTGAATTTGGATTTAATTCTGGTTTTTAGCTTCTGGAACTTAAAGGTGTAGTTTGTTAGCCAAGTCTGTTAAAATCAAGTAGGTGTGCACTCCGCACCTCCAAACCTAAATGATGTTTTCGTTCAAGCATTTCATCAAACACCTTAAGTGCATTATCAACCATACCACCTTGGGAATACAACATAGCAATCCTGACCCACATTCCTTCAGTTCCCATTGGATTTGAGATGGGATTTGAGTTCACGAAATGAGGTTTTGGACTTAGGTTTGGGTTTGGGTTTGGATTGGGTGATTGTACGGAATTGGAAATGGGTTTGGGTTATTACGGGGTTTGTGAGTTTTCTGGTGGTGGCGGGTGGTAGTGGTGGTGGACGGTGGTGGTGTTGGCGGGTGATGGTGGCGGACGGTGTTGGTGGAGGAGGAGGGTGGTGGTGGACGGTGGAGGAGGAGGGATGATGTATAAAAAGACTCTACAAAATCAGGGACCAAATATGTAATATACTAACGAAGGGAGTTAACGGACGTTAGTAAAAAACCCAAATCCGCCAAAAAATTTAGTTGGGTACCTTTTTATGCAAGAAAAAAAGTAGAATACCTTAATTGGAAATGGACCCTAACTTTGATACCTTTTTGTGCCATTTGCCCTAAAAAAAATGATATACTTTTTTTTCTTTTTTCTGAGATTATGAAATCAGTTTTTCCATGAAACACTGAATTAAGGTTTGGTTCAAATAAAATTAAAAAGAAATAAGATGGAACATAATAGATTAACAGTTGAGAGGTAACTGAGTGATTTCAACTGTTATATTGTATAAAATCAACGAAGTGTTTATCGATTTTGCTTAGACTTAACTCCAATAAATTTATCCACCAGAAAAACCGTAGCTTTACCTGTTAGTTAGTTTGTTAGCTCGTAACAAAATACGATAACATTATAGTTATTGTAGAAGATTAGACAACGATAATGTTATATATCATATATATGAAGTCAAAAGTTATAAGTAGTCTATATTTGTGAAATTTAAGCTTTCATGTATAAGCCACACTCACATTTCCTTTACTTAATTAGTTCTCACAAGCTTAGGATTCCCTGTCAAACAATGTAACCATTTATTCTCGCCAAACATAGGATCAACAAGTCTTCTCTTCAACCCCTCTCTTACTGATCTCTGATCACAACCATTATCACTTGGTGTCGTGATAGGCTTCAATGGTGGCAACGGTTCTTCTAGGCCCATCTTATCGGCTTCCACAATCTGGTTAACCATTTCCAACACTTGGCTCATTCTCGGCCTCATTCTTGCTTGTTTAAGCAAACATTTATTTGCCACTGCAGCTAACTTTTGCGCAGACTTGAGGGAAAAGTTTCCATTGAGCCAAGGGTCTAAAATCTGCTGGAATTTTTTCATGTCTTGAGAGATGTGTGGTCTGACCCAATCCAATAGCTTTTGCTCGTTTTTTGGCCTGTTGAGATCCAACGGTCTCCTGCCTGTTATAAGTTCATATAAGAATACTCCATAGCTCCATACATCACTTTTGTACGTGAGGCGTCCTGTTTGCATGTACTCTGGAGCTGCGTATCCAACTGTTCCAACTACCTATATAAAACAAGAAAAATATATCCAGTTTAAACAGAAGTCCAAATGAGGGGTATTATGGTTAATTTATAAAAAATTAACAGACAATTAAGTAACGTACTGCTGTTGAGACATGGCTTAGCCCCTCTGAAGGACCAAGCCTAGCCAATCCAAAATCTGAAAGCTTTGCGTTCCAGTTCTCGTCCAACAGAATATTTGAAGATTTGAAATCTCTAAAGATTATCTGCACAATAATACATGAGCACAATGTCTTAATCAGCTTGAAATAATGAGGTGGTCATGTTGGTTTCATTATGGGTATAACTGGATTCGGGTTAAAACGGGTCGATTTGAGTTGACCAATAAACAATTTTAATCTATTTATTAAAAAAGGTTATAGATGATTAATTAGTTGATATGATTACAAAAACTATATTATTGTGATAATATTGATCTACCTTGTTAAAACAAGGTTTTAATGTATGTTTTATGTTTTATGCATTGGAAATACACTTTGGGTGACTTTCGGGTTTGACCCTTTTTCTTGTTTGCTAGAATCATTCCTTGCCCGTTTGAGATAAAATGTATCTCAAATCGTGGCATGTATCAAACCATATATAAATAGGGTGTAACTACCAATCTAGTATCAACTAACTAATCTCATAATGTAAAATGTCATGTAGTTTCACTTCATTTTTAGTGCTACCTGAAATTCCATTTCTTCATGGAGGTAAGCTAACCCTCGAGCAGCATCTTGTGCAATTTTCAGTCGTGTTGACCATGTAAGAGGTGTTTGAGCTTTACTAGATAAATGATCCTGGACACTCCTATTTGGCATATATTCATACACGAGAAGACGTTGGATCCCTCTTTCATCGTCTTCAGCACAATAGCCAACAAGTTTGACCAAGTTCGGATGGTCAACAAATCCAAGAACATTTACTTCTGTAATCCATTCCTTGTGTCCCTGAGAAAAGTTAAAATACGAACATAAGGATCATGTGTAAACACAACATAAGAATAATAACGTGATTAAATACACACGAGAAAGAAATTAAAACCTGTAAACCCCTTCTGCCTAGTTGTTTAACAGCAGTATCTATCTTTTTACCCGAACCATCCGTGTTTTTCAGCATGGCCCGATACACGCATCCAAAACTGTTGGGTTTTACTAATCATAACAATTATATAAAACAAGTAAACATCATCAAAGCATGCAGCGGAAGTAATAGGAATAATACTTGTAAATTAACTAACCGAATTAAAAGTATGTGCGTACCTTTTGCGAATCAATGCAATTAGGGTTTATAGAAAAACCCCTAATTAGGATCAAGAACAAGAAACCCTAAACCCTAATAAATTAGGGTTTGTGAATGTCGACCAATCTCTATGTCGACCCACCAATTAAATCAACCACCAAGATTCACAAGCTCAAGCGTGCTTGTTCTTCGTTCTTGTACACACGTACTAATAGCGATTTGATGTGAAAAGCTAGTTCCTTTGTATCACTAATAAACCAAACACTTTATCTTTGAGCTAAGACAAAATCGAAAACCCTTGGGTGAGGGTATTCGACCGGCCACACAAAGAGAAGAGGAGAAAGAGAAGAAATTAGGTTATTGGTGATCCAAGATTAGGTTATGAATGAATACAATGAATTGTATTTATAGGTAACTTATCTTGGTGACCAAGTTAGAGTGGGATTGGGTTTTGGAAACCCCCACCGATCGGCCTATTCATCCCAAAGGGGATTCTAGAACTTTCCCGACATCTAATTTCATTCTTAGTCCTTCTAGTTAATATTTAACGACCGTTAACCAAACCTCGTTAATTATTTAACTATCGTTATGTTTTATTTAGTGATTAATAATTAATAACAATAACGTTTTATTTATATTAATTATGTACATCAATTCTCATACGTAATGTGTGCAATCCCGAAGTCTCGAGTTCGAATCCGGTCATACTAATATTAATAATTATCCATAAACCTTTCAGCTCCCACTTGGATATTACTTAATATAGTAATGACATTGGTTAGTCTAGCTTTCACACGCCAATGCCCCCAGATCAAATCGAGTATGGTCTCCTGGAAAAAACCATTTAATGATTCATCATTTTTACTTATCCTTTTGTTACTAATACTACATTAACTATGAATATGGATCAAGTCATTTCATAAGTTAATATTCTGTTTCTCGTTGTATTCGATTGAACAAGATTACCAAATCATCTGGACGTATTCCAGATAGATCTTGGGTAAGGCCTTACAAACATCTTGTCAACCCTACGAGGGGCCCAAATATAGTATTATGCTTTGAAACAAATTCAAAGGAACAAATTCTCTTGACTACAAACATAACTCATGAACTTTGTAACACTTCCGAAAATAGCCCTTATAACTACCAGTTACGGATAGCGTTAGACTATCTTACACAAATGCACTACATTCATATCAGTTATCTGGTATCTCAAGTCTGAGGATAAACACTTCATGATATAATTAATGACAAAGATCCATAAAGTATCATCATGTAAAGTTGGGATCTGTCCTATATTCAATTCATTGAATACCATGTGAATTTGACATGTCCCACGCATCAATATAATTAAAGTATATTCTACCAAAACTCAGATTTGTCTTAATTCAATGACATTCCCACATCATTGATCGACAACGGACTTTTAGAATAACATAAGTTATTCACGGATTAAACATGCAAATATAGGATATAATATTAAGAAAATGAAAAATAAACATAACCAATATTTTATTTCATTTAAATAATATTTGTTCATAACATCCCTTATCCAAATACTAAATAGATCAATGCATGATAATACTTGTTAATGAATTATGCCTCAAGTAATGACAATCATACTTGTTGACAAGGCATAATTTCAACTAACTTTGATCTATCGGAATTTTGAGAATACTTATTTCAAGAATTCAACTAGTGAAGTTCTTGTATGTGTGCATTCAAAATATCTTGATATTGCCACATAATATTTCATAAAGTGTGTGACATCCTCAAGCACCTATTTATGACAATCAAACTTTCAAACATTTTTAAAGTTTAAAGTATTCTTATTCTTTATTGTATAATGCAACTATGCTCTTAGTTAAGCACAACTAGTTGACATGGCCATTTTCAAGGATGAAATCCTCCCATGACTAGTATTGAGTGTCATCTCAATTAAACCAGCATCATTGTATACAAACAACAATATGATCTTTAAAAATTTTCGTAAACTTCAATATCTATAGTGTAATGTTTGATGCCTTCAAACTTTCAAGTTTGTTAGCTATGACAATTACGCAACAATTGCTGTATTGCTCATCCATAGAATTTTGAGAGCAACTCCAGGCTGAGGAATGTAATTCTAGATTCAAACATATTCCATTAGAATATTCATTACACTAGTTATTTAATAACTTCATTAGATATCAATGTTGTCAAATCATCTTGCATTCAAGCATGATACAACAATAACATGATGTACATGAAAAATCCTTGTGTTAAACCAAGATTTAATTCATGTTCTACATATCCATTTTCCAAATGATATATCATGTTCTATTAGACTCATTTATTTTAATACCGCCATGTTTATTAACAATAAACATATACTCCAAGGTTGTATGTCTTATTTTCTAAATCTTTCATGTGAAGTTCCATTCCAAACTTAACATTTAGCTTAGATGGAATGTTACTACCCACAACATATAAGATTTAAAGAAAATAAACACAATACTCCCACTAGCTTTCAGGAATACTTAGAAATTATCTTATTTTAATTTAAAACCAAAACTTGGATTTAATAGTTAAACATAAGAATCATCTCCTAGATGCATGCATATATCCATTCATGGATTCTTGCCGTTTGTACATTTCCAAAGATTATGTGAATTCATAAAACTCATTTGTATTACTTATCGTCCTCGCAAAAGTAATCACACAACAAAGAGTTTTAATATCCAATTGTCATTTTTCATATCAATGAAAATAAGTATGACAATCATAATCATTATATATTTAATGTGCCAAGGAAAGAATATTCAATCACAGTTAATTGCTTAAGTGTGATTAATAATCTTGTCACAAGCCATGCATTAAACACATGTACAATTTTGTCCATATGATTTCTACACAAAGAATTTTAAACCGCTAGGATTTTCCTTCCTTTGAAGAAACTCATCTTTATTAAGATAAACCAAGTTTACCAAGTTGATTATCTCTTTGGACAGCATCTTATCATTCATAGTATGAATAATTTACCACAATTCAATATTAGGTAATATATCATTATGATTAACAGGTTTACCATGATCCTGTAAATCATATTTCTCATCATATCAAATATCTGAGATATCCTTGCGGATCTATGAATGAGAATTCCATCATTTTGAGGTATATCATATTTGACCTCATCATGATATTTACTAGTGTATTTTAGAAGATTATGTGTTTTGTAATTGTAATTTAATCTCTTCAAGATCTAAACAAAACTCCCACTTGCTTTTGTAATTTAAAGACTATCTATAATTACTTTAGCAATTAGAACAACACTAAATTGTTTTCTTTTTGGGATATTACAAATCACATTAACAGTTCGTAAATCTTGTTCAATAATAACCTACTCCATAAGTAGTTTTAACAAATCAGAACTTCAATATAAGACTCAATGTGATTCATCACATTCCATACTAAAATGGTGTCTTATTAATCTTCTAGGTTTGAGTTTTATTAAGTATATCCAATCAATACTCAATTTTCTAACCTTGATAACTTTTGGAAAAAAAGAAGATATAGTTATCTTGAATCAAACAATATGACAAATGTTTGATTCTTCTAACTGAACATTCCATATACATACAGTATTTCATTAGAATTAATATTGTAAGACAATCTAACAATATTTAAGATAATCATATTCCTTTTGGCATACCTATTTACCAACTAAGTCAACTTAATGGTATAATAGAATATCCAAGCCAATTGCATGTTTTATAACATAAGTATTCTTTGACCAAGTCAAAAGACATAACAGTTATAGTATCTTACTTTATATTATTAAGTCTTTAAAAGACTTCATGTTTGTGAGTTTATACAGAAACACATAACCATGTATAATTTAAAGTTATTATGAACACCACACCATGGTTTCAATTAATTAATTTTCAAGTTAATATACTACTCTATCATATTTATGTCATTCTAAAAATACATAAATATTTAAGATAGTATTACTTTATTTATTTATGTCATTCCAAGAAGTGTCCAACTTAAGAAACTGTAAAGCATCCACTCCCGATCTCACAACAAGTGGAGATTTACCTTGAGATTACAATCTAGCCAAGATCTCACTTAACCTAAAATGTAACTTCAAGTGTTTCTATAATTTGAATGATATAAGACATAAAAGTAGTCTATGTTATAATCTTGACACATGTTCTAAACAAGTCAATCTTATTAGAACGTTAATCTCTTATCTTACGATCAAGAGAATCCATTAATCATATTTGTATGTGTTTGTTCTTTTGCACACAATTAATACTTCTCCCACTTGTGCATAGAACAACACCATATAGCAGATAAACACCATGACATTCGTTTGTTTATGTGAGCAATATGATAGTGTCATAGATATATAAGCATTACAAGTAGATGTAGGAGCACTTAATTTATCAAGGAAACGTTCATGACTATCCTTGAGAATATGAATGTCTACATTTTTGAACGTAATGTATTATTTCAAGAAAATCTAGAAATAATCTGAGTCACTACCAAGATAATAAATCTTGTAACTCCCACTGAATTAGACAACTTTACAATAATGTCTTATTCAGTAATACACCATACTCCCACTGGATTTGACAACATTGTAAGTGTTTCATTAACCAGTGAAAATAGCGTGCTATTACGTTACTACCCCTTTGTAAGACCATTCGTAACAATTACTTAGGTACTAAAAGAGTGTATTCTACTCTGTAGATGATGGATCATCCATCAATGCTATTAACTTGAAAAATTGAGCATGCAATTTCTTCCTCAATAGGTCTACTATCCCCACAATGGTGTGTAGCACCTTTAATTGGTCAAATCAAAACAACTAGATACAATATACTAGTTTGTCTTTTACCAATTTTGCGGTAATTAGTCTAGATTCTAATGTAATAACTCATATAATATCAAACATGTTTTCTAGTTGACCAAAATGTCATATAAGAATTCAATCACCAACAGAGGGTAATGAAATCTCTTAAGGAAAACATGGTGTGCAATTTTCTTAACTATTAAAGTTGCTATGAGTTATATTAGAATTTAGACAATTCTAATGTTCCTAACATACCTTTCTCAATCATGAAAAGGAATAGGATTGAGTCTCACTCTTCTTCCATGGAAAAGAGTTTATGTTTGTCTTTTAGTAAATTTTTCTTGATCAAACATTTGTTTGAAAACAGAACTAGATCAATTTACCAAAGCCCAAACTACGTTTACGGTTTAATGTTGCATTAATACAATCAAAAGAATTTTCAAAATTCAGTTTTAGTATTTTCGATAATAAAATCTTTCAAGAAAATAAAATACCCTTGGTCAATATTCATATTAACCATAGAATTTTCCTTGAATCTAGGACCCTCATTATCATAGTTTCACCACATCAGTTGATCTGCTAGTGATGAAAGTATAGAATAGGTAATTGTCGAAGAACAATAATTGACAAACAAGTTTGCAATTCCTAGAAAATATGGGATTTACAATTTTGCCAAAACAATTAATGCAAAATGTAAGCATGTTTTATCCCATCTTATGCCTTAAGTCATAGGTCTCACTAACTAACTTAATTAAGTTGTCTAACTTAGAAACTGCAAATCATAAAGCTGAGGTCTCACACAACAAAATAATTCACCTTGTCATTGTAATCTAGATCAAGGTCTCACATAACTAAATTACAACTTCAAGTGTTTCATATCATTAGATGGCATAAACTTAAATTTTAAAGGGTACAATTTTTGATGTGTAATCAAAACTTATGTATAAAGAAGCATGCATACAACTTTATAACACAAAATTTTCGAAAAAACTTGTATTTTAATTGCTAAGATTAAATTCTACAAAGTTTTAATCGATGCGTTGAGAAACTTACAACTTTGCACTAAGATGCTTCGTACATAGAATGGTTATACTAGGTAGCTCCAATCGAACTCACAGGGGGCAGAGGACCAGGTAAGCGCAAAAGCATAACCTTAGACATCCATTCAGTGAGACTGTGCTCACTTCTTAAATAACCCCTTTATAGTTTGTTCTAGTGGGTGAGCCGTTCTAACCATTTAGTACAGTCGCATCAATCGATTAAAAGTTCAAGAATAATACTTAGATAACAAATCAGTTTCGCCATTATTTAGTCCATTTAATTTTTTATTCATAAAAAAACCCTTTTTGCTTACTAACATGTCAAACAATATATAAACAAAAAAGCATTTTAATAAAAATTAAAAGGAACTCAAATAATATACATATAACTTAACAATTAACATATGTAAAACAATTAGCCACATGCATAATTTGTTCGATAAAACCCTAATAATCAATTCTAGGTTTAATAATGCATATGTTTAACCAAGACTTCCACGTGTTTTCATCAAGTACAACGTGAGCCACATACATCGATAAATCGATTGCGTAAGTCTTAGCTAAAACACATACAACATAGCACATAATTGATTCATTAGATATATTGAGGTTTTCCCCAATTCAATATTATCAAAACAACTTACATGTGAATAAACTTAACAATTAATCAAAAAACAATACTCCATGGCAAAACATGCATGTTCCACCATGAATTCCTCATAACAATTATAATCCCAAGATACGCATATAATCATGGCACATAACAATTATTCATGAAAACCTCATAAAATATACATGCAATCCTAGGGTTTCTACAAGTTTTACAAAAAATAAAACCTAATAAACAATTAAAGGGTAATCGACCCAATAATAAAAAATTAGGGTTCCAATTTTCAAAACCCTAGAAACCATAAAAGCATATAATAATCATAAAGATTCAATTTTTATGTGTTTCGGTAATTAATTACAACATATTAACGGCTCGTGATGCCACTGTTGGGTTTTACTAATCATAACAATTATATAAAACAAGTAAACATCATCAAAGCATGCAGCGGAAGTAATAGGAATAATACTTGTAAATTAACTAACCGAATTAAAAGTATGTGCGTACCTTTTGCGAATCAATGCAATTAGGGTTTATAGAAAAACCCCTAATTAGGATCAAGAACAAGAAACCCTAAACCCTAATAAATTAGGGTTTGTGAATGTCGACCAATCTCTATGTCGACCCACCAATTAAATCAACCACCAAGATTCACAAGCTCAAGCGTGCTTGTTCTTCGTTCTTGTACACACGTACTAATAGCGATTTGATGTGAAAAGCTAGTTCCTTTGTATCACTAATAAACCAAACACTTTATCTTTGAGCTAAGACAAAATCGAAAACCCTTGGGTGAGGGTATTCGACCGGCCACACAAAGAGAAGAGGAGAAAGAGAAGAAATTAGGTTATTGGTGATCCAAGATTAGGTTATGAATGAATACAATGAATTGTATTTATAGGTAACTTATCTTGGTGACCAAGTTAGAGTGGGATTGGGTTTTGGAAACCCCCACCGATCGGCCTATTCATCCCAAAGGGGATTCTAGAACTTTCCCGACATCTAATTTCATTCTTAGTCCTTCTAGTTAATATTTAACGACCGTTAACCAAACCTCGTTAATTATTTAACTATCGTTATGTTTTATTTAGTGATTAATAATTAATAACAATAACGTTTTATTTATATTAATTATGTACATCAATTCTCATACGTAATGTGTGCAATCCCGAAGTCTCGAGTTCGAATCCGGTCATACTAATATTAATAATTATCCATAAACCTTTCAAAAACCACCTTCCCCAATCATGAGGGCGCGACTAAAGTTCCTTGTGGCACTTTTTAATTCAGAAAAGGTGAACTGTCTGATATTATTATTACTATTACGACTTGGTCTTTGAGTCAAACTCGTGAATGAAGTCTTTGTGGAGGAATCAGTGCTGCCATCAGAGACATCGTATGAAGTAAATCCAGAGCCTGTTTTCATCTCATCTTGACCAAGGGATATGGAAGGAGAGGAATGGACCGGGGTTGACTTTGTAGTCCTAGTGTCGTTGCTTTTAACTCCGTGGGAAGATGAGAAGGAGAAACATCTCATGCCCTTCATTTTCTGAGAAATATTGTTGGTTCAGCAAGATTTAGCCAATGTAGAAAAAGTCACCTAACGTGTATTCAAATACTTACAAGATTCTCAAACGTTTATTTAACACAAAGTATCTTATTATTTAACTAAACATTTTTTATAATCATGTTTAACACATTCATCATTTACAGAATTAAGAAGTGTGTGTTAGTTGGCCCAACCTGGCATAACCAGCTTTGACCCATATACAAATTACCCGTTTCACTATGAACATATTTTGAAACGTTACACAACCCACCCACCTTGACGAGTTTTAACCCGCACAGAAAAACCATGGTTCATCAAACTATTTGTCTAGAGCAGCTTACTTTTTCAATATTTAGTATCTTTTTCACATATTGCAATACTAATTCATACTAAACTATGATCATCTATAACATGAAATGCAAGAGTGATGATTATACTAACTTTTACTGATAAAGTGATGTATATATTTGTGTAATGACATCATTAGTCATGTATATATTTGAAGCTTAAGTAAAGAATCTTTGACAAGGTGGCAACAAAATCCCACAGGAACACATGTTAATTTTCTAATCAAGAAATTGTATTTGACTTTTGGATGTTAATTAGTTATGGTTTCCATCTCTTAAGGCTTCTGGTTGTCAATGAATCATGCCATCTATATTATAAAGATTAATATTTTTCTAGAAGTTTTTGACTCATTCAACATAAATATATACTTTATAATTTGTATACATCAAGCTTTAAAAAAGTAACATGTTGCCATGTTGGCATCTTTGATGGCCAGTTTTCATGCAGAAATCAATAGAACATTTGATAATTGAGCCTGAGTCATGAGACCTTCTAAATTAATGCTTAAGTTAACTGTTGATAGATGATCATATTAAGTCGAATCGGTAAGACCATCTTCAATCGTAAAACGTTCTAAACGCTTTTGTAAACTTATTTTCACTATGCATAAACTTTGTAAAGCTCGGTAAAGACAGACATATCAAATAAAGATCGCGTTACATGAATAATGTGACAATGAAACTTTCATAAACATCTTCCCACTATGATTTCTCAATTCATAAGCCTCTAGATGCATGTATGATTTACAAAGATATAAATCTTGCAATTATCAAAGAACACAACTAGTTTCTACTTAAAGTCGATGCACACCTAGTTAAGTACAACATGATTAAGAACTAATGAAAGATTAATCAAGAAAAAGTAGAGATGATTAAAAGACATGGCATACCTTGATGTAATGTGTGCTTAGAAGAAGTGGAATTCTGGTAACTATAAGGCTATAGAAGAATGCATATTGAGAGAATTTAAGTGAATGCAAAAAAACTTGAAACAAAGGAAATATAGATACTGATTAAGAAGGTGGTGGGAATTGAAATTCATAAAAATAGAAGGTTGACAGCTGGTATTAATTAGCTTACCAAACTTTGAAAGTGATATTTGCAAAAAGATGACACATATTAAAAGTTAAAAAGTTAAAATCATACTCTTTCCTTAAACACAATTACACAAAGCACATAAAATTTACAGTCCCTTGTTATTAATTAGGATGATATATCATTTACTTAAAACGATATAACTTCTAAAAATAGTTTTATACTACGTAATATTTTGATTAATGATATTTTCATACATAGATTCTTTCTAAAGTTTGTTCTTCCGAATGATATAATATATGTAATTTGTGTAATATTTTGAGAGTTGATACTCATAAAGTAGTATGAATATTTGATTAATATCTTGCAAATATATCTATACTACATTATAAAGCATTTGGGACTTTCTATTAAAGGAAGTCTTAAAATTTTAAGACCAAAAACATTACTATAAAAAGAAAAGTAGAAAATGAATGTAAAATCTGAAAATTTAAGTCTCATTAAAACCATATGTAACCGCTCTCTAATAATGATATATTTTAATGGAATTGTTTATAAGAAAAGCTCACTATAGTTAAACCACCAATTTAATTCTAAAATTTGAAAAATAAAAATGTTTACCATTTACACTATTAATATTTTAAACTATCTACTTTTGGAAAACATTTATCTACTACTTTATAATAAAGAAGTTTAAATAAAAAACATTTGTTCGCCACAAAAATTGTTATCGGGTACCACCGCCGCATTGCGCGGGTACCCTTCTAGTAACTTATAATCATGTTGCTTTGTTTGCCGGACATTTTTTTGGTAACAATGAAATATACAAAAACAAAAACTAGAAACCAAGAAGCTAGTTTAATTAATTAAGTCTTAACACATGTTATTATTATTTTCAATACCGCGTAATTTAGTTTGTTTTGAAGAACACTCTTCTGAGAGGATTATTTAATTTAATCTCAACATTGTATTTTAAATATTTTTGTAAAGCACGTATAAATTGATAATATACATTATTATTTTATTGTTTCCAATATAATCTAACAACAATTTGCATCATAAAACTATTAGTACACTTGTAGAAGACTTTATGGTTTATGTCTTTGATGGGCACCCCTTGTTGAAATTTAGCATCTTAAAAAAGCAACGCGGCGAAACATGTAGCACCCACGTTTGTGCTTTTTATTTTAATGATTGATCGTATCATGGGCACAACATCAACCATAAAGATTCTTAAGTTATTTGAAAATCGACATCTAATAAAATTGCGGCCAAATGTCTATTTTTGCATCATGCACAAATAGTCATACCTATATACCCACATTTTTCAGTACTCAAGTTCATGCTTAAGTTTAATGGTGACAAATGGAGTTTTAGATAAGGGTTTTGGCTCATTTTCAAGTGACTTATGTGTTGTGATATTATTCGAGTTATAGAGCTATATAGTCTTGAAATGAAGACTTCTTGTACTTTTATTTATGATGGTTGGTTGGTTGATGTAATTGGTTTTTTGTTTTTTGTTCATGTCATTTTAAAGTGACTTGTTATTGAAAAGTTTAAGAGAAGGTTATGTCTTGTTATTCAACCTTAGTGGATCAATAAAACCAATACCTAAACCTGGAACTGTGACACAAAGGTTCGAAATTCGCCTAGGGTGTGTTTAGTGAGAAATACCTCATTTTTCTTGGAAATTTTTCATAGAAAAATGAAAAAACAGAAAACACCTTTAGTTACAAAATTTTGAGAAATTTTTCTAAAATAATGAAAATCTCATTTCTCAAATTTCAACTAAAAATCTAAAAAGTCCAATTTACCCTTCTCTACTTTTCTTTTCACTAGAAAATGAAAAATGTAACACCATCTAAACGGGTTGTCCAAGGCTCTAACTCTTTCCTAGAGAAGAAAAACCCTTCCATTCTCACGAGAACCAAAAAATGAAAAAGTGAGAATATTTCTCTGCAACTAAACGCAACCCTAATGTCTGTTTTTTAGTACAACCTCCTAAATCTTTTTATCCCAAGATTATAGATTATCATTGTAAGAGTGTTGTGTCAATCATAATTAACACATGAATTGTTTGTAAGAAAAAGGAACAAAAAAGTTTTTCGAGTCAACCTTGAACCAACCTGTACCAAAGATTGCCCGTTTCAACCGGAAAACGTTTTAAACTAATCATACACCCTTCATTGTGTCACCTCTAATTTCCTTATTATATTTCCTGAACAAGTATATATGCTATTAAATTATTGATATGGTGAAAACATGAATGCGTAGACCCAAATCCGCACTTGGGACATCTAGCTTGGGCTGATGCTTTTGTCATCACTGCTGATTCAGTTAGCATGTTAAGTGAGGATTGCAGTACTGGGTAAGCAAAGCCTCTTGATGATCTTCAAAATCCTGGCATATTGCCAGCCATAAATACCAAACTTCTTTGCTTTATTGTGTTTCTTGAAAAAAGTGATTTGTTACGTCACAGAAAGTTTGTTTATGTGATCGGAGCTGAGAGGTGCACATGGAAATTTGCGTACTTCCAGAAATGTCTACGAGAAAGATGAATGGTTCAACCGTTCACTGGTAGAGAGAATGTAAGTTGCAGCTATTTGCATACTAGGACACAGTAACTAGAGGTGGCATGATGGGGGATTTGGCTGGCGGTTAATTATTTGTACGTTCCGGTTGGGTGGACAGAAAATACTTTTTTGTCCAAGATATCTACCTGTATATGTACTTATATAGATAAGTAGTGTGTCAAAAAATATTACTCATATAGATATAATGTATTTGTTGAAAATAATTCAGGACATTTAATGTATTTGAAATACATTTGGGAACTTTCTAAATTTTACCCATTTGATCCGTTCAAGTAATACATAATCCGAATTGGCTTATTAAATATATTTTACGCGGTTTCTTTCTAAAACCAATAATAATAATAATGATTAGGGCCAACAATTCAATATCTTTGCCAAATTTATATTGTTAGACCGTAGCAAATTTTCATGTTCAGGCTTTTATTTAATGGTCTTACTTCACAGATGACTGAAACATGGATCTATCCTCGACTACAAGACACAATGGAGGCAGCTGAGCATGTGATTCAAGCACTTGATAAGCGTGGTTGGAGATTGCATCCATGATGGGCGCGCAACTGATTGTGTGGCCAGTCCAGCCTGGTCTGGTTGGAACTAATGTGGATTTTATTGTCACGTGCCTTGAAGTTCAAGATCTTGTATAAATGGAAGATGATGTTATCCTTTGTTATGCACTGCTTTGTCACTTAAGAGGAATCTACAAAAGAATGAGCATGTTGATGATCAAACATTCACACCCTTATTTGTGTTAGTCTACTAGTATTAGTATAAGGGTATGTTTGGCAAAACTAGCTGTAAGCTATAAATTGTAAGTTGTAAGTTGTTAACTGCAAAGCTGTTAACATGAGCTACAAGGTGTATCTTTTTTTCAGTAAAAGTGTTTGATAAATTAGCTGTTAACTGTAATTATAAGCTGTTAATAGTAATTTTACGTTTTGACAGCTCCAAAAATCTTAAAAGCTTCATGAATCAGCTTTTCATTTTGGAGCTATTTGTTTAAAATAAAAGCTTGAAGTTGATGTATCCAAACGGAGCTACTTGTTTTGGAGGAGATTATTTTTGTAACAAAAAGCTTACAGCTCTAAAAAAGTTGCGTACCAAACAGGCCCTAAGTATTGGCCCATTGTATATTGAATGAATAATAATGTTTTGTACATCAAGATTATAATGTTTGGCCCATTGTATATTGAATGAATAATAATGTTTGGCTCATCGTACTTTATTGTTTCAAGCACATTAACCACCCAAATATTGGATTGAAGCTCTTAATATGGATGTTTATTTATTGAATATCCTACCTTCCTGTGCCATTAACAATGACATACCCTTTACCCGCCTTTTTGGTGCTACACCTGATTATAGTGTCTTTCGTGTTTTTTGATGCCTTTGTAACCCACATATTGATACCAACCATAAATTAGGACCTCGCGCTACACCTGCCATATTTTTGGGACATGCTGCCAATCATTTTTGGCTATCGTTGTCTTGATATAAATAACAACAAAATAATTATCTCTCGTCATGTTACCTTTGATGAAACGGTTTTTCCGTTTCAAACCCATCCGTCCAAACCCACTCCCTCCTATGATTTTTTGGAAGATTCTTCCAATCTCATTTCCACCATTATCAACACCACTCCAATTGGTCCTACTTTAAACCCTATTCCTATACCACCAGTTGACATACCTACACCTCACGAACCAGTCAACATACCTACCTCCCCTGCCCCACCTATACCAACGCCAACGTCACTTGTCCCTGACCCACCAACGCCACCACCTGTGGTCTCTATTCATCCCATGGTCATACGTTCTCGTGTCGGGACTACTCATCCTAATCCTAAGTATGTTGGTCATGTGTCCACTATTTCTCCGTCACCTAGGTCATATAAGGATGCTCTTGATGATTCAAATTGGCGAAATGCTATGTTTGATGAATATAATACGCTTATTAAGAATAAAACTTGGACTTGTGTACTTCGTCCTGCGGGTGTCAATGTTGTTAGGTGTATGTGGTTATTTCGCCATAAGTATTTGGCTGATGGCATTCTTAGTCGGTACAAGGCACGTCTTTTTGCCAATTGTAGCACACAGGTAGAGGGAGTAGATGTTGATGAGACTTTTAGTCCGGTTGTTAAGCCGGGCACCATTCAGACTGTTCTTAGTTTAGCTATTTCTCGACATTGGCCTGTTCATCAGCTTGATGTCAAGAATGCATTTTTGCATGGTGATTTGGCTGAAACTGTTTATATGCATCAACCACCTGGTTTTCGGGATCCTGAGCATCCGTATTATGTTTGTTTATTACAGCATTCTCTTTACGGTCTTAAGCAGGCGCCTCGGGCATGGTTTCAGCGGTTTGCTGCTTATATTCTTACTGTTGGGTTTACTTCGAGTCGGTGTGATTCTTCTTTATTTATTTACCGACAGGGTGATGATACTGCTTTTCTGTTACTTTATGTGGATGATATTGTGCTTACTGCTTCCTCTGATAGTTTATTACAGCGGATTATTGCTTATTTGCATAAGGAGTTCTCTATGACAGATTTGGGTGCTCTTAATTATTTTTTGGGTGTGTCAGTTAGGCGTGACTCTTCTGGGATATTTTTGTCACAGCGTAAGTATGCTATGGAGATTTTGGAGCGTGCACATATGGTTGGTTGTAACCCTTCTCGGACTCCTGTTGACGCTGAGTCTAAGTTGGGTGATGATGGTGATCCGGTTTCTGATCCTACGTTATATCGGAGTCTTGCAGGTTCTCTTTAGTATCTCACTTTCACTAGACCTGATATTACTTATGTTGTGCAGCAAGTTTTTTCATATATGCATGATCCTCGCGAGCCTCATTTCACTGCTCTCAAGCGGATCTTACGGTATGTTCAGGGGACTTTGACTTATGGTTTACAATTATTTTCTTCTACTATTGAGTCCTTGGTTGCTTATTCGGATGATGATTGGGCTGGTTGCCCTACCACTCGCCGATCTACATCAGGTTATTGTGTTTTTCTTGGCAACAACTTACTTTCATGGTCCTCTAAACGCCAGCCGACGATTTCTCGTTCCAGTGCTGAAGCTGAGTATCGGGGTGTTGCCAATGCTGTTTCTGAGACATGTTGGCTTCGGAATTTACTACGTGAGCTTCATACGCCATTGTCATCTGCTACTATTGTTTATTGTGATAATGTGAGTGCAGTGTACTTATCTTCTAACCCTGTTCAGCATCAACGTGCCAAGCATATTGAGATTGATATTCATTTTGTTCATGATTTGGTTGCTACTGGTCAAGTTCGAGTTCTGCATGTTCCTTCTTGGTTTCATTATGCTGATATTTTTACCAAGGGGTTATCATCTGCCTTGTTTAGTGATTTTCGTGACAGCTTGAGTGTTCGGTCTCCTCCCGCTCAAACTGCGGGGGAGTGTTAGTCTACTAGTATTAGTATAAGTATTGGCTCATTTTATATTCGGCCCATTATGTATCCTATATAATCTTGATGTACCAAACATTATTATTCATTCAATATACACAAACTTACAATTTGAGCCGAATACCCGAAGTTGCATACAGGGTTATGGACTTACAGCCGAATACCCGAAGTTGCATACAGGGTGTTCTTTCCGTGGGAGTGAAGTCTGGTCACTTTTGTGTGATTGTTGGAATCTGTTGATCGTCGTCTCTTTGTATGTTATCTTTGGAAATCGTGATCATAGGACATCTTTTACACGTCTTTTTGTATTTAATAAATAATAACACTTCCATGTATGCCTCTATTCTTTCTCAATTGAAATGAAAGTTTTGTTCTGCTATATCATTTATATTGTTCTTAGTTGTTTTTTATTCTCATTAACTGTTTTCTTATATAGTACTCTAGTAATCATTATGTGCAACTTCAGTTATCTATTTTGGTATGTGTGAGTAAACGCATTCTTGGTTGTGGGTTTGATTCTTTTGCATGTTATAGTTTCCTGTCATTGATTAAAACTCATCTTCAATTTCGGACCATTAATCCAGTTTCCTTGTATCAGATGACAAACTCCAAACATGTAGGCTAATCAATGAAGCAACATGATCTGAAAATTCAATAGGAATTCATCACTTGATTTTTGGACATAAGAGTGTAAAAAAGAGAGCATATTGAGAAAATCCCACATCGGCTGAGTGACTAAAGTGAAAGATAAGGGAAGCTGTATGAAACGGGAAAGAAGGCTCATGGCCTAGGTTGGTGACCTCCATTGCACTCAGAAGAGGTGCCACCCTAAGATCGGCCCAAGTGGTCGAGTCTACATCGTAATTTGTTGCTGTGGGGCCTGCGTTCGTGCGGCCCCTGACCAATTCTCTACACTACAAGAAAAAGTGTGTTTAGTGACGAAAATTCGGTGACCACTTTTATTTTGGTCACTATGTAAGGTAATTTAAATGCCAAAATTGAAGATTCTCAATAACTGGAGGGTAATTTATGTAACTTCGTTGTTAATTGGGATATTTATCTATCCCCTCATTTGGAACTCCATCATAACCCCATAATTGATAAAACATGGTTCCCTAATACCACAACGCCATCACCGCGACACCACCATTACTCCACCGCAACACCACGACGACTCCACCGCAAAACCACCGCGACTCCACCGCAACACCACCGCCACTCCACCGCAACACCACCGCATTCCACGTCGACTCCATCGTACCAACTCACCGCGACTCCACCGCAACACCACCGCATTCCACCGCGACTCCATCGCAGCAAATCGCCGGTATTCAAGCCTTTAATTGATTATTAGGTCAATTTTGCTTTAATCAGATGCTTAAGTCTGTTATAATTTGTTTTTAGGTTTTCGATTTGCTTTGTGTGACGTGTTATTAGTTGAATTATGTAAAATTGGTTGAGCAGTGATATCTATGTCTATGATATAAATCGATTTATGCATATGAAATGTGATATAAGCAGTGATAGATTGTACATTTGGCGTTGAGAAGAGTTTAGGCGCAAAAATTGATTTAACAGTATTGTTCCATTGGGTTGAAACGTCTAGTAATAGCGATATTTGGTAGGAGCGATATTTTGTACATTTGATAGGAGCAATATTTTTGCTTTAGAGTGGAACATTGGGTTGAGACGTCTACTAATAGCGATATTGTTCCATTATTTTAATAAATGACATTTTCAATATGCTGTTGAAATGGCGCATTCTCATTACTAGTAAGTCAAACTTATAGTCACCTAAAAGACACGATGATCGGTTTTGATATCACATCTTTAGCATATTTGCAACTTATTATGAATGCATGAGACATCGAGACTCTCAATTCTAGTGGTAACAAATGACTATAATTAAACTTGTGTATTTAGAAATTGTGATAAATGGTAAACTAGTGTTTTCTTATATTGGCCTTGGACTTGCACTTTAAGTTGGATTGTGTACTTAGGCAGCTAATGTCATGTCACCTCGTTGGTCTGTGGGTGTCTTTTGTATGACTACTGAGTTTGGTACTTACATTCATTGGTTTCACATGTAGTTTGTAGCAATTCACGAGTCACTATTTATGTGGTTCAATAGGATTGCTAGAACTGGAATCGCTTTTTCATTTTAGTTTGCTTAGTTTGCACCATGATGACCAATATAAAAATAGACAAGGTATTGTTACATGTAAAACTCATCTGTTAACGGATGATGACGATTTTTTATATTCGTCCCAATTGAATCTCATATGCAATAGTTTTATAACTTACTATAATAATAGCTCTTTTGTTATTATTATTGTTTCTATGAACGTTTGTATGTGTGTGATTGTAGGCGAATATGATGGTGACAGTCGTTCAAATAGCAGTAGTAAGCCATCTTATGATATCCCATACGAGACGACCCTGGATATGGCCCGACCTGGTATGTTGTTGGATCTCGACTTCCCAAGTTTATAAAACCGTTATTGTTTATTTATGGTTCATAGGACAAGATTGCCGCCTCTACTTTATACTATTCATTGCTTGTTGCTTTTGGAACTTGCTAACAGGATATTCTCCGTGGCTCCCATTACCTCCCGTATCAAAGGGACGTAAAGTTCAAGCTCAACACCTGCTGCTGGTGCAGAAAAGGAAAAAATCCACATAACTAAGAGTGTGAGTTCAGAGATGGAATGCAACTCTGATTGTGCATGGTAAGTCCGGGAGTAATCCTTTTCTTTTGTTTTTCATCTCGTCTACAAGAATGTGTTAGTGCATTGCAGCTGTCTTTGTAAATGTTTGGTTGCCATTTTTGGTCATTTATACCAGAACCACTTAGTTTAATGTATATGGATGAATATAATATTTAAAATCAGTAGTCATTACTTATGGTTTTTATGTACATTATTTTATTATACAAGTTGCTTTCAATGTTAACCTTGGTTGTTTTATGTATATAAACTCATAAATCGCACAATCCTGAAAGAACAATGAGAATGGTCAATGAGAAGGCCGAACAAGTTCTGGTAATTTCTACTACTTCCTACCTGACATTTAAAATTACATAATTATGTAGTTTGTTCGGATATGGATACTTTGCCATGTTGTGTGATTGAAACTGTGTTTATGCGTGGTTGCATTGTTATATGTGACAGGGGTTAGTAGTATAAATTAGGAGTAGATCTAATGATCCGATTCTGCTCTCGTGTTCTTAATTTAGTGGTTATCATTTTGAGTGCCTTGTATATAATTGACTGATAAGCTATGATTGTAGACATGTATAAAATTGTTTGCTGAACTAAAGCCCTTAGATATGTTGGTGTATTTGTTGTATTGTATGTTAGTCATTTAGCTCTGTTCCTGTAACCACTGAGGATGTTCCATTGCTGAAACTAAAGCCCATGGGTAATTGAAAATGATAACTCTTCATCTATGTGGCATAAGTTGAAAAGTCAAAACCTGTTTAGTTGGGTATGTGTTACTTTGCTTGTCATTTCACAGAATATGTGTTTGACCTTGGATTGCATATGCGAAGCTGCATGTCTGGTATGTTTGGATCGGATGTTTACCTATATTGATATATGTGCTTTGAGCCAGATCATGGTAGCATGAAATTGCTTTATATATTTTTTACATTATCTGTGCCCGAGAGATCAATTTAGATTTAGGTCATCAATAAAAGTATGCAAGAAAACTAAGCAAGGAAAGATAATGACTGCAAACTAGGTTTGGGTTAATGTTTAGTTTTATCTCAATCCAAACTGTGTTCAAGAAGAATGTGAATCTGATATGAGTTTTCAAGTGTAAAGTTGCTCATGAACTTTTCTTAGAAAGTGAAAAACTCATTGGTTTCAAAGCTGCATATTAAGTTTTATTAAATATCTCTTTATTCAGGGAGGAGTCTGAATTGAAGAATTTGCAGGAAAGAATTTGCGGGCAAGTTTGGTCATTTTTTTCTATCATACATTGCGGGCAATACAACATATTCAAAGATTGTGTGTTATGATGCAGTCGGGTGGTCCGGATGGGCTTAATATGGGTATGTGGTCAGACCCGAATATGCCAGGATGGGTTGGTGATGAACATGGTGGTAGAGTAGGCGAGTCTAGTTATGGTGAAGAAGCGGGGTCTGATCAACATTACGGTTGAATGAAAGGAGAAAGAGCGTGACTGGTCTGGTACTTCAGATAGAAGTGTTAGAGATGACCGGGAGGCAGGGGTATGAACGTGACATACCATGAGAAAAGGAAACGGTTCATGAAGAGGAGTGGCCTGAGAAAAGGCATCGGGAACGTGACCGGGATAGGGAACGCGAACGTGAGAGGTCACGGTCGATAGGGAGCGTAGAAGAGACCATCATCATCATAGAGAGGAAAAAGAAAGATATGCTGATCATCACAGGTACAGAGACGCTGAACCAGAATACTTTCAAGTTATCTTGCGTTTAGATGTTAACATAGAACCATGGTTTTTAGGTTCTTACTCACTGATTTGAGCCTACAGTTATCTTGCATTTAGATGTTAACATATGACCATAGAAAATTTGTTTTAATAAGAAAAAAATTCCCCTGTTACATTGTAGTACATAATTACGTTGCATTGTTATCTAAAATGATTATATGGATGTTACTGGTTTTTCTGAATTCTGTAGTTACATACAATTAGGTTAATATAGCTGAAGGCTTGTTCGTTTTTAATCTTGAAGCCATTTTGTCAAGTTTTCAACTTCGATAACTTCCTTTTAACATATATCTACTTTTACCCCGTTTAATAAAACATAGTAATGCACAGCGTTGTTATCTCCATTATATCTCAACATTTTAGTTGCTATCACATGCTAATTGAAGTTTGATGGAACAAAGTGTATATACATGAATATCTCTTATACTGCATTACTTCGATACGCCCTACATGAAACCAACATATATTTTTTGTGCTAATCTGATAATTTTCTTGATTGGTAGGTTTGATAAGGAACTGAAGGTTTTCAGAGTTGATGTTTTCTTTTGAGAAGCGGAAAAGCCAAATGGGTTTTCGGCGAAGGCTGTCTAGATATTCATGTTTTTAGTCTTTATTCATGTTCAATGTTGTATTTCTTTAATAACATTGTAGATAAATGGATGCAATTGTTGGTATGTTATGGGTATCGACTATATTCTTTTTTTTGTTTCGATTAATTGCGTTATGTTAAGAAGCTAATAATTTTAGTTTTTTGTTTTGCTAAAAGTAAGAAACCGAGCATTTTAAGGTTCTCGGCAAATTGTGGATAGTGACCACTTTTTCGTCACTAATCAACCAAAATAGTGACCACCATTTGGTCTCTGGCAGATTTAGTGACCAGATATTTGGTCACCAATGGTTTAAAGTTGTATCTACCTTTATCCAATCAGTGACGACGTTTTGGTCACTATTTAGTGACGAGACTGCGTCTGGTCTCTAATTGTAATTAGAGACGGACCTATAGTGACCACAAGTGACCACAAGTGACCACCTATATTTGGTCACTAATCACGTTTAGTGACGAGATAGGTACTGTTTGTGACGAAAATTTCTGGTCACTAAACACACTTTTTCTTGTAGTGCTAGTTGGAATTATCTCCATTGGTTGGTTATGCTTATGGAAGTTGACCATAAGTTTCTGACTTTCTGTTGGTTGGGTATGCGAATTTGTTAAAAGATTAATAATGATGTTTGTGAGACTACTATACATGTGAAATGAAGATCCTAACTCCTAAGTTGCAAGTTTTGACCATACACGTACATTATTGGGCTTTTATCCGCTTGTTGTGTGGCTTCAATGCTTCTTCCTGTCAAGTGGTACCATTCTTGGCTAGCTAGTTCTTTGTACTGTTTGTGTGGACTTAGGTACCGAATGATTACTACCGAGTTATCAACCCTAGTGGCTATTTGTCATGTGAAAAGAGCTCAAGCCAGTTCTTCCTAATTAAGTTGGTTTGAACTTAGGGTTGCTTTAATTTGGGCTGGACTTGTAGGATCGTTATAGCTAGTTTTGAAGAATCAATTGGTCAGTATTATCGTTCTTGAAACTTTATTAGCAAATTCGCGATAATTAATAAGAGCTGAGGTTAACTAACTCATGATTCAGAGGGAACCATTACAAAACTATAACACAAAGCTTTTATTCAGGCAAAAGCACAAAACATACAAAACAACCTTGTACAAAACAACATCACACAGGTACCATGAAATTTGTATATATTATACCATGCATCCAACATTATACATGAAGAAAGCAACCTCGCAAATTAACCTAGCCAGAGATATCGATAGCCTTAACCTCAGGCTGCTTGTCCTCCATCGGAACCATCACAGTGAGCACACTATTTTCCATACTCGCCTTCACTTCCTCCATTTTCGCATTCTCGGGCAACCTAAACCTTCTCATAAACTTACCCGAACTCCTCTCAACTCTATGCCACTTTTCATTCTTCTCTTCATTCTCTTTGCTCCTTTTACCAATTATCTGCAAAACCCTTCCATCTTCAACTTCTATCTTGATCTCTTCTTTTTGAGCCCAGGTAAGTCGGCCTTGAACACATGAGCTTCAGGTGTCTCCTTACAGTCGATTCTCGTGTTCGCTATTGCTGCGGTTTCTCGGGATCAAGGTCTCAGGAAGGTTGCCTAGCTTGAGATGCCTTGAAAGGGTTCCCAGATGTCAAGAGAGGATGGGTTGAATACGTTGCTCCTCCTACCTGTTAAGAAACTTGGAATGATCAGACATTTAGACCCTTATTTGAGCCGGTTTATGGACTTACAGCCGAAGACTCGAAGTTGCATTATGTCGTTCTTTCCGTGCGAGTGATGGTCACTTTTGTGTGATTATTGGAATCTGTTGATCATGCTCTCTTTGTACGGTATCTTTGGATATCGATCGTGATCATAGGACATTTTTTATGCATGTAGTATATAGTTTTTAAATGTTTTGTTTTTTGCTGTCATTAAATGTTTAGTGTGTATGTGCATTCTTGGTCCCGAGTTTGATTCTTTTTTAATGTTGCGGTTTCTTATCATCGATTAAACTCATCTCCAACTTCAGACCATCAATCCAATTTTCTTGTATTAGGCTTATGAATGAAGCAAATACGATCAAAAAATTTAATAGGAATTCATGTTTGGAAGTAACAGTGAAAAAAAGAGAGCTTATTGAGAAAATCCCACATCGGCTGAGTGACTAAAGTGAAAGACAAGGGAATCTGTATAAAAAGGGAAAGAAGCAAGAGGGTTAGGTACTTACCTGGATGGGGTCTATGAGTGATCAAGAAGGCTCATGGCCTAGGTTGGTGACCTCCATTGCACTCAGGAGGGGTGCCACCCTAAGATCAGCCCAAGTGGTTGAGTCTACATCGTAATTTGTTGCTGTGGGGGCCTGCGTTCGCGCGGCCCCTGACCAATTCTCTAGTTTAAAACATCTCTGTTGCCTGTTGGTTTGGTTTTGTTATGAAAATTGACTTTTTATATTCTTAATGACTTTAGTTGGGTATCATACGTGATTCTCTTTAGAGCGGAGCGTAACATATGTTATTTGGTAACAATTTGCATATTAAAAGGTTGTGTTCCTAACACTTGTATCAAAACAGAAAAGGATGTGTTTGTATAAACCTAGAGATATTGAAAAGTTTTAAAAATGCTTTCGATTCGTGTTGAATTCTTGCTCTTTGGCTATTTACTTGCGATAAAGAAAGAGTGAATTGATCCGAGCCAAGTAGTTCGGCTAAGCCTGAAAGAAAGAGTTAGATCCTCTTTGGGCCAACCGACCGACCGACCGAGTTGGGCTGAGCGTCCATGTCACAGAACCTTCATTTGTACAAGCTTAAAAACAATACATAAATGAGAAAAGCTTCCTCGGAATGCAAATAAACGTATTTCAAGCATTTTAGGCTGAATGATTTGCACTGTGACTTCTTGTGGTTTACATACCTACTCGTATTCTAGCTAGTCTTGCTACCTGAGCTATCTCATAGAATTTGAATCGGCTACTAAAGTCAACGTAAACCTTTTACAATCAGTGCATCACTCAGGGGATTTGCTATAGCAAAGCAGTTTATGATCAAGTAACAATATTGGTCAATCTAAGCTCAGTTGATATACGCAGGGGTGTCGAAAGTAATCCAAACAAAGCTGATAAGATTAATCAGGTTTCTAAGCTTCTTTGTTGGGTAACACCATTGTACCCATATCAATATATACGGTTGCCTTTTTACTGGGCTAACTCGGATACAGGGTTGGTTAAATCTTAAACTAATTGTTTCAGTACATCCAAAATAATGATATATTTTGGATGTATTGAAACAATTAGTTTAAGATTTAACGCAAATCCCCTGAGTGATGCACTGATTGTAAAGGGTTGGTTAAATCTTAAACTCGGATACAGGGTTGGATTCCGAATAATGGCCAAAGTTTCCAACAGTTAATGAAACTCCAACAGGAACCCGAACAACCAGAACCCAATCTCTAATTCTGTTCGGGTATGGGGTAAATTCGTGCCTCTGAACCCGACCAAACAGCCCAATCAGACCAAACAACCCTCATAAACTTTTAAATTTTGAGTTCATCATCACTTTAGTAAGCCCAAGTGATGGCTGGCGGCTAATATGCGAAACCCCCCACCAAAACTGCAGATCCCAGAAACAATATTGCTACTGCCTTGATTACTCAAACTAGAAACGCTTAACATGGCAACCAAATATGGACCAAATAAAAAAAATGTATCAAGCAAATAACAAGAAACATTCAAAAGGATCGCTGACATCAGATGCCTATCAGCTTATATACCCTAACTATTCACTAAGACAAACTGGATTACCGTAATAACCAGCCCATGAAGCTGCACTGGCTAAACACTACTTAAAAATCTGAACAAACACCAGAATCAGTGTCGCCACACGGGTCAGACTACACAGACTCAATACACACAGAGATAAATTAAACAAATAACAGAGGCTTTAGAATCTAACTCTGACAATCAGCAACAAAAACAGAAACGTGAAAGCTATATAAAGTTGAAGGTTGGCACTATAACTGTGACTAGAACCAAAGTGAAATGAGACCAAACCTATCTACTAGACCAAAATGTAAACGAGCCATACATAAATGAAACATACTAACTTATCCAAACTTAATATTTTATTCCACCATACATCAGGTTCAAGATTCTATCACATCGCATAAGGAAGAAATTAGTCATACCAGTAACTATCTTACGACTACCAATGCAACAAAAACAAGCATTTCATTTTCATGATTTCGCCATTCCAACCAAATCCTCAAGTGTAAGATTCAAAGTATCCGAATTTCCTTTCCTAACTTCCTCACCACGAGCAGCCAAAATATCCTCAATGTTCCCCTTCTCACCAAACATCCCCAAGTGATCAGCAATCAGATGGTAGTTATTACATCCACCGCATCGAGCCACCACCACACCTTTATCGTATGATTCACGAGAAATTGTCTTTACTGATCTCGTATCACACACTTTGCAAGTAAAAATCATGGCAAGATCATGTCTGGGAGATATCTTTAAATCAGATTTAGCAGTGAATGTGACCGCAGTGTTGTTGGTTGCAGAGGACTCGGTGTTTGCTAAGTTCTCATTCGCGTTTGAAGCTGGAGCTACCGGAGCTTCATGCTCTATAGCGTTCGTGACAGATGGACTGCTGATTTCTGAAAATTTCCGGGTTTGTGTTGTACGGACTTGCCCACCACGAATGAATGCACTAAGAGAAGGAAGAAACTGCATTGTGGAATCTGTCAAGTGTAAACATGATTTTCAATAAGAAAAAGTAACATCTCAGACACTTCCATGTGCAGCCATCAATTCATTTTCACAACCAATATTAGATCGGAAACTAATACATATGACTTCATTCTAAATTTGAGAAGAACGAAGTGTCATCCAATTTTCTTAATTTATTACCCGATATTTATTTACATGTGGTTAACTTCTCAAACCATTGTAGTTCGACTTCAATTACAACTACGGTATAACAGTATACACAAATTGAAATTCAATTACTCTTTACTTTTTAATAGTCAATTAACTTCATCGCATACTCACTTTCACCATCTTCTCGTAAAGGGTGTTTTAGCATTTCCATCCGAAATTGATTGCCTAATTTATATTTTTCAAACATAAATTGCATTTCATCAAATTCAAACTTCGCGCAAAGACTACTCAGCGCGGTACTTTATCAACGCAATCAAGCCGCTCATGACAATTAACTCAAAACAGATTCTAAGCCTTCTAATCCCATTTTTAGCCATCGTGAGGGTGATTGTCTTATTATTGCAAAGCAAAATATAATTACCTAGAGTCAAAAATTCCCTTTCATATAGACCAATTCGGTAACAGCTACAGTACAAATGATACCGATTCTCTTATCATGAGTGATTAAACAAGCAAAATCCCTAACTAATAAGATTTTTTTCAAAAACGCAAACATCTTATTATCTAAATAATTTACAGTTTATTGTAAATAAGCAATCCCAAACACCCCCTAATAAACCAAACAACCCAGTTTCAACATATAATTACAGCAACAACAACAAAAAATAGAAATTTTATAGATTCTGGGCAAACAAAAACAAGATCATTTATTTCTAGGGTTTGATGAAAAGAGAGCTGACCGTTACGGATAGAGATATTGGTTTGTCTGGTGGCGTTGGTGATGATGGAAAGTAATCGCCTAGCCGCCATTTATATCAAATGAAGAAGATTGGAGAAGAAGGTAAATTTATTAGTGACAGTATCCTTCTTTGCAAGTAACAATAGAAAGTCAAACCGAAAATAGCTTTGAGGACCAAATTGGTCATTTTTATTTTTAACTTATTTTCGTGTTTATAAAATGTTTTTAACCTGTACAAGACGGTGCGTTTTTATTACTAGTTGGATAACCCCGAACCGTAGCGGCGATAAGTATACCTGTATATGTTTGCTTATTTATTTAGTTAATTCGTTTCACAACATTCCGAAGATATATGTGTTAGTTTTATGTGTTTGCTCGGGTTTTCCGTAGCTTTCTCTTGACATTATTATTCCCGCATATAGAAAGACCCTCGTAATCTCTTACCCGTCAAACATTCTTCCCAAAAGTATATGATTTTGACGAATCAAGATTTTACTGATTGAAATAAACATTAAAGTTGTAAAAATTTAAATCAAAATAAAATAAATACACTAAAAATGTAAAATCTAAAAACTCATAAAAATATAACAAAATAAATGTTGAACTAATGAGCACAAAATTTTAAAAAAATATGATGAAATTAGATTATAAAAAAAATAGATAAAAAGATATTTCAGTTTAAAAATAAAAGTGAATTTTTTGCTAAGAAATAACACATGTCATCCAATGATTGAAGTTTCTTATATTAATTTTTGATTAGGAGCTAGACTTGAATTTGTAAAGAAGTGACATATGTCACCTCATGATTGAAGCTCTTTATATTAATTTTTGGTTACGAGTTAAGCTTGAAATTAGAGTTGAGTTATCCATGCATTATAATATAATATAAATACGTGTATTTAAAAACTACTCCTATCATTAAGTGATTTTGTTTTTCTTCCAATGATATTTGGAAAGTGAGTAACCGGTCGACAAAATTAAGTCCTTAAGCGTCAAAATAAGCCACAAAATGGTTAACATATGGGTTTCAGGGGAAGCTTATTGTTAAATGTTTAACCATCTACATGCACCACTCAAGGGGAAATGTTTGATTTTTACTACTCTTGATCATTATTACTACTGCTAGTTGGAGTTTTCTATTGTTTTGGATCCATTTTTCTTATGATGCGTAATGGTGGGCGATTTTAAACATTGGAAGTCTTAGATTGGAAGTATGATATTGGTTCGTGGTGGTCAAGATCATTATTTGCATACGTTCCCTATTTGGATAATCTATACTACATAAAATAGAAAAATAGTCAAAGTGGAAAAGTGAAAAAGTGAAATAGTCAAATGAGAGAGAGAACTTATTTAATACTCTCTTATCACAACTCACTCAAAAACACATACAAAATGCTCTCCTCTTCCACACATCTCATCAATCACCATCCTCACCACCAAAAAACCCCTCCACCACCGCACCACTCTATCATCACATATTGTTAACTGTCTGCCGCTAGGAACCGCTGCCGCCAGACGCGGGTACTCGTCTAGTAACAAAAAAGGGAAGAGGTGTTTGAGTGGCATGAAATGGATTAAGGGGAAGACAAAGGAAGACATACTTGTTTCATTCATGGTGAGATCCCTGATCTCAATTTCTCTACTTTGTCTAGGGAAGTTCGTTCAAGAATGGTTTTGTCATTATCAACTAGGGGAAGATTGTTGGGAATTATACGTTTGAGTTGATAAGACAAAAAGAATGAAACAAGAGGGACTTAATATGACAAGAAGGAAACCTACAAAAAGATGGAAGGACTTGCTTGCAAAAAAAGTTTTATTTATTAGTTCTTATTCTCTAGTATATAAATAGGACATAGGTGTAGGTTTTACATATGTCTTCCATAATGTAGTCGATTACTAAAGGTGTGTGTGTAACCTAGGCGTAGTGTATAAACGCCTAGGGATAGTTAGTTAGTGTTAGATCAAGTCTTTAATCTTTATTATAGTTAGTTAGTTTATGGTGATGAAAACCTTGTGCCAATAACAATTAATGTTTTGTTTTATGTTCCGCTGCGTATAATCATTGTTATTGTTAAACCCTAAGGCTCATAAACGATCAAGAAACTATCTTCATCACGTTCTTAGTTTCTATCATAAGATTTCGGAGAAAGGTATGCACTATATAGAGTCAGTTTTTTTAGGTTGGTTTTTTATCGGGTCGGGTTTTTTGGGATTGCAATTAGGCATGTTTTTTTCATTTTTCTTGATCCGAGTTTCATAAGCTGACTTGGTCAAAACGACAACATGACGATAATTTCACATTTAAAAGCTCTAAAACTAGATACTTTATATTACATATACAAATGAGCTCCATTTTATGAATGTATAAAAATCTATAAAATCTAAAACGTTTGCAAAACTAATAATATGATCAAACTGATTCTATGGTAAATTGTAAATTTGAGTGGTTGGGCCTTAGCCCTAGGAAATATAAATGGTGGACTTAATTTCAATATCACATTTGTATTTATAAATGGGCCATGAAAAAAGATAAATCCTTTGACTATTTGACCTAGATCATCTCTTTCTTCTTCAATAGCCGCTAACCATTCATATTTTCTGCTACTACTTCTTTTGATTTAACTAAATCTATCTATTTTATCATATTGAAGAATTGAACAACGGTAAGTTGAATTTAGGTGCGCACTCATAGTATTCTTCCATATCAAAGGGTGTGCACTATTAAGTTTTTAGTGTATTTTGTAGTGCCTTTTGAGATAAAACAACTTCTTTTACGTTATCAAAATTTTACGCACGTGCATACCCTGTGTTCCAGATAGATTCGCCCCTGACTTATGTTATATAACCCGAACACATATAAGTTAATAAGCCGTATATAAGCTTAAACAAACACCTCCTAAACTTAAGTCCAAACACCCTTTTTTTACTTCTATAACTTGGTAAACTAGTTTCCAAGTATCATATTAGCATGAATCTAAGTTTAGACACACAATGGTCACCTCTCCCTCACTTTTCACTTCAACGCCATATCACTATTCAATATATCACCACTTTACTCAGTGTCACATCACTATTCAATATATAACCACTCCAATTATTTTTCACCCACAATGGTTACTACTCCCCTCACTTTTAAGCATACCCCACAAAATACCACACACACACACTCACAAATCAAATAAATAATAAAAACTTGCACGGATATCGAGTGGTAAGCACCCTCACCATTCACTCCTTTTTTTCTCCTTGAGATGAAAGGTGGCCTCTTACACCCATTGCATGCAGCCTGAGATTTCAAGCATTAGACAAGTACTTTTTTCTGGTACACGTACTATACAGGACATTTAAAAAATTATGTGTCTAATGTATAGATTAAACTATTATAAATAAGTGAAACATAATATGGTTTAAAAAGACATGGGTACTACAAATCTTATAAAAAAAATCGTATGTCTTAGTTTTGGAAGTGTTTTCTTTACCTTATTTGGCTATGTACTCGGTTAACCATATACTAACTGGGACTATAGGTATTTGGCGGGTATGGATTGCAGGGATAATGGACCCGATTTTGTGGGTTGATTCAATGGACTATACGCACCACAGAGGCACGTATTATAATTGATTCATTGAGCCGTTTATTTTCGTTGAACCAATTCTTGTAGTTTTCTGCATCCATTAAGCATTCGAGGGTCGTGGTTTAGTGAGTGTGAGTGGTGGTGGTCAAGGTTTAGGTGTTTAAGGGACGTGGTTTTAATGTTGGAGGGTCGTGCTTTTGGTGTTGGAAGGTCATGGTTTATTGAGCCTTAGAGAATTGCGGTTTTGTTGTTTGAGGGTCATGGTTCAATGAGTGTTGGAGGGTCATGGTTTTTACGTTATAGGGACTTGGTTCAACGAGTGTTGGATGGTTATGATTTACGTGTTTGGGGTCGTGTTTTTGTGTTCAAGGGTTTTGATTCAACAGGTTTTTTGAGGGTCAAGATTTAAGTGATGTCATTTCGTAGTTTGGGTGCTTGGGGATTTTGGTTCGGCGAGTGTTGGAGGATTATGGTTTAGGTATACGAGGGGCATGGTTGTTTTTTTGTTGTTGTGGGAGGGTAGTAGTTTAGGTATTGGAGGGTCGTCGTTCAATGAGTGTTATGGGTCATGTTTTTTGTGTTTCGAGGATCTGAGTTAAGAGGGTGTTGGAGGGTCCTTGTTTTCGTGATCAAAGGTCGCAGCTGTTGGTTTGAAGTCTTGTTCATGCGGTAATTTCTAGCAATTTGTTCGCATTTTTTATATATTTATTAAAACTTGTCTTTAAAAAAGAAGGGAAAAAATGTTTGCACCCAAAAGTGGACAAGTATAAAGTTTCAAAGCAACCCTCGTAAAGTCATACAACCTAGCTTCTGTACCTTTAAGTTGGAAAGAAAACTGACAATTTTACTTTTACGCCATTTTTTTGGTGGAGTTTGTATGAGTTAGAAAACGCATATTAGTCATTATGCATTTTCTAACTTATACAGACTCAACCCAATTTTGGGGATACAAAATTGCCAAAAGCCGCCTTCTTATCCTACCATACCCTTTTTTTCATCCATAAAAAAATATTGATGATATGAGATATCTTTTATATGTTATCATTCCTTTTTCTTCCTGTAAAAAAAAAGCTCGATAATTATGTGTTATTAATTGATAAAGCGTTCTTGGTTCTAAAAAGAGAGAGAGAGAGAAAAAAAAAGGTAAGAAGTGGAAAGGACATTAAAAGGTTCCAAACATCAATGAAACTAATGGCAACTATCAAGTCGGTCTTACCAAACTAAATACAATTAGTGTTCAAAAAACTAGAAGAACGACACGCGAGTAAGCAAGATGGTAAATCAACCACTTATTATTGTTTAGTTGTCCATCACTCATAATGAAAGAAAGGATGACGCCTCTCATGCTACATGTGATCATTTAACCAACTAGACGTATGTAAAATGACATAGCTCCATGTATATATTCTTTTGAGTTAGAACCACTCAATAATATAGTAGTGTGATGAGCATGGCAAAAGAGGAATGCTTGTTTAAAGCCTTTCTCTAACTCACTTTTAAAGGGGTAAGGCACGAGGCCAACCAATGATGGTGAAAATCCTCAGTTATAAGCTAAGTCGTCATTCATTTCGTAGGTGGACGATAAGTATGTATAAATGTGTCACTCTTGATTCATAAGATTATCCAACATAAAAAATATATTATTTTATCTAGTTAGTCTTTCGCATTACCTTTTGAACCAACCAACCCGCATCACTCATCGTAAGTCAAGCTAAACAAAATAAACTCATCGGGGTGCGTTTAGTTGGAGGAAAACACCCTTGTTTTCTACAAAATATTTTGTGGAAAACAAGGAAAACAGAGATCGCATTCAAATCAACACTTTCCAACAAAATGTTTTGCAAAACACAAAATCCCATATTTCCTAACTTAACAAGGAAAACTACAAAACAAATTTTAGTTGTTTTCCTTTATAACCCACAACCCTCTTTCCCCATCTTCAAAATAGAAAATATAAACATCAACTAAACGCGTTTTCTATATTTTCAAGTGTTTTGTAGAGATAAATTTCCATTCCAAATTTTTACAAAACTAAAGATAGAAAACAAGAGATTTTTTTCTCCAACTAAACGCAAATGTTTCTATTTTTGTGAAAACTATATTGCATCTCTAAAATATGGAAACTTCAATATTTAAGAATGATTTTTTTATTGTTCTATTTTGAAAATCATATTACATTACATCTCTAAAATATGGAAACTTAAATATTTAAGAATGATATTTTTTTTATTGTTAGATCTATTTAGTGTATTTGTTAATCATGCGGGCCTCTTAAATCCTATATTCCTTATATATTTTTATTTTTATTTGTTTTTGTATATAATATTTCTTATTTGTGTTATCTATTTTATAGGTGTTTACGTATGGTATATAAAGTAATTATTAATGTAGGTTAAGGATGTGAAATGAAACTACTTGTAGGTTTGATTTCCTTTATTTGGTAAAACCTCGAGAAAAGAGTATTTATCTAGATTCGGGGTAACACTTATATACAATTAGGGTTTAGTGTGTGTAAAATGACAAAGATAAAATTTGTCATTCTTGTTGAAATGCATGTTTATTTGTAGTGATACATTATGGTGTTGAGATCCGTTAGATGAGATTTAACAGCCGCAGATGACCCACATGGGGCCTTTATCATGTGGAGGAGACAAGAATGACATGTGGACGCATGTTCTTGGCTCTCGGTAGAAGGAATCTCCGTACGAGGTATCGTGTGCGATATGCTCGCTACATTACCTATGCACCAGTTAAATGATTACTCGCGATGCTTAGTACAATAACGGTCTCAAAAGACCAGGGGCGGAGGGGATAGGGTGGCAGGAAGGTGCCCAGCCTCCCCTAACTAGCCCAGTTTGCTTAAATTGGATTAGCCCATGGCCCATTATTTACTAATAAATCTTTCACTGCCCCCCTTACAAAATCATTGATATTAGTATTACGACAAAGAATGGTAGCGGCTGGAAAAAGCAAAACAAATTTGTGGTTCGTCCCTAATCAGGTGTTATAGTTTTATATTTATAATCTTAACCATTATGTTCTTTCCTGCCTTTTGTTAGATCAGACATTAGCTATTTAAGATTGTTGTTCATTTTTTATGTTTTTATTATCATCTACTTTTATTATTCCAATATAAAAAGTAATTTGGTACTCTAGAAATTGATATAATGGAATAAATTCAGCCATATATGTAGAACCGTTTAATAAAAATCCTGATTAATATTATAGATGTATTTTATTTTGCTAAGAGAAAGTTTATGTGTGAATTTGTGAATTTCTTGATGTTAAAATTAACGCCATAATGAAACATTCAAAATTCTACTTATATTAACTATAAATTTGAGGGTTATATCATTGACTACTAATATAGTATAGGTTAGTTTATTATGCTGGCCTTATGTTAACTATTGGCAAGCAAATACATGATTTATACTTCATGAAACAATGACATGAACAAATCAAATGACACAAGATACTAGTTATATTTGTTTGCCTTCTAGTTTGGTGTAGCACATGGTTGTATATACATATCGTTACTGTCTTGAAAAAGAATTCCGGCCTCCCTTAACTGAAAATCCTGGCTCCGCCCCTGCAAAAGACTATTGTCATTCCAGTTGTTGCCTAGAGAGGATTTCTCCAGGCAACACCTTGGTGGGCTTTGTTATTCAGGGCACTTTTAATCATATGGGCTTTAGTATTGGGCTAAAAACCACATACATTATCACTAGGGATTCTTTTTTAAGACCATATGAATGAAAAACCTAAATTCATACTAGAACCATGATGATCTAATAAAAATACTAAGTTAAGCCCAAAATTTCCTTGGTAAGAACCCACAAATCATTCCTTATTTCTGGAATACATAATAACCAAAAATCAAAAGAAAAATATGTCTTTGAGTCAAAATAAGCATACATTTTAAAGAAGAAACACTTTACTTTTCTTTTTTAAACTCTTGTAACTTTTTTTGAGTCTGGCCACAAGGTTTGCATAGTAAGTATAAATCATTGTTCAATTATTTTATGATGAAAAAGTAAATCCTAGTATGTGGCTGTCATGCACATAAATTATAACCATCTCATAACTACGTTTGTTGTTTCAAATGCATCAAACCACATCATATTTAATAAAAAGAGTAAATTGCAAAAATCGTCCTTGTGGTTTAGCCAAATTGCAGATTTCGTCCTTACTGTTCAATAAGTGCAAAAATGGTCCTGATTTGGCACTGTTTCATTCGGTTTTAGTCCTTTGACTTAACTGCCGTTAGAAGGACTCCGTTAGTATTTACACTTTAGCCCTTTTGACTAACCAACGTTGCAGCACCCATCCTTCAAACCACAAGGACGATTTTTGCAATTTTTTTTTCGAAAAAAAAAAAAAAAAAAAAAAATCTTACGTTTTTATTTTTATTTTTTTTGAATATTTTTTCTCGTAAATGTTTTTTTATGAAAAAATGTTTTATATAAAAACGTTTTATATAAAAACGTTTATAAAAAAGTTTTTATATAAAGCTTTTTTATATATAAATGTTTTTATATAATAATATTAAAAAACTTTTTTATATAAAACGTTTCATATAAAACAACATTTTTATATAAAAACTTTTTTATATAAAAAACATTTTCGAAAAAAAAAAGTTACTTGAAGATAAAAATTATTTAAAAAATATATCGAACAAAAACAAACAAAAACGTAATTTTTTTCCCGTTTTTATCCGTTTTGTTCGTTTTTATCTGATTTTATCTGTTTTCATCCATTTTTGTTTGTTTTCTTTTACTTTTTATCTGTTTTTCTTACGATTTTGTTTGTTTTTATATAAAATGTTTTATATATAAAAAGTCAGATATAAAATGTTTAATAAAAAAGTTTTTATATAAAATGTTTAATATAAAAACTTTTTTATAAACGTTTTTATATAAAAACTTTTTATATATAAAACAATTTATATAAAACATTTTTATATAAAAACGTTTAATATAAAAACTTTTTTATAAAACGTTTTTATATAAAACACTTTTATATAAATAAACAACCGTGAGAAAAAGGCACAAAACAAACCAAAACGGATAAAAACAAACAACATTTTGGTTTGTTTTGTGCCTTTTTCTCACGGTTGTTTATTTATATAAAAGTGTTTTATATAAAAACGTTTTATAAAAAAGTTTTTATATAAAAATGTTGTTTTATATTAAACGTTTTTATATAAAAATGTTTTATATAAATTGTTTTATATATAAAAAGTTTTTATATAAAAAAGTTTATAAAAAAGTTTTTATATAAAAAGTTTTTATATTAAACATTTTATATAAAAACTTTTTTATTAAACATTTTATATCTGACTTTTTATATATAAAACATTTTATATAAAAACAAACAAAATCGTAAGAAAAACAGATAAAAAGTAAAAGAAAACAAACAAAAATGGATGAAAACAGATAAAATCAGATAAAAACGAACAAAACGGATAAAAACGGGAAAAAAATTACGTTTTTGTTTGTTTTTGTTCGATATATTTTTTAAATAATTTTTATCTTCAAGTAACTTTTTTTTTTCGAAAATGTTTTTTATATAAAAAAGTTTTTATATAAAAATGTTGTTTTATATGAAACGTTTTATATAAAAAAGTTTTTTAATATTATTATATAAAAACATTTATATATAAAAAAGCTTTATATAAAAACTTTTTTATAAACGTTTTTATATAAAACGTTTTTTTATAAAACATTTTTTCATAAAAAAACATTTTCGAGAAAAAATATTCAAAAAAAATAAAAATAAAAACGTAGGATTTTTTTTTTTTTTTTTTTTTTTTTTTTTTCGAAAAAAAAATTGCAAAAATCGTCCTTGTGGTTTGAAGGATGGGTGCTGCAACGTTGGTTAGTCAAAAGGGCTAAAGTGTAAATACTAACGGAGTCCTTCTAACGGCAGTTAAGTCAAAGGACTAAAACCGAATGAAACAGTGCCAAATCAGGACCATTTTTGCACTTATTGAACAGTAAGGACGAAATCTGCAATTTGGCTAAACCACAAGGACGATTTTTGCAATTTACTCTAATAAAAAACTCAAAAACTACTACTTTGGGGTTGTTTGTTTTGGCTTACATAGCCGGCTTATGACTTATTTAGTTTTGGGCTTATGTTTCATAAACACACTTTTTATGACCTATTTTAAAACTTTCTGGCATATATAAGCTCATTATTTGTAGCTTATTTTAAAACTTTTCGGCTTATAAAGTTCATTATAGCTTATGAAACATAAACCAAAAACTAAATAAGCCATAAGCAAACTATATAAACCTAAACGAGAAATGTACACCATAGCCACACACGAAGAGAAACGGGCTTAAAGCCTTGAACTAGAAAGAAAAACCCTAAACTTTAGAAATCAGTAATCACACCAATAGAAAACAAAAGAATCCTAAACAAACATATAAGATCCACCACCCGCCCCAAATCCCCAATTTTTTAACCCGATCTCTCTCTCTCATTCACTCACAAATCAAACACACACATCATCTTCCCTCACAGGTTTTTTTCTCATTCATTAATTTACTTAATTAATCAATTAAAATTGTTACTTCTTACCCTACATTTTTAATTAGTTATTAACGCCTATTTGTTTTGTTACAGTTTATTAATTAATTTAGCCTTCAGTTTAACGATATACACCGTTACTTTTAATCATAAGTGTTGTTTTAGGGTTTCGAATTGGTTATTGAACTTGTTAGGATTGATTGCTTATATGTTAATTTGGATGAATGATGAAATTTGTTAGAGTTTACGGTTTATCGTCGTTTTTTTTTTCCTATTATGTGGTTTAATTTGGAGGATTTGATAAAGTGTGATTAAATTTGAAGAGAACGGAGATAAAGTTAAGGTCAAATTGGTTTTGAGTATAAATGTCGATGATGATGGCGAGTTTTGGTTATTGAACTTGTAATTAACTTATTAGGATGAGTTGCTTATGTTAATTTGAGCGAATGATGAAGTTTCTATAGAGTGGAGAACTGGAGATAGAGTTACGGTTTATTGATGTTGAATCGGTTTTTTTAGCGAGTTTTAGGTTTATGTCGAGTATGTGGTTTAATTCGGAGGATTAGATTAAGTGTGATGAAATTGGAAGAGACTGGAGATAGACTTACGGTTAATATAAGGTTGAGTTGGCGTTTTTTGAGTGTAGACTATATGTGAAGTGTGAAGAAGTTTGTTATAATGTCGAGGGTGATGGCAAGTACTTTTGTTTCGTTATTGGACTTGTAGTTAAGTTAATAGGATTGCTTTATTAGGTTATATGGTATTAGTTTTGCTTTATTGGACTTGTAGAGAGTATAGAGCGAGTTACGGTTAAGGTCGGATCAATTGTTTTTCGAGTTTATAATTTATGTCGATTCTATGGTTTAATTTGGAGGATTAGATAAAGTGTGAAGAAGTTTGTTGTAATGTTGATGGTGATGGCGAGTACGTTTATTTGGTTGTTGAAATTGTAGTTAACATATTAGGGTTGCTCGCGGGTGGTTATATAGTGTTACTGTATTAGTGTTGGAATTTGAAAGAATGGAGATAGAGTTTCAGCTTATTGAAGGTCAAATCAGCGGTTTTTTGAGTATAAAGTTTATGTAAAATATGATTTGGCAAGTACTTTATTTGATTATTGAACTAGTAATTAACTTATTAGGATTGCTCTATTAGGTTGTTCGGTATTATTAGTTGAGGTTAGTATGTGAATCTGTGGTTTAATTTGGATGATTAGTGAAACTGTTAAAGGTCGAACTGGTGGTTTTTCGAGCTTAAAGTTCATTTGAAGTATGAAAAAGTTTGTTATAAACTTATAATGTTGATAATGGCAAGTCTGCTTGATTAGGTTATATAGTATTTGTGCTGGTTTGTGTGTAAACATATGGTTTAATTTGGACAGTTAGTTGAACTGGTTAAATTTGTGTTGAAGTTTGAAAACAATGGAGATAGAGTTATGGTTATCATAAGTCGAATTCGACTTGAATATTATATGCATACTCTCAAAAAGTTGTTAATATTATTGGTATCACACTATACTTTCTGGAAAGTAGTTTAAACGGATGTATTTTGTCTAGCTTTAGTAGAATTAGTCTGGTTATGTACACTTGATTCGTTACAGTTAATCAGCAGCTTTGATTAAGTTTCTATGCTAATTGAGTTTGATATGTCAGGGTTTCGAATTGATTGCACAAACTGTTTTTTTATTATTGAACACGTGTATAACTTATTGCATGCTTGGAATATTGAGCATGAGTGTGTGTTATGTTTGAACATATGGTCAATTGGATGATTAGAAAGACTATCCATACCTTTGTTGCAATTTGGAAATAGTATAGATGCAGTTACTGGTATTTTTAGGTCAAAATTTTGACTTGACTGTTTTATGTAAATCAGCAAAAAGTTTGTAATATTTATTGGTGATCACACTATACTTTCTGTAAAGTACTTCAAATAGCTGCATTTAGTTGAGTATGCATAGAAATCTATCTGTTTTTTAATTTGCAAATTAGTGTAGTAGTATCACATAGTTTGAACTTATATTCGAATTGTTTCTCCATGTCGTTATTCGTTAAGAATTGTATCTTGTTTTTATAAGTGTATTAAAGCGAAGGAGTATGTGTTGTAAATTTCTAGGGTTGATTACCATGTCTATTTTTCATGCTATAAATACACAGTTGCAAAAGAGAGTGATTCATACTTTTATTTTTGCAGGATGGTGTGCTAGTGTTCTTGTAGTGTATTGTTTGGAAATTTGCTAGTATAAATTTGAGGGAAATTTGATGGGTTCACCTGAGCGTGTAAAAGGTCATTCGAAACGGGATGTAGAGGATAGTACTAGAAGTGATAGGAATGATAGGGCCAGAGATGATGAAACATGGGAAGCAGATGAGAGGAGAAAACGGAGGTCAGGTAAGTCGAGGCAGTCTGGGAGTGGAGAGGAAGCAGAAGGATTGGAAAGTAATGGAAGAAGGAGAAGTGGCGAGGAGAAAAGTGAGAGTAGAAAGAGGCCTAGTAGCTCGAGTAAGGTTGTTAGCGAGGATGATGATTATGAGTCACGGAAGGAGTCACGAGCTAGACAGATGAAAAAGAAACAGGAGGAGAGTGCTTTAGAGTCGTTGAGCAATTGGTATCAGGATGGAGAGGGTGGTGAGAACAGGCATGATGGGGGAGAAAGAAGTGAGAGAAGAAAATCGAGTTCAAAGGTGTCTGACCGTGAGAATTCCCATAGCAGAAGTAAGGTTAGAGATGAAAGATCGCATGATGGAGAGCTTGAAAAGGTGTATGAAAAGGATTCACGACACTCTGAGAGAAAGGAAAGTATTCGAGAAAAGGGTCATGGATCTTCTGATCAGGGAAGACATTCAAGAAAAAGGTGGGATGATGCGAATAGTGTAAGCAAGGTAGAAGAATATAACCATGGGGAAAAATCTGATCAGAGGGCTGCAAAGTCATCAGATAGGAAGCACGAGGGTTCTAGAGAACGAAGCTTGCCTGGACCTAGTGAAACAAATGAAAGTAGAAACAGGGGTATTGATGCGAGTGGTGATAAAGGTCTTAAATATCATGAAAAGGATGATAGAAGAGGTGAAAATGAGAAGAACAAGAGTAAAGGGGATGTAGACGTGCACAATGAAGAAGATCCCTCGGTTCGTGAAGATATGTCAGGCAAGGAGAAAGTGGGTACAGTCGAAAGCCGTGAGAAGTCCTTTCATGCTGACGAAGATGGTAATGCATCGTTAAGGGATAGGGGTAGAAGGGACATTGACCGCTCAACCAGATCCAGGACTCCGGAGAGAAGCGCAAGGCGTCATCATGAGGCGGAATATAGTGAGCTGGATACAGATAAAAGCAGCAGTTATAGAAGGAAGGACCTGGAAAAAGATGGTTACAGAGATGAAAGATCAAAAGGAAGAGATGATAGCTGGAGTGACAAGAACAGGGACCGTGATGGTTCGAAAGATAATTGGAAAAGAAGGCAACCAAATTATCCTGATAAGGAAATGAAAGATGGCGATGCCCCTTATGACTACACCCGAGATTGGGAGACACCATCGCAAAGACGTGGTCGAGATAGGGCTGACACTGAAAGGCATATGGGTCGTGCTGGTGGTAGAAAGGATGGGAACAGGACTGATGCTGTGAAAACTTCATCAAATTACGGTATTTCGAAAGACAATTACGATGTTATAGAAATTGAAACTAAGCCTTTCGGTTATGCCAGAGAGGATTCCAGATCTTTGTTGGGGAAGAACATTGAAGTTAATGACCAAACTGATGTCAAAACAGGACCAAATGATGATCGTGGGAATAGTTCAAGAAATGTTGATGATCAATCTGTTGAAGATTCAAAAGATCGATATGGAGATGATAGAAACATGGATGACACTGAGGGAGGGAGAGGGAGAGGTCAGCGTAGTGGCCCGCCCAGTCGTCCTGGTGGGTGGCAAGGACAATCTTCAACCAATGATTCACAGCCATCTTTTGGATACCAAGAATCAGGTTCCTTTAACAGAGGTGGTTCTCAAGGTCCTAAAGGTAACAACAGAATGGGGAGAGGAGGAAGGGGTCGGCCTACAGGGAGAGATGGTCAACAAGTCAATATGCAAGTCCCGATGATCGGTTCACCTTTTCCACCACTCGGAATGCCGCCACCTGGTGGATTGCAACCACTTACTCCTAGCATGTCTCCTGGTCAAGGTCCTCCAATGTCTCCTGCTGTCTTTATCCCGCAGTATCCTCCCCCCGTTGTTTGGCCACCTGGTCTGCCAGGCGTTCCTCCTGGTGGGCCATCGGGACCTAGATTTCCCCCAATGGGGACCCCGCCTAATTCGGCTATGTTTTTCAACCAACCTGGACTTCCAAGAGGAATGCCTCCAACTATGCCTGGTGCAGGTTTTAATGCTCTAGTACCCATGGGCCGTGGGCAACAACAAGATAAGGGACCTGGTGGGTGGACCCCTTCCAGAAATAGTGGGCCACCTGGTAAAGCTCCATCTAGAGGAGAACAAAATGATTATTCCCAAAACTTTGTTGACACTGGTATGCGACCCCAGAATTTCATCAGGGAACTAGAGCTCACTAGTGTTGTGGAGGACTATCCAAAGCTTCGGGAGCTTATACAAAAGAAGGATGAAATCGTTGCCAATTCTGCTTCTGCTCCTATGTATTACAAGTGTGACCTGCGTCAGCAAGTTTTATCTCCCGAGTTCTTTGGGACCAAGTTTGATGTTATTCTTGTGGACCCTCCTTGGGAGGAATATGTTCATCGGGCTCCTGGTGTCACTGATCATATGGACTACTGGACATTGCAGGAAATAATGGACCTCAAGATTGAGGTAGTTATGCTTCCCTTAGCTCGTTTTGCATCATGCCGTTTTAATAACTCTCACTTCTATTTCCTTTGGAGTTAAACATGAAAGTTTCTGATTGTTCATACTTTTTTTATTTCATTTTTCTTCTCTCGGTGAACGCATACAAACGTTTTAACTTCCGTCAAAACTAGCGCACCTTTTATGGAAACTATTCCTGATTAACGCTTCATTATTCAGTTATTTAGGCGTTATTGTTTTAAAAAGTTTGTTGGGTATCGTACCAAGAGATAATATTGATGTTACTCATTTCTAGATTATCAAAAAACATACTTATAGTTGTCATGCAGGATAATTGTCATATGATTTGTAATGTAGTTATGAAATTCAGTTTTGCAAAGCATTTAGATCCTAACAAAAGTAACTCATTTCACTACGCCAATATTAATAGCTGTTCTATTCTTTTGTATGCGATATAGGAAGTATGTCCATTTCAGATTTTCTTCTTTATGGCACAGTTTCTGAACCTTTGTTATTTCTCCAGGCCATAGCGGACACACCATCTTTTATTTTCCTCTGGGTTGGTGATGGAGTTGGCCTTGAGCAAGGTCGTCAATGTCTAAAGAAGGTACATATGGTGTCGAGACCAGATTTTGCATTATTTTTGCCTTTTTTGAAACTCTTTTGGCAATCCTTTTGGTTTGATCATTGGTTGAATGTTTTAGTCATTTTCTCTTCGTTGTACTATTGTAGTGGGGGTTCCGTAGGTGTGAAGATATATGCTGGGTGAAAACGAACAAAACCACTGCAACCCCTGGACTTCGCCATGATTCACATACTCTATTTCAACGTTCAAAGGTTGGCTGTTTTTGCTGCATCATTTTATATCCTTAGATTTATTTTAGGGTGTGCTTGGTTTAAATGTTTGTGAATAAGGGAAATGATGGCAGTCATACGCAGTGTTTATACTTTATATGAAGGATATGGGTTTATATTAAAATATGTAATAAGGGCTTTTCTAAACCATTGGAGGGGGTTGATTTCGTGATAAATTCAAGCTGATCCTCTTTCTTTCTACAATTTGGTATAAAAAAAATTAAACAATACCCAAACCCAGCTTATATACCAGACAGTATTACTGTATTATTTAGAAATTCTTACCCATTTTATTACACCGTCTTTTAAAGTCCACATCCGTTGTGATTCTAGGATGACCAACCAAATTCCACCTAAGTAATCTGGCAACACCATACTTATATTAGAAATTACTGATGGTGAAAAAAGTGATCATAGACGTTGAGGGCGGTTTTGGTAAAAGATGATACGACCTATTCTTTATACAAATTCTGACTTCTCTTATCTGTTATCCTATTGCTTATAAATTGTACAGGAGCACTGCTTGATGGGCATAAAAGGAACTGTTAGGCGCAGCACCGATGGCCATATTATCCATGCAAACATTGATACAGATGTAATTATTGCTGAGGAGCCTCCGTATGGTTAGTATCTGTGGATGTTTTTTGATTTGTTGGTTCACAAATTATCTAATTTATTGCTTTGTTTAGCCTTCTAGTTACATGCAGTTTTGTTCTTTTATGTTTCGAAGATCTTTTTTTCCTATATTTTTATAGGACTTAGCAGAGTGAATCATTTAGGGTTTTTGCCTCATCTTTAAGAAGAGCATGGTATCCGCATTTGACTTTTGCAAGTCAGATGGCTACACTTTTAGTTAGAAGTATGAAAAGTATTGTTGGGTCAGTTTAAGGAACAGTATTCTCGATCTGGAACTTCTCTTTGGTACCTGTTAGTTTATTGAACTTTATGAATACATACATTTGGCTTCTGCTAACCTCAATAAAACTAATCTTATAGTTCAACAATTTTAGGTCTAGCAAACAGTGTCACGGGGATAATATGTTCTAACCCAGCAACACACAGAGGAGTTGTTAAGGAAATGTAATATGCTCTTTGGCCCATAATCATATTCAAGGGTGTAACAAATCCATAAAAACGCACTCCCATTAATTCAATAAATTGAGCAACCAAATAGCCAAAAAGACCCCTATCTATTTTAAAATTAAAACTTGAAGTTTTGAATCTCCAAAGTCAGGGCAATATGTCTGTCATATTAAAAGATAATCCAAGCTTACCTTTCTTCTGTGCATCATCTTTCCATAGAAATCGATGGTATTTTCTGCGTCTAGATGAACCTTATGATTGTCTTTATTAAAGGATGTTCTATACAACTGAAAAATAATTGACCATTTTCCTTAAAAGGTATGTGTTAAATTAAATGTTGCAAGATGGAGTACTTAATGTGGGTGTACATTGTAGACACTGTAATTATCAAGTCCACGCAGTAGCTATACCTATTTCTCTAACCTGGTACCAATTGAAATGCAGGTTCTACTGCAAAACCGGAAGATATGTACCGAATTATCGAGCATTTTTCACTTGGTCGACGTAGGCTTGAGCTTTTTGGAGAAGACCATAATATACGGTCTGGCTGGCTGACTGTTGGTAAAGACTTGTCCTCATCAAATTTCAATCCCGAGGTACTATCTCTCTCATGCCCTCTTTCTGCTATCACTTTCTTTAAAAAAAAATTAAGGGTTACTGTGCTACTAAAATGACTAATGAATACAATAATGAAAGATGCCTACCCCTGATGTAATGTTTATGAACGTGATTAGAAGAGTTGAATAACCGTATTGAAAAGGAGATCGATTTATGTTCTATTCAATTGGCGTTGACTAATCAAAGATTAGCAAATTGTTTATGGATAGTTTGTTGAGGTAGCTTACTTTGTCATCCACCATGGAAAAGTTAAAAAGAGTGTTAGTTTTGGTCAAACAAGTTGCTAGTAATTTCAGGGTTGATTTCACCAAAAGTTATAGTTTTAGTGGAAAACTTTATGATTATGGGCAACTGTTGCTACTTGCTAGTGTGTTGGCACAACCAAAAAATTGTATTAGGCAGGTGGGTCTCACACTGTTTTCGTGTTTGCTTCTATATTTGGGAATATCTCTCTCTTTTCCAACATATACTCGTTTGGCCGACTGTATAGTCACCCGTTTTCAAATTTTTTTTATATGTAGTTATGATGCAATTAAAACTAAGACTGGCCACATATAATTCATTTTAGTTATGAATCATATTATTTTTCTTGAAATTTAGGGATATGTTCGGAATTTTGCGGATAAGGATGGGAAAGTGTGGCAAGGAGGCGGAGGAAGAAACCCGCCACCAGAAGCTGGTCATCTTGTGCTAACAACTCCTGACATCGAAGCTCTTAGACCAAAGTCACCGATGAAAAACCAACTTCAGATGCAGCAGCAGCAACAGACTAATACCATAGCCCTTACAGGCGGTGGCGCGAGCAACAAGAGGCCAACTGGCAACTCCCCATCAAACCACAATGGGCCCGGTATGAACCAGGAAGCATCAAGCTCTACAGTGCAGCAGGGTCAGATGCATGGTCAGATGCCGTGGGGTCAACCTCCTCCTATGGGCGGTGGTATGGGTATGGGTATGGGTATGGTTCCCGATGAAAGGTTTTTTGATAATAATATGTATGGGTATAATGGTCCTTTTGTACCTATGGGTGGAGACTACATGGACTTTGAAACGCATAGAGCCATGAACAATATGATGTAGTTTAAAACAATTTATTAATTGTTTATTTTATTTTATATTCATTCCAATGATTGTATATCTTACCAACAAAATCACAATACTCAAGTAAGAATGGTGATCTTTAGAAAGATCTTTGACTTTGCTAAAGTCAAATCCACATTATCTGACTAAACTTTTAGGTGTTAGAGCATTGGGCATGGTGGCGCGCACCTATGTGCCATCCAACGGGCCACCACCCTTAGAGCAGTGGGTATGGTATACGAATAACACGCCAAATGTAAAAAAGATAGATGGTTGGCACGCTAAATGATACCATGCAACAAGCTATAAACAAGCCAATAATGTTTGAGTTGGTTCACTGGCTCACGCCAAATGTTTCTTTCTTTCTTTCTTTCTTTTTTTTTTTGTTTTTTTATGTATTGTGAGTGAGTGGTTATTTTTAGTGGGGTATTTTGTGGGACCCAATAACATGTTAGTGATGTGTTATGAAGGAAGGTGTTTTAGTTATTGGTGAGTTATTGAGAGGTATATGATGTGGCGCTAAAGTGGCATACCAATAACGTGTTATTGGTATCCACGATACCTTGTGCTCTTAGGAATCAAATAAATGAAATTCTAAAACATGAAACAAGTCTTTGTATGCTGTTTTTGGGTGTTAACGGTTTGGTTTATGAGTGGTAGGCAATTTTAAACGGTCGTTTTTGAGGTGGGTATCTCATTTTACTATTCAAAATCGAGAACAAGGTGTAAACCTGAATTAGATGTGGTCATAACAAGATGGTTACACGTAGTTTGGATAACGTTAGCACGTTATGGGAAAGATGATTTTCGCAAACTCGCATTGGTATAAACAACTTGAAAGAAAATAGTAGCCCTGGTCGCGGGGTACTTCTTGTTAGCTAGAAATAGAAACTCATATAGTCCTTGTGATTCTTCTTACGCAAACGTCAAAAATAAAATAATGTCGTTTAAATAATTGGGTTAATGGTCTAGAAAACATACAAACTTTTCCACTTTTTACTATTGTGACAATCAACTTTTTTTTTTCCTATTGTAACAAAATAACTTCTTAATGACTATTATTGTAACCAAATAATAGTCATTAAGAAGTAATTAACTGTGGTAATTAACTATGCCACGTGGCATATTTGGTTACAATAATAGTCATTAAGAAGTTATTTTGTTACAATAGGAAAAAAAAAAGTTTATTGTCACAATAGTAAAAAGTGGAAAGTTTGTATGTTTTCCAGACCATTAACCCTAAATAATTCAGCTTTGCAAATCCTTTTGACTTGATCACAAACAAACTTTGAATGTGATTAGAGGGTGTTTTTTTTTCCCCTTTAGCTAAAGGATTGGGTCCACAAACTCATTAATATTTTTTTATAAATAAGACTCACTATTTCCCTTAGTTGGTCTATATCCTCAAGACAAAAAATATTAACCATTCCCCATTAAGTGGTTCATATAGATGTAGGACTCACATGGTCCTTTAGCTAAGAAAAAAAAAAAACACCCTTGTAATATCATCTTGTTAATCTTTCAGCCCCGTAACTGTGTAGTCCGGACTAACGAATTACTACGTGACAAAAAGGAAATTGTATAGTTTGGTTATGATTTATTTTATTATATATTTTTTTTAGAAAGGCTTGGTTATGATTTATTTACATATTAGTTAAAAGATATTACTTAGATTATGTTAATCAAACGTTAGTCAAAGCCTCTCTATTATGCATTCATGCTCCTTTCATTAGTTTTATATTATTAGTTGCGTAGTCGCAACTTCTTCCCCGAATTGTTAAAGAGAATCAAATAAACAAGTTTTGATCATTTCTTAGTGGATACTTTTTCAATGACTCTTTTGTTTACTAATCTCATTATCTCATTTGTGGATTAAAAAAAAAAAAACAAATATAGTAATGTGTCTATTAGAATATCAGTTGTTATAATTATAAAAAGTAAAACGATGATGCATTCCATAACATATTACATATGCATTACTTTATTAGGGGGTGAGTTATTCACACCCTCTCATAGGGAGGGTATTCAATCATTGGATGCATCATCGGCTTGTACGATTTGACTAAAACTTCTTGATGTGACAATATAGAGAGTTTGTATAACATAACCCCTTTATTAGTTCTAAGGATACTTTAAGATGTTACTAGCAAGTACTCCATGATAACGTATTGTCTATATATGATAAACATGTTCAATTAACCATGAGGTTTTGGAAGTAGTTTGTTATAATATCTACTCTGGAAGACTGAATCAATCAATTTTATATGTTGATAGCTTGTTAATCTGTCTATATGTTTCTGATTCGACAGAAATTCTGATACAAGAGAAGGAATATTTTAAACATTATTGTGTTTGGTAATAAATGGTTTTTGGTTTTATGTTCATCGTTGTTGGAAAAAATACAACTTATTTCTTTTTTAAGTATGGTTTTATAATTTTTTTTAAGAGCTTTTTTTGTCTGAAGACATGATTTCAAATAGGAAGGGATGGAGAAATATAATATGCGGGTAGCTCTAGTTAGCTAGTTGTGTTTATTATTATTATTATTATTTGTTGTGGGTTTAGATAGTTTTTGCGTTAGGTTTTTTAGGCGTCTCTTTGTTGCCTTGTCCCTTGCATTTTTGGTATTGGCGCCCCGTTCTTGCTTTGCCTTAGCTCTTAGCTTTAGGCCTCGTGCGTTGCCCTGCTTTGCTCTGTGTTGCTCCCTTAGTTCTTTGCCTGCTTTTTTTTGGTGCTTTGGTTCTTTGTCTTGTTTGCGTTTTTGCTTATGTGCTTCTTTGCTTGTGCTTTTGCTTGTGTCCCTTTGGTTCTTTGTCTTGTTTGTGTTTTGCTTGTGTGCATCTTTGCTTGTGCTTTTGCCCGTGTCCCCTTGCCTCTTTGCCTCTCTTTGGGTTTCTTGTTTTGTTTCTGCTCTGTATGCGTGTTTGCCAGCTATCTTTCGTCTGCTTTTCTGCATGTTGTTCACTGACTTTTGCTCTTCTTTATGTGCTCTCTCACCCGCACACCTGCACTTGCCGGAGGTCTTATTGTAAGCGGTCTCTCTGCTCCGGGTCTATCCTGGGTTAGGGGTAGGACCTGTCTACATTTCTACTTCCCCTGTACCCTGCTCTGACGGGATTGGATTTCTTATTGTTGTTATTGTTTTATAATTTCTTTTTACTAATGTAGATTTTACAAAATTAACCCACATTTTTAAGTTTTAATTCTACTTGAGGTGAATTTATCAAGCGGCACATTTTTACAAATATAGTTTTGTCACCAGTCTTTTAGAATAGTGCATTGTTAGTATATGGTCTTTATCAGGAGCGAAGCTAGAATTTTAAGTTAAGAAGGGTCGAACTTAAAGTAAAAATTATAGCAATATATATTAAAAAAAAAAAAAAAAAACTAATCTTTTTAATCCATCATACCCTAACACCATAATATAATGTTAGTTAAGTTATTCGTTTTTTATTTTTAACAAAATATCAATATGAATAAAAAGGTGCTAACTGCAAAAAGTATTAAAAAAATAACTTATGAGCTCAATAATACTTAATAAGATTATGGGTGATTCAGCACCCACTAGTCACCTTATTTTCATATTTTAAAAAAATAACTTATTAGTTGTCATTAAAATGTCAACTAAAAAATCGCCTCTTAAATATGTAAATATTTGGTTATCCGTCAACTAACATGCTCTATATATTTGCATAACGAATCATGAGGTGAGATCCTTGTAAAACATGTATATTTTAAAGAACAAATAAGTCAATCTCAACCATTTATTCAACTTTCATCTAATGGCTGAAATAAAGCAAAAAATAATAAATAAAGGGCAAAATTGGTATTTAAGCTCATTTAATATTAAAACTCAATTTCCACCTTTTTTTAAAAAACAACATATCTTGCAAATGGTAAATTTTCAAGCTACGAAAAATACACCATCGCGACGAGAGTTAAATCATCTTTCTATAGATATGCACTGTAACACCCCCGAAAATCTTAATGACAGCGGAAGACTAATTCGGGTGTTACTTGAATGGAGATCATAGTCAATAATTATAGAAAACGACTCGAAAGAGACGTTTTATTAAAATAGTTATCATTCATCGAAAACTCATAGTTTGTTACAAAATATTGTAAATAGATCAAGTGTTTTTTTTCCAAAAGAAAGATCATGAGTTTGAAAGAAATGATAACTTTTATGTTTTACACCACCAGATAAGCCTTGCCATGCCCCGTTCCGCACCTTGGTCATAATCTTCACTGATTACCTGAGATAACATGCTTAAAAAGGTCAACAAAAATGTTGAGTGAAATCCATAGGTTTAAAATAAGTTTGAACACAAGTATAAGATCATGATCATTGTAAACTAACAATATCATAATTAAATATCACAGATTATTATGCGCTAAGCTCATGAAACCAAAACTCAACTGCATACACCGAATTACCAGTGTACGTAAATATGCCCCAAAGGAGGTAATAGCCAATTACCTAAAGATATTCGATATGGTGCGCCCCGGTTATTTCTCTATAACCGAAACGGGGTTCGTTATTCCCCATAGTACTATTCACGATATCTACGTTCACTCGCGGTGACTAATGGTTCATGATCAGGGGACTTGTGGCTAACAACTTAGGCAATACCAATAATCAAGAAGATCAAGCATTTATGAAAAACCCTTGTGTTCTAGTTTAGAGCATGTATCTCCCTCGCGGGGTTTATAAAAATAAAGTAAAAGCGAGGCTATGAACTCACCTTGATGATAATGCACACGCACAAAAAGATCAAGCACAATGTAGCGGAGGTTCCAACTCGAAACCTAAAATGATGAGATGGCGAGTCTCAGTAAATGAGCATTTTGGTTCGCGACCAAAATAATAGAGCATTGAATATTCTTATTCAATAGATCATTGGATTGTCCAATCCAATAGTGTGCGATCGTGATTAACGTTTTAAGTTAATTTTCATGCTACATTGCCTTAATTAGTGATCCTCACTTACGCATAAGTGAAATGTTCCCCCGTTGTGATCTTAATAGATTTGTTGAGTATTTTAACGTATTGAAATAAATTCCCCGTGTGTTTTATCGGATTTGACATATATATATAATTATAATCTTATAATATATATATATATAAGTGATACATTTAACGTTATCCGAAATAAAATACTCATAAGATCAAAATACTTGTTTTTACGAAGTTATTATGGGTTTATAAGTTTTTCTAAATTTTTCCCGAATTTACACTTTTTACCCTCGAGTTACAAAAAGTACAAGTTTAGTCCTTATACTATTAGAAAATGACACTTTGTACCCAAAATATTATAGGCTTAAAGTTTTCGGATTTGACACTTTTAGTCCCTCGGTAAAAAAACTGATTTTTACAAAGTTAACTTTTATTACACTTTAAAACATTTACTTATCTAGTTATAATTCATTGAAAGTGTAGGGGTATTTGTTGCCAAACTGTGAAAGTTATAAAACAAAAAGAAAGGAAAAGTGCTACAAGGGGGAATCGAACTAGGGACCTTTCGTTCCCAGGCAACACGCGCCCACCATCTGAGCTAGGCTCTTTATGTGTTTTATTTCTACACGATGTGATATTTAAGGTGCACCTCAGTGTTATAACATTTTCTTTTGAAACATGCTACTGCTTTAAGTCGAGATGCATGCATGGTTTTCATTTCTTGTTTCCATTCTTCTTCTTCTCAGTGAACTATAGTGGCTTGCATTTCAAGTTATGATGTTAAGTTTCCTAGTTAAGAAGTTTCGATATGTATTTCATTTTAACGAGACATGTCATGAAATGAGATAAGCATGTTTAGTAAAATACAATTATCTTTACGTATTGAGATGGGTTAAGAAACTTACGACACCAAGGTGGTGGGGAAGATAACGTATGAGCTTCGAGATGAGAGGGTAACTATAATGACTTCTAAAACAAACAACCCGAGGACTTTCTTTCTCCCCTTACCCACTTCTCCCTCGTTACCGTATAAAAATAATAAGAGATTTTTGTGTTTGAGTTTTGATTAAGTGAGAGTGTTGTGAGTTTGTTGGTGAGTTGGAGAGTTAGCTTGTGAGGTTTAATCTAAGTCCTTAGAGAAGGTTATAAGGAAGAGGTGGTATGGCTTTTCCATTATTTTTTTCTTCTAGCTCTCTTAATCCTAAACTTATTAGACACATGTTACATTGGACTTGGCTATGGTTTTGAAATGTTTCTAGGCGTGCAAGATGGTTGTTCCACTTAGAGGCATGCTCTTGGTTAGTCACTTCATGAAAAACACAAGATCCTTTGGTTATAGAAGTCAAAGGGTGGTCAAGGGACATTAGGGTATTGTTTAATATTTGTTTAGAGTGGCTAGCATGTCTTTGCCCCTTCTTTTTGCATTCATACGCAAGTCTTGGGATCCAAGAGGAAGAGATGGTTTTAGTTACCTTATTGTCACATGTTAGGACTAGTTTGGTTTGTTTTTGTTTCTTGTTTGCTCGCTTGGTTACCACAGAAAGAAACACCCAAAAAAAAATATTAACTTAACATATGGTCATGGGCTAAGGGTTGTGAATGAGGCCCAATGCAAAGGAAATATGGGTAAGTTGGGCTTCCAAGTTTATTCGTGTACTATGTTAGGCCCGAAATGGTTTTTCAAGGGTGTTGGGCTTGGTTCGGTGGTATACAAGGCCCATTAGCTTGGGTCGTGAAGTGGTAAAAGTCCGATGAGTTCCGAGGCCCAATACGAATATTATATATTTTTGTTATAATTAAATTCGTAATTTTTACAAATTTTTACGTATTCGATATGTATTTTAAGGTTATCAAGATCGTGGGGAAATTTATTTAGATCACAACGGTATATTTATGAACGCTCGAGCTGCGTTGATCATGCATATGCCAAATGATATGCAAAAGTGACGTTCAGAAAATTTCATGATGAAATAGATCGTGATCAATTCTTGATTAAAACGTTAAGTACATTGAAATTTTCCGGGAGCTTACAGTACCTACCCCTTAAGAGAACCGCGTCCCGCGGTTAAACTCGCAGAGGCTGTCATGGGTGATCTAGATGAACAGGTGGGGATACTTGGAACGCATTATATCCTCGCGCTCCCAGGTGAACTCTGCACCTCGTTTCTTATGATTCCATCGAACTTTAACGATAGGAATGCGGCTTTGCTTAAGCCTTTTAACTTCTCTGTCCATGATCTCGACTGGTTCTTCGACAAAGCTAAGTTTGTCATTGAGCTGGATGTCCTTGAGTGGTACGACTAGAGTTTCATCCGAAAGACACTTTTTAAGATTTGAGACATGGAACGTGTCATGTACTCGGCTAAGTTCTTCGGGAAGATCAAGTTTATATGCCACTGGACCAATTCTTTGAAGAATTTTAAATGGTCCGACGTATCGAGGTTTGAGCTTTCCTCGTTTTCCAAATCTGACCATCCCTTTCCAGGGTGATACTTTGAGCATTACACGGTCTCCGACTTGGAATTCCATTGGTTTTCTTCGAACATCTGCGTAGCTCTTTTGTCTATCTCGAGCTGTTTGCAATCTTTGCCGAATTTGCATTATCTTTTCTGTTGTCTCTTGGATAATTTCGGGGCCTGTAAGTTGTACTTCTCCAACTTCCGCCCAGCAAACTGGTGATCGGCATTTTCTTCCATAGAGTGCTTCAAAAGGAGCAGCTTTAATGCTGGCGTGATAACTGTTGTTGTAAGAGAATTCAGCCAGAGGCAAGTGCTTATCCCATCCTTTTCCGAAATCAATCACACATGCTCTTAGCATGTCTTCCAGAGTTTGGATCGTTCTTTCACTTTGTCCATCTGTTTGAGGATGGTACGCGGTACTCATATCTAAGTTGGTACCCATGGCTTTTTGAAGCGTTTGCCAAAATCTTGAGGTGAATCGGCTATCACGATCAGATATGATAGAGATTGGTACACCGTGACGAGAAACAATCTCTTTGATGTACAATCTAGCGAGTGTAATCATCTCGTCGTTCTCCTTGATTGGCAAGAAATGAGCGGACTTTGTAAGACGGTCTACAATAACCCAAATGGTGTCAAAACCATTAGAAGTTTTTGGCAACTTGGTGATGAAGTCCATTGTGATTCTTTCCCATTTCCACATAGGAAGTTCTGGTTGGGTTAGCAATCCAGATGGCTTTTGATGTTCAGCTTTAACTTTCAAGCATGTCAAACATTTACTGGCGTATACGGCGATATCAGCCTTCATATTAGGCCACCAGTACAAAAGCTTTAGATCTTGATACATCTTGTTGGGACCAGGATGTATGGAATACTTTGATTTATGTGATTCATGCATGATGAGCTCTCGGATACCTCCAAAGAGTGGAATCCAACTTCGGTTTTTGAAACATAGCGTTCCGTCAGATCTATTCACAAATCCATTCTCATTCTCCGGCATGCCATAAATCTTCTCATTCGACCTATTTTCTTCTTTAAGGGCTTCGATTTGAGCTTCAAGAATTTTCGATGGTAGGGGTGAATTGATTACCATTCCCAATGATCTCACTCTAAGTGGCTTAGGGCGATCTTTTCTGCTCAAAGCATCGGCAACTACGTTTGCCTTTCCAGGATGGTAACGGATCTCGCAGTCATAGTCACTAAGCAATTCGAGCCAGCGACGTTGACGCATATTCAATTCCTTTTGATCTAAGATGTGTTGAAGACTTTTATGATCAGTGTACACTATACACTTGGTTCCGTACAGATAATGTCTCCATAATTTGAGTGCAAATACCACGGCGCCAAGTTCTAGATCGTGAGTAGTATAATTCTTCTCATGAGTTTTGAGTTGTCGTGACGCATAAGCAATCACTTTGTTCCTTTGCATGAGAACAGCGCCTAAACCCATGTGTGAAGCATCACAATATACTACAAAATCTTCGGCTCCTTCCGGTAGTGCCAAGATAGGTGCTTCGCAAAGCTTGTTCTTTAGAAGTTGAAAAGCTGATTCTTGATCGTCTCCCCATTCGAATTTCTTCGTTTTCTGGGTTAACTCGGTCAGTGGTTTAGCTATTTTCGAGAAACCTTCGATGAATCTTCGATAATAACCAGCAAGTCCTAAGAATTGACGAATTTCAGTGGGATTAGTGGGTACCGGCCAGTTCTTAACAGATTCAATCTTTGCGGGATCCACATGGATTCCTTCACTGTCGATCACATGACCAAGAAATTGGACTGTCTCAATCCAAAAATCACACTTGGAAAACTTTGCGTACAATTTTTCATCCTTAAGTAACTTCAGGACAGTCTTCAAATGTTCCGCATGTTCTTCTTTATTACGAGAGTATATAAGAATATCGTCGATGAACACAATGACGAATTTATCCAGATATGGTTTGCAGACTCTATTCATGAGGTCCATAAATACAGCAGGTGCATTAGTTAAACCGAATGGCATTACTTGGAATTCATAATGGCCATATCGAGTTCTAAATGCGGTTTTGGGTATATCTTCTTCTCTTACCCGTAACTGATGATATCCAGATCTTAAATCAATCTTCGAGTACACACTCGAGCCTTGTAATTGATCAAATAGATCATCGATTCTTGGTAAGGGATAGCGGTTTTTGATTGTGAGCTTGTTCAATTCTCTATAATCGATACACATCCGGAATGATCCATCTATCTTCTTAACGAATAATACCGGTGCTCCCCAGGGTGAGGAACTTGGTCTAATGAATCCTTTCTCAGATAGCTCTTCTAGTTGTTTGGATAACTCTTGCATTTCTGAGGGCGCTAAACGGTATGGTGCTCGTGCTACAGGAGTAGCTCCAGGAATAAGATCGATTTGAAATTCGACTTGTCGAGCAGGTGGAAGTCCAGGTAAATCTTCTGGAAATACCTCAGAAAATTCCTTGATTACAGGTACATCCTCTAATCGTTTCTCTTCCGACTTCTTTTCCGTTACTTGAGCTAAGCAGGCATAACATCCTTTTTCCATGTACTTTATTGACTTCGCACAGGATATGATACTTAAGTACTTTCTACTTTGATCTCCTTGGATGACTAATGTTTCACCGTTGATCGGGATATGAACGGTTTTCTCGTCACAAACAATCCTAGCACGGTGTTTGGACAACCAATCCATGCCAATTACGACATCGAAACTTCCAAGTTTGATTGGCAAAAGGTCTATGAGGGATGAATGATCTTGTAATAGAATAGGACAATTGCGGATTACGGTGTTGGTTCCTATTATTTTCCCATCGGCAAGTTCTATCTCGTAAGTTGTATCTAAGACGGTTGGGGATATTTCGAGTAATGGTGCAAAAGTAGTAGATACAAAACTCTTGTCGGCTCCAGAATCAAACAAGATTTTTGCAGAATGATTGTTAAGAGAATACGTACCCGTCACAATGTCAGGGTTCAACGGTGCATCTCCATCTCCTAGCATGTATACTCTTGCACGCGCATTGTTTGTTTGAACGACATTTAACTTTGGGCATTGACTCTTGAAATGACCAGGTTCTCCACATCCATAGCAGTTCATGTTTGTCACAGTGTTGCCTCTTCCAGGGTTTCGGCAATGTTTACCTTGATGACCTACCTTGTTGCACTTATCGCACTTCACAGTACAAGGTCCAGAATGGTGCATCAAACATCTATTACACTGGGGATGTGGTCCTACATACCCTTTTCCAGTAGTGGGTGCAGCATAAGCCCTCGCGGCTTCTTGCCTTCGGTTTTGCCGATTGTGATGTTGATTTCTGTTGTGGTGATATTGATTGTTGTTGTTCCGATTGTTGTTGTTGGATCGATAGTGGTTGGAATTTGAGGTTTTCCGATCATCAAACTTTCTTTTGTTGTCACTTGAGCTTTGTGCATTTGCAAGCTTTAGTATTGGTTCCATAAGGCGGTGGGATACAATGACAACTTCTTCAACAGTTTTTGGCTTCGAAGCGATGACATCCCCTTCGATGCTTCGAGGTAAACCTCCGATCATAGCTTCCAAAAGCTTTTCATTGGTAGGAAACAGATGAGGACATAAAGCTCTTAGCTCATGGAATCTCTTGAAGTATGTCTTGAGATCATTACCTTTAGCAGCCAAGTGGTAATACTCATCTTCGAGTTTCTTGATCTCAGTTCTCGGGCAATACTGTTTCATTAGCAGTTGTTTCAGATCTGACCATGAAATCTTACAAGCTTCTTCCATTCCAATTGGTTGAGCATGGCCTTTCCACCAAGATAACGCATCTTCTAACAAAGTTCCAGTTGCAAACTTGACTTTGCAATCATTTGTGCAGTCACTTAGCAGAAATACAGTCTCGGTCCTCTCAAACCAATGAAGTAAACCAATAGCACCTTCAGTGCCCTTGAAGAATGTCGGCTTGCAGTTCATGAACTCTTTGTAATTACACTTGCGAGTTACAGAGGACTCACTTTGATTTGGAGTGTTAGTTGCATTTGAGTTTGCCATTTCAAGAAGGCGTGCAGCTTCTGCGACACGATTCTCTTCAGCAATGCGAGCAGCTTCAGCCTCACGTGCTGCTTGAGCGACACGCTCAGCTTCAGCCTCTCGAGCAATTCGGGCGTTCTCAGCTTCTCTTGCAATTTCAGCTTGCCTTGCAATTTCAGCTTCACGCGCCTCTTGGGCAATTCGTTCAGCTTCAATGCGTTCAGCTTCGGCTCTAGCAGTATCAGCAACATGTTGAGCTATAGCCGCGCTAACACTTTCAGCGACCATTTTCTGAATAGCTGCGGGAGTGATGGTGGATGAGGTAGCTTTCTTCTTGACCATTTTTCTAAAATTTCCAAGAATAAATACCAAGATTAAGAAATTATCGATCGATGATAAAATTGATTTCATATTATACATATCATAATAGTCCAGATTACCACTTTAAATCAATGATATGATTTGAATATGATTTTTCTCAACAAATCATAATATATATAAGGACATAAGGATTGGTTCGGCATACATCACCGAGGAATAATAACATAACATCAGAATAGTAGAAATACAACCATGGAATACATCGTTACATAGTTTTGTTCACAACCATAAGTTACATCGTCATAATTCTTGTTCCAAGGTTACAAACCAAAAAGATACAAGCCTTAATGCCTCATATGGCGGCTTTATGATACATACTAAGATAAAGATGACTAGGATCTACGCATCTCCCGATGCGTCATCCTGACGACGACGAATCTCCTCAACCATGGCTGTCAAGTCTCGGATCTGCTGCTCACGGGCTCGATCTCTCGCCTCGAGGTCATCAATCCTCTCCTCAAGAATAGCAGTGTGAGCATGAGCAGATGCAAGCTCGTGATGTAGGACTCTCTCTCGACCCAAAGCAGTCTCTCTCAAAGTGCTAGCATCACGAATAGTAGTCTCCAATCTCCGAGTCAATTGGTTAACGGCCTCTCTTGCCTCCACAATCTGAGTACTCATCATATCAAACACAATCTCTATGGAGTAGCGACCTACCACGAGGTTCTCAACTTCTTCCTCTAAGCTCTCTATCCTCACTAGTGGAATCTCATCATAATGTGCCATGAGCTCATTCAGCTGATCTTCGTGCCTGATAAGTCTCGTAGCCAACAGAGGAATAGTGTGGTGTACTGGTTCACCGGTAACAGGTATAACTGGAGCTGGTGCAGTAGTCGAGCTTTCTCCAAGCTCAAAGGAACTAGGTGCTCCCTCGTCTTCTCTCCAACGTCTGAGTAAAGGTATCAAGAACGACCATCTTCTAGCACCGGATTTCTTCCTTGGCCCGGCTTCGTTGTCCACTTGAGTAGGCTTTTCAGGATCAGATAGTGATGGTGGATAGCACTTGATGCAGAGCGGTAAAATTGGCTCACTAAAAGTGTCCAAAGGAGGTGATGCTGTAGGTGGTGATGAAACAGGAACAGTAGTAGTCTGATGGTAGAAAACAGTAAGTGGCAGTGGTGGTGAAGTAGCAGTAGGTGGAACAGCAGGTGAAACTGGTGATGACTGAGCAGGTGGTGACTGAGCTGGTGATGACTGAGCTGGTGGCATCACATGAGTCATAGTGATGGGTCGCACACGCTTCCTAGCAGTGCGTTTGAAGGTCTTACCATTAGGATGAAGTCTATAAGGTACTCCAAACGGCTCAGGTTCATTAGGCTTAAGAACACGAATCCTACGTCGACGACGACGGATAGCTTAGGCAGATGATCCAGAAGAATCTGATGAAGCAGAGTCAGTGCTTTCTGATGATTTGGATGATTCATCATCCACAGCAACATCTGAAGCAGGTAGCCATTGCTGCGACTCATAGTACTGATCTAGGGTCATGGAAGCAAAAGCATTGTACTCTTGAGGATGAGCAGTCATAGCTGGAGCAGTAGGAGTTCGGTCAACTTCACCTTCCTCAAAAGGTTCAGTTTCGTCCGAAACAGTAGCTGGTATGACAGGACTGGGATGAGCTGGCATAGTGACAGTCGTAGAGGACATGGTGTCATCCATCTCGGTGTCTGAGGACAGAACAACTGGGTGGGATGCAGACATGGTACTGTAACAACCCATAAATTAATGTAAGTAAATGCCAAATAATATAATTATTTCAGTTAGCTAAGCAAATCTCCGTGCCTAACTTAAAATGATTGCAATTTACTTATGATCTAGTGATGCATCAATCCTAATGCATAGAGCGGTCACGGAAGGGCGTAAGGCAGTGGTGTAAAATAGTCCCGTTTTAAAAGTGCGGTTATAGTCCAAATGATTTTGAAAAACTCTTTGGTTCTCTATAACCTTGGCTCTGATGCCAATCTGTAACACCCCCGAAAATCTTAATGACAGCGGAAGACTAATTCGGGTGTTACTTGAATGGAGATCATAGTCAATAATTATAGAAAACGACTCGAAAGAGACGTTTTATTAAAATAGTTATCATTCATCGAAAACTCATAGTTTGTTACAAAATATTGTAAATAGATCAAGTGTTTTTTTTCCAAAAGAAAGATCATGAGTTTGAAAGAAATGATAACTTTTATGTTTTACACCACCAGATAAGCCTTGCCATGCCCCGTTCCGCACCTTGGTCATAATCTTCACTGATTACCTGAGATAACATGCTTAAAAAGGTCAACAAAAATGTTGAGTGAAATCCATAGGTTTAAAATAAGTTTGAACACAAGTATAAGATCATGATCATTGTAAACTAACAATATCATAATAAAATATCACAGATTATTATGCGCTAAGCTCATGAAACCAAAACTCAACTGCATACACCGAATTACCAGTGTACGTAAATATGCCCCAAAGGAGGTAATAGCCAATTACCTAAAGATATTCGATATGGTGCGCCCCGGTTATTTCTCTATAACCGAAACGGGGTTCGTTATTCCCCATAGTACTATTCACGATATCTACGTTCACTCGCGGTGACTAATGGTTCATGATCAGGGGACTTGTGGCTAACAACTTAGGCAATACCAATAATCAAGAAGATCAAGCATTTATGAAAAACCCTTGTGTTCTAGTTTAGAGCATGTATCTCCCTCGCGGGGTTTATAAAAATAAAGTAAAAGCGAGGCTATGAACTCACCTTGATGATAATGCACACGCACAAAAAGATCAAGCACAATGTAGCGGAGGTTCCAACTCGAAACCTAAAATGATGAGATGGCGAGTCTCAGTAAATGAGCATTTTGGTTCGCGACCAAAATAATAGAGCATTGAATATTCTTATTCAATAGATCATTGGATTGTCCAATCCAATAGTGTGCGATCGTGATTAACGTTTTAAGTTAATTTTCATGCTACATTGCCTTAATTAGTGATCCTCACTTACGCATAAGTGAAATGTTCCCCCGTTGTGATCTTAATAGATTTGTTGAGTATTTTAACGTATTGAAATAAATTCCCCGTGTGTTTTATCGGATTTGACATATATATATAATTATAATCTTATAATATATATATATATAAGTGATACATTTAACGTTATCCGAAATAAAATACTCATAAGATCAAAATACTTGTTTTTACGAAGTTATTATGGGTTTATAAGTTTTTCTAAATTTTTCCCGAATTTACACTTTTTACTCTCGAGTTACAAAAAGTACAAGTTTAGTCCTTATACTATTAGAAAATGACACTTTGTACCCAAAATATTATAGGCTTAAAGTTTTCGGATTTGACACTTTTAGTCCCTCGGTAAAAAAACTGATTTTTACAAAGTTAACTTTTATTACACTTTAAAACATTTACTTATCTAGTTATAATTCATTGAAAGTGTAGGGGTATTTGTTGCCAAACTGTGAAAGTTATAAAACAAAAAGAAAGGAAAAGTGCTACAAGGGGGAATCGAACTAGGGACCTTTCGTTCCCAGGCAACACGCGCCCACCATCTGAGCTAGGCTCTTTATGTGTTTTATTTCTACACGATGTGATATTTAAGGTGCACCTCAGTGTTATAACATTTTCTTTTGAAACATGCTACTGCTTTAAGTCGAGATGCATGCATGGTTTTCATTTCTTGTTTCCATTCTTCTTCTTCTCAGTGAACTATAGTGGCTTGCATTTCAAGTTATGATGTTAAGTTTCCTAGTTAAGAAGTTTCGATATGTATTTCATTTTAACGAGACATGTCATGAAATGAGATAAGCATGTTTAGTAAAATACAATTATCTTTACGTATTGAGATGGGTTAAGAAACTTACGACACCAAGGTGGTGGGGAAGATAACGTATGAGCTTCGAGATGAGAGGGTAACTATAATGACTTCTAAAACAAACAACCCGAGGACTTTCTTTCTCCCCTTACCCACTTCTCCCTCGTTACCGTATAAAAATAATAAGAGATTTTTGTGTTTGAGTTTTGATTAAGTGAGAGTGTTGTGAGTTTGTTGGTGAGTTGGAGAGTTAGCTTGTGAGGTTTAATCTAAGTCCTTAGAGAAGGTTATAAGGAAGAGGTGGTATGGCTTTTCCATTATTTTTTTCTTCTAGCTCTCTTAATCCTAAACTTATTAGACACATGTTACATTGGACTTGGCTATGGTTTTGAAATGTTTCTAGGCGTGCAAGATGGTTGTTCCACTTAGAGGCATGCTCTTGGTTAGTCACTTCATGAAAAACACAAGATCCTTTGGTTATAGAAGTCAAAGGGTGGTCAAGGGACATTAGGGTATTGTTTAATATTTGTTTAGAGTGGCTAGCATGTCTTTGCCCCTTCTTTTTGCATTCATACGCAAGTCTTGGGATCCAAGAGGAAGAGATGGTTTTAGTTACCTTATTGTCACATGTTAGGACTAGTTTGGTTTGTTTTTGTTTCTTGTTTGCTCGCTTGGTTACCACAGAAAGAAACACCCAAAAAAAAATATTAACTTAACATATGGTCATGGGCTAAGGGTTGTGAATGAGGCCCAATGCAAAGGAAATATGGGTAAGTTGGGCTTCCAAGTTTATTCGTGTACTATGTTAGGCCCGAAATGGTTTTTCAAGGGTGTTGGGCTTGGTTCGGTGGTATACAAGGCCCATTAGCTTGGGTCGTGAAGTGGTAAAAGTCCGATGAGTTCCGAGGCCCAATACGAATATTATATATTTTTGTTATAATTAAATTCGTAATTTTTACAAATTTTTACGTATTCGATATGTATTTTAAGGTTATCAAGATCGTGGGGAAATTTATTTAGATCACAACGGTATATTTATGAACGCTCGAGCTGCGTTGATCATGCATATGCCAAATGATATGCAAAAGTGATGTTCAGAAAATTTCATGATGAAATAGATCGTGATCAATTCTTGATTAAAACGTTAAGTACATTGAAATTTTCCGGGAGCTTACATGCACTTTTATATATTTTCGACAAACTTTTTTTTCAAAATTTCCGTCCAGAAAAATCCCACGGGATTCGTAAAAAAATCCCATGGAATTCGTAAAAAGACGATTTTTTTTTTCAAAATTTCCGTCCAGAAAAATCCCACGGGATTCGTAAAAAGACGAATTTTTTTTTTTCAAATTCCCGTCCAGAAAAGTCCCACAGGATTCGTAAAAAAATCCCACGAGATTCGTAAAAAAATCCCACGGGATTCGTAAAAATTTCGCTTGTGATTTGTTATTTTTTAAAAATCACATGTGATTTGTAAAAATGAGTAATCACTGTTTTATACTTTTATGTCACAGCTTTTTAAGGGTAGATGTTTTTTATATGATTGTTGAAATGAGCTCTTGGAATATCTTTATTAAAAAGTTGTATGTTGTTATACAGAATCCCATGTGATTCTCTCTGATCCATTGGAATTCATATAAAATCTCATGTGTTCCATAAAGAGATTCTGTATGAATCACATGGGTAATCTTTATGAATTACAAGTGATTCATCAAAGAATCTCATACGATTCTGTATGGATCACATGAAATTCTATATGAATCACAAGGGATTAGAGAGAATCACATGGGATTCTGTATAAATCCCATGGGAATTTCATTTTGTTTAATATAAAATGGAAGTACAAAATCACTTGATATTCTATTTTTGTTGTGTAATGTTATGAGAAAAATTCTTGTTCACTTTGAATATATCTTGTTTACTTTGAATATATAATGTTTGTTACTTATATTATATTTGATCTCATGGGTAATCTGTAAAAATCTCATGGGATTCTGTATAATCCCATGAGATTTTGTATAAATAATTCAAAGGCCATAAGAATCACTGAAAATAGTGAAATCAGGCCGGCCATGTAGCAATCATTTAACAAGAGGTGATGTGAGTGAATCGAGAGTTACACAAGCTAAGAAAGGAAATCAAGCATCAAAATAACAAAAAAAAGAAGCCAAAGTCGATCAGATAGTTCGAGATTTGGGGAAACATAATTATGTTCATCTCTTTCACATGCATATAAAGTGCTAAACTAGCACTTTTAAAACACAAAATTATGATGCTGCTAATTTACTTAAACTGAATTATGTTCATCTCTTTCACTAGTTATTGTTAATTTCAATCCTAATTCTAATCACAACATCCAACACAATTATGCCATAAGCACTTTTATATCTACAAAAGATATTAACTAAATTCACATCAGTCTCAATTAATTCAAAAATTAATCACATAAACAAATCACAAATTCAACATTTCACTAAATTAAATTGAAACCAAGACCAAAACCGAATCCAAATAGATCAATCACTGATCGTCTTACATAACATAGTCACATAAAAGTCAAATTAAAGATTATACCATCAAATCATTCTTCAAAAAACACTTTAGCATTAGCGATCGATACAATCACCAGTAACGAAATAATGGCAATGTTTAATCTGTTGATCGCCATGACTAAACACACACACAGTTAGAGTGTGAGATCTAGATATTGAAATGATAATGGTAATAAGTAGGGTGTTTGTGCGTGTAATAAATTATCTAATGAGAAATGAGAAATGAAATGCATCTCAATTGACGTTGGATGGTATAATTACTAAAAGGCACTTTAATAAATAATTAAATAAAAAAGTCAAGTAATCTGAACCACTAGATTGAAGTTAGATGGGTGGTTGAGATGAAAGGGTATGATCTTAAGAAAAAATTGGTTCTTTAGGGAACTTTTCTCAACGAATCATATCTCGTTTTTTTTTCCGATAAAATAAAGAGAAAAGTACAAAAAGGGACCAAAATTTTTAGTTGAGTCCTCATTGTGGTCATTTTTAAACTCAATCTCCAAAATGGTCATGCGCAACTACTCGACTCCGCAGCTCCACCCAAAAATCGCCATGTGTCCAATTGCAAGTACACTTTTTTACTTTTCATTGTAACAAAATAACTAATCATATTGCGCAACCGCCGGCTACTCAACCTTCTTTTACTCGACTTACATTTATCTACATGCAAAAGTACCTTGGGAAAGAAAAAAGTACACATTAAAAAAATAAAAAAGGTACAAAAAATCTTTTAACCAAAAGTACACATGCATTTTGGATTTTTATGTGTACTTTTGGTTAAAAGATTTTTTTGTACATTTTTTTATTTTTTTAATGTGTACTTTTTTCTTTTCCGAGGTACTTTTGCACGTGAATAAATGTAAGTCGAGTAAAAGGAGGTTGAGTAGCCGTCGGTTGCGCAATATTAGTAGTTATTTTGGTACAATGAAAAGTAAAAAAGTGTACTTGCAATTGGACACATGACGATTTTCAGGTGGAGCTGCAAAGTCGAGTAGTTGCGCATGACCATTTTAGAGATTGAGTTTAAAAATGACCACAATAAATACTCTAAAAAAGATTTTGAACCATTTTTATACTTTTCTCTAAAATAAAATGTGAAAGCATTATTATTCACATAATCATTGAATAATCAACACTCTAGACAACTTGCATGTATTATATTATTGTACGTGACCTGTGTTTCTAGACAGCATATTCTTAAAGTTTGATTTGGTATCACGCTTGTATTTGACCACTATCTTCTATTGATTTCCCGACACCAAATACTATCTTTCTAGTACACACAAGATTAAATTATTAAATATTGCTTTTGCATATTGTAACCAACAAGACGCATTATTCTTTTACCAATCAAATCCAGCACATTCTCTTTATCAAATAGGCAAATACACATAAGAGTCACATCCACATCCTGTCACGAAATCAAGGTGAGTTTCATGGGTCCTGGATTATCTATGGATACGTAGCGATAGTTCTTGTAAAAAATCTTAAATTTTTAGAAATACACCTGATTTTCATAGATGTGTTTATAGTCTTATCTAATTTTTCGTAAATGTATCTGATATTTTTAAGGGTTAATGGTCCAAAAAATATACAAACTTGTCACCTTTTACTATTGTGACAATAAACTTTTAATTTTCCTATTAAAACAAAATACTTTCTTAATGACTCTTATTGTAACCAAAAAACTTTCTTAATGACTCTTATTGTAACCAAAACTGACACGTGGCAACATTAATTAACACTTAAGAAAGTTTTTTTGTTACAATAAGAGTCATTAAGAAAGTTTTTTGTTTTAATAGTAAAAGGTGGCAAGTTTGTATATTTTTTGGACCATTAACCTATTAATTAACCCTTAACCAAAAAAAAAACATTTATACTCGTTTCATAATTCATATAACATTAAAAACACAGATTATCATATTCATATAGCATTAAAAACTCAAATTTATAAAAGACTCGAAAAATTAGATGTAAAAAAGCAAATTAAAAATCAGAGTTATTAAAACTATAAAATAGAATCAGATTTATAAAAAATTCGGAATTATTAGAAACAAATCTCAAAAATCGAATCTATAAAAGTTAAAAATCAAATATCAGATCTAATAAATAATACTAAAAATCGGATTTTTCATATATTAAAAAAAAAAAAAAAAAAAAAAAAAAAAAGCCGTCTGATTAAAGATTTAAAAAAGAAACTCATATTTACATGGAAAAAGAACCAAAACCTCATATTATATAACTCAAAACGGCAGCAATAGCAGCGGCGACAATATCTGGTCGGCAAAAGCAGCGGCGGCGGAAGCATCAACAATGACGACAACAGTGGATTAGGGCAAGATCTGAAAAAAATATTATATAAATTCAGATATGACCAAAAAAGATAAATAGTTAAAAAATAAACTGGAAACATGTTGTGATGCCGGGCGTTTCGGTGGTGGTGGTCTTATTCGAGGGGTTTCAGGAATTGTAGATCTCGGTGGTGTTGGTGGTACGGCTCTCGATGGTGGAGAGGTATTTTCGGTGATAGTTTGGTTTCGGTAGTGAGGATCTATGGAAGTGAGGTCGGGCGGTGGAGGGTCCGACAGTTGAGGGGTTCCGGCGGTGTACGGTTCCGGCGGTGAAAGTTTTTTGTTTTAATAGGAAAATTAAAAGTTTATTGTCACAATAGTAAAATGTGTCAAGTTTGTATATTTTTTGGATCATTAACCCTTAATTAATGTTGCCACGTGTCAGTTTTGGTTACAATAAGAGTCATTAAGAAAGTTTTTTGTTTTAATAGGAAAATTAAAAGTTTATTGTCACAATAGTAAAAAATGGCAAGTTTGTATATTTTTTGGACCATTAACCCTATTTTTAATTATGGATGGTTTCGTCTCTGTTTACATCTCCATTACCAAAATAAACATAAGATTTAAAAATGTGTTAGAAACTCTATATTAGATTCTTCTCGTTTCTCTTTATTTTCTCCCATTTTGAAAATCTTTACAACACTTCTACTGTCTAACAATTAGTCTTCTGTATTTTCTAAAATAAACAAAAACGTACACCACACGCGAACACTACCAATCTAAAACACATGCTTCACACACACTCTCTCGGGAATGATACGTCGAGAAAGAGTTTGGTCTTGCATAAAGAAGCGTGAGGATGATGTTCCGTTCCCTTGACGTTAAATCACTAACATGACATGACATAGATGTCAATGGTTTGCTTTGCCCACACTATACAGCTTATCAATAACAAAGATCTAATGCCATTAAATTCAAAAGTTATGACTTATATATTGCCATTAAATCAAAATTTATTGACTTATTGCCATTCGAGAGAATGTTTATTTTTTAGATCACTATAAATTGTTATTGTTATTCGGTTAGTCACTAAACTTTTAAAATTATATGTCCAAGTTTCTTATTTTTACTTTTTCTCATCATCTTATCATATTCATATTTGACGTAATAACTTTAGTATGCAGTTCCACAAAATTCAATTCAAAACTGAACCTTAAAGGTATAACAAAAGTATCTTAGAGTAACAAAAATAATTTACCATCTCAAAGTGTAAAAAAGTAAAAAACCAAACAACCAAATTAATGAACACAAGTTAATCTAAAAGAGTACCTCTACAATGTACATCAATAACACAAACTTTACACCAAATCATCATCTACCACCAACAGAAATAGTAAAATCATCAGGAAATTTACCCATTTTTTCTACCCAACTTACTGACTCCAAATACATCTTCGAAACCCGACCCGCAACCCATCTCATATCCGGTCTCTTATCCGGATCCTCATCCAAACACTCCACCGCCAACCGCACCAACTTCTCAACCACTTCCTCGGGATACGAGTCTTTTAACCGTCTATCGATCCACGTCCTCAAATATCCCCCCTTGACCGCCTCGGTAACCGTTTCAATTACCGACACTCGAACATAATTACCACTGCTATCTCTCACGTACTTTAATGCCTCTTCACCCGACAAAAGCTCGAGTATCACTACTCCAAAGGCGTACACGTCAGACTTCTGTGACGGTACGCCTGTTGTCTGATACTCGGGCGACATGTAACCTCTAGTACCTTCAAATTTTGTCTCGGATAAATTATCCGTCTCACCACATAACTCCGCGGTGCCAAAATGACATATTTTCACGTTAAATGACCCCGGTTTCGAATCTGATTCTGCTATTATTATACTAGTCGACTTTATATGATTATGAACAAATTTTTTCTCTAGACCTGTTGAATTATGGATGTAATCGATACCATGTGCCAAATCAGCCGCAACTTGTATTCGAGACATCCACGTCGAAAGTATCGTAAAACTAGGGTTTCTAGGGTTTGTAAGACACTCAGATAAAGTTAAGCCTTTGATATAATCGTAAACTAGGTATATATAACTACCAGACATAGACGCGCCTTTAAGTTTGATTAAACTCGAGTGGTGGCTCCTACAAATAACAAGCAGCCGCTCACGAAGCTCGTTTTCGCTTATAATTCGTCGAAATTTACGTTGGAACACAATAACGTCTTCGCCACGTATGACGCATCGCCATGCGGTCGAAGACGAAGATGATGAATGTCTTTTGTTGAGGAATTTGTTAGTGGCTATGAATATTTCTTTGAAGTCGTATAAGTGAGGGTTCTCGGGCAAGGAGTCCCGAAGGCTCGTGAGGGAGCTGTGGCTCGAAACGGATGATTTCCATGAGTCTTTGTTGTAGCTATTGTTGTTATCGTTTTCGGTCGAAGTAGAGGGGTGTAGAACCGAAGATACGAAGGACGAAGAGCGAGGAGATTGATTGGTTTGATTCGATTTAGATGTTCTCCGTGAGGAGGACGAGGGTTGTTGAGTTGCGGAGACTGATTTTTCTGATTTTGTAGTCGAGGAAATTGCATCCGAGGTCATGTTTTTTGATCCACATCTACAGCAAAACATCGTATTTTGGGAAATAAATCATGTGGAATTTGTTGGAAAATGATCTATGGATCATGGATTTGTTGGATTGAAATGAAATGGAATTGTGAAAAGTTGGGATATGGGGGGTTTGAATATGAGTTTTGTAGTTTTCTAGTGAAGTCACTATCTATATACTAAAAAATAAGGACATTATTTTCCAATAGACAATAGTTGACCAGAAAGAGGTAAATTAGGTGAGTCTTGTAGGTCGACGTCGACGACAATATGTTAAACGGTTGTACTGGTTCATCATTATTTGTTTTGTTTTTATTTACAACTTTTTATTTCTTTCTTTTTAAGTTAGATCTGATTGTAAAATATTTAAGATTGTTTTAAAGACTCTTGGGTGTAGTCACACAATCTTTCCGCCAAACTCACATGGCACGGCGCTAAATCGGTGCCACCATATCAGTACCGTCTTGCGCCATGGTGCGAGTGAAGCTTATGGCTTGACACAAAGAAAAGGAACGTTTAAAAAATTAGTCGTTGGCCCATCCAAAGGTTAGAATTTTTTTTATTTTTTTATTGTAAAGTGAGCAAAATTAAAAAGTGTAAGAAAGTGTGTGACACGTGTCCCCCACTCTAAATTATACATAAAATCCGCCCAGGGGTAACATGGTATTTTGACTCATTTTTTATTTTCCACCTCAAATTTTGGCAAAAATGCATATATATCCTTCCCAAAGTGAATAATTGCATATATATCATTTGTACAAGTTTTTTATGCACATAATACAATGGTTTTTATGCATGCTTTGGATATATATGCAATTTTGCATTTTTAGAAGGATATATATGCAAAAGCTCCTTAAATTTCAAACGCACATATCTCTAAAACCACAAACTTTTAGAAAAAACCGATTTCACTATAATTTTTAAAATTCGATTCTTTTTAATTTGGTATAAATATTTTTAATTATTTCAAAACTTTTTTTTTGACATATTCATTGGGTCATGATTTTCTTGATGTTTTTGCTATTTTCGATTCTATTTTTTATCATAAAAATTGCCGAATCATAAAATACTTAAAACACAAAAGTTTTAGATTTTGATTTACTCTTTACCCAGGAATTTGAATCACTCAAATCCGATATGATATGAGTGAGATATCGCACATTAAAGATGACGTCTTAGTCATATTTGTTGCACACAAGGTGTTTGATGAAATGTCTAGCTTAGTTTTTTAGTGTTAAAATTGAGCTAAATGAACTAAATTTTGTCCCACAACGCATCATTAATCATTTTATTAATGAAAAACTCAAAAAGTTATGTTTTTTAATAGTTAAAGTTTTTAACTATTAAAACTGATGAACCAAACTGATGAACTGATGAACCAAACCAAAACTGATAAACCAAACCAAATTGATGAACTGATGAACCAAACCAAAATTGAAACTATGATTAATGAACAAACCAAACTGATGAACCAAACCAAAAACTGATGAACCAAAACAAAACTGATGAACCAAACAAAAACCGAAACTATGATTGATGAACCAAAATAAACTGATGAACAAAACAAAGCAAACACTAACATGTTAAGCTGAAACTATGATTGATGAACCAAAATAAACTGATGAACTATGTTTAATTTGTTTCATCAGTTTTGGTTTTATGACTTTTTTCAACAGTTTTGGTTTGGTTCATTAATCATAGTTTCAGTTTTGGTTAGGTTCATCTGTTTTGGTTTTATGTTTTTTTTTAAACAGTTTGGTTTGGTTCATCAGTTTTTGTTTGGTTCATCAGTTTTAATAGTTAAAAACATTAACTATTAAAAAACATCATTTTTTGAATCTTACATTAATAAAATGATTAATGATGCGTTGTGGGACAAAAATTAGTGCATTTAGCTCAATTTTAACACTAAAAATCTAAGCTAGACATTTCATCAAACACATTGTATGCAACAAATATGAGTAAAACACCATCTTTAACGTGTGATATCTTACCCATATGACATCGAATTTGAGTGATTTAAATTTCTGGGTAAAGAGTGAAAAAAAATCTATAACTTTCATGTTTTAAGTTTTTCACAATTCGACATTTATGAAGGTAAAAAATAAGGCCGAAAATGCCAAAAAAATCAAGAAAATAAAAAACCATTTGATATGTAAAAAAAAAAGTTCGAAATATTTATCAAGATTTATACCAAATTAAAGAGAATCGAATTTTAAAAATTATGGTGAAATCGTTTTTTCGTAAAAGTTTGTCGTTTGAAAGTTATTTGCGTTTGAACTTTGGGGTGGAATATAAAAAACGGATTAAAATGACAAAAATACCCCTAACCGAATTTAATAAGAAAAAAAGGAGGAAGTGAATGGGGGACACTTGTCACATTGTGATTGGCTTTCTAGCCTTTTTAATTTTCCTTACTTTTAAAGGATCGCATCTCTTTTATATATATATATATATATATATATATATATATATATATATATATATATATATATATATAGAGTTAGGATCAAATAAGAAGAAAAATTAAAATGAGAAGGATAAGAAGAAACCACAACCACACATTTCAGATGCACCTATTAAAATAGATGCATCTCCCCTTGAAAATCTCTCCCTTATTTGAAATGTGTGGCTAGAAATTCTTCTTATTCTTCTTATTTTAGTCTTTCTTCTTACCGGATCCCTTCCCTATATATATATATATATATATATATATATATATATATATATATATATATATATATATATATATATATATATATATATATATATATATATCATATCTTATTTTTCATACAACCTTCTTTATCATCTCTATCATAAAATACTTAAAAAAAACTTCAAATCTTGTAAACTATGAACACGGATGGTTTATACGAATCCGATGATGAGGTGAGTATTTGCTTTTGATGCAAGTTTATCAGTATCACCAATCGTTGTAACAACAAAAAAGTTTAAAGTTCAAGATTGTGTAATCTAATATACCGTGAACATGATGTGCAGAAGAACGTTTGTTGGCCGACTAGTTTGGTGATAATCCAAAATATCCCGAGTACTAGTTTAGACATCGATATCGTATAAGCAGAAAATTATTTTTAGAAATAGTCGAAGGTATATCTATTTATACTTCGGATCCTTTTACCGAGCATTTTAATTTCTATAAAGTCCGAACCAATTGTACGGGTCAAATGGGTTTTAGTGTTATTATGAAATGCACTTCCGTCATACGCCAATTGGCATGCGACGCATCATCTGATACATTTAATGAGTATTTACAAACTGGTGTATATTGTGCACGTTATTTTATGATGTGCATTGTTGATTTGTACACGTTTGAGTTTTTAGGGAAACCAGACTTTAATGACATTCTAAATTTATATGCTACACATAAGATGGTTTATGGGTTTCCGTGAATGCTTGAAAGCATTGATGTATGTATTGTGTCACACCCCCAAAATGTCACAGTGGAAAGGTAGTCGGGGGTGTGACGTTCATAGCACAAAGACACAAGATATAGAGAACGACCTCTACATGAGTCGTTTGAAAAGTTCACATTCGGTTAAGTAAATAAGTTTTAACAAAAACAAGTTTCAAAATTACACAACACAATTAAAAACAGTTTTAAGTTCACATCGAATGTCATAACAATGCAAGAAATCTTCATGATGGTGAGACCGCAAGATATGACCCTATGAGTGAACTCCAATCCATGCCAAGCTAGTAAGATCAATGACCTGAAAAATACATGCTAAAGCGTCACTATAGTTGGCGAGTTCATAGATTTAAGTATTTGTAAAAGTGGACCACAAGATTTAATGTTTGCCTGACCAGTTCATTCAGTCAGGTATGTAAAATTTGCACTAAGCTCATGACACCGAAGCCTTAACGTATGTTTGACTTGTACACTCGGTCATGCATTATGTATGCCCCTATATGTGTCTTGCCAAACACCAAGTACTCTCCAAACGAAATGCGTCCGTTTAACCAGTTGGCGCGACCAACCCGGACGGGGTGGTCAACCCAATAGATCTATTCGAAACATTCGTGCTTACAAGTAATTAATAGTTCATGATAAATGACAAATGTGGTAACTTAAGTAATCCGTTAATGTTTTATATACTTGTCTCCATACGTAAAAACAAATAATGTATTATCACCCCAAGTATTTCAAAACGAGTATAAAAATATAAAAGTATGGCTATAAAACTAACCTCAAGTAGTGGTTAATACAGGAAATGATAAGTAAGTTCAACGAACAAGTATTACTAAACACAAACTAGATAAATAAGTCATTTTAGAAACGATACGACATGTACTATATGCATATGAGTTTTACAAAGTTTTATCACCCTTATGTACTTGTAATGTGGTATTATAAACTTACTTAAGTCAAACGTTTAAGAAAAAACGAATTAACACGTTTACGATTTCAAAACTCTAAGACAAAGTTTGTTGATTTTAAACCCGACTTTGAATGGGCATATCTGCTTCATTTCTAGCTTGTTTTTATCTGTTCAACTCTCTAAACACAGGTAATCATATCTACTTTTAATAAATCAAGGCCCCGGTTCGTGAATACTAGTTTTAGATGTCGATTTATACCAATATACTCATTGACCTGCTGTTTCACAGAAAATTTTCCTGAATTTGACGGGCTATAACTCACTTGTTTTTTAATGAAATTAATTAGTTCAAAAGCCTAAGTTGAAACTTTTTGAGTCGTATTTTCAAAAATGTAAACCATTTGTTTTAGTTCTATGCTAAAAGTTTCAGAAGTCCAAAAGAGTACAAGGGTGTCAAAGCTGTTAATTTTCAGAAAGTTTACCCGACTTTCGGGGGACATAACTTCTTCGTTATTTAACCTCTAGAATCGATTCAAATTGATACATTTAAGTTAGAGTCTTAACTACAAAAATTTCAGGGCTCAAATTCCCAAACTACTCCTAAGGTAGTGATAAATACGCTCAAAGTTCATAACTCAGATTTAGAGATTTTTAGACACCCGATTTGAAAAAAAATGGTACAAATACTAAACGAAATTCCAAAAATTATAAATTTTGAATAGGAACTACCTAAGACACGTATTTGACTATGGTAGCAAGGATTTGGCCCAGAATTAGTTTAGAGTGGTTTTCTATTGCTCATAAGTTGACTAAATAATTAGGGCAGCTTTAGGGTTTTCTAAATCAACTTTCAAACACTTTCATCACTACAAAGCAAATAGAGGTGATATATAAACAAGTATGAGATGATTATAATGAATGAAAAGAAGTGTGAAATAAGTCATAAAATGCTTAGAAAGTGTTGAGGAAGATTGGTGAACAAGATAAAACCATAGATTATCAACTCCAAACCCTTGTTTTCAAACCAAACCGTAACCAAATATTGTTCTATACCCTTGAGGTTGTTGTGGATTATGAGAGAAATAAAAAAGAGGTGATTTTTGTTTGTGGTGTGTGAAATGGAGTAAGAAGGTAGTGTTCAATTTATAAGAGTAAAATAAGCAAGGTTCAAATCTCATTTCCTCATCACTAGTTTCTAGTTAACCATATATGTGATCTTGAGTGTATTGGGCTTGTGAGAGACTTTTGAGCCATGCACCTTAATTAGGAGGGGAAAAGGTGCTAGCATGGTACAAGGTTCACATGTGGTTCTTGGTTCTAGTTTATGTCATGAATTTGGTATGTTCAAAGCAAACAAAGGTATGTTGGACTTTCTTTTCTTGTGTAAAACTGGTTAGGTACAAGATATAGGGAGGATTAATTCAAATTTTGAATGTAAGTATGTGTTAGTATGTATTTATAAGTGTTGGTGAGAAAGGTGGTGACTAAATGCATGTATGCATGAACTTAAATGCAAGACGTAGACAATTTAAGTAAAACTTGTAAAACCAAATGGATAGACATATAAAACATGCTTGTAAAAGTCATATAGTACTTAGTTGACGTAGACTAAACTTAATTCAATGCCGGTTTACGTTTAAAGTTTTTTTTTCGTCGTACGCAATTTAGCCTAATGGTTATACGTTAAAGTTAATATTCAAGCGTTCAAAATAAAATGTTTTGAGTTTATGGTCAAGTATGAACCTGAAAAATGCGAGTTGTCACACATTGGGAAAGGACAAACTGTCTGAAAGCATGACACGGGTAATTTGCAAGGGGTGATAAAAAATATGCAACTATAATGCTTGAAGCTGTTGCGTCGTACGATTTGTGAATTTGACATGCCCTTTTAGGTGTAGCTGGTTCGAATGACGATCTTAACATTTTATGTTATTCTCCATTATTCGATGACCTTATTGATAACATCCCCCATGTGGCTCCGTTTGAAGTATATAGAGTTACATATGAAAAAAGGGTGTTACAATGTTGCAAAAATTGGCCGATTAATCATTAATCGATCATATACCTTGTTTATTTTTGAAAATCGGTGAAAAAATCGGCCTAGGAAAAAAATCGACCACAAATCAGTCAAAAATCGGCCGAATCGGTAAAAAATCGGCTGAATCGGTCAAATCGGTCAACTTTAAAAAAATAATAATTTAGGCATTCTACTTAATTTGGGGATCGTTTATTTCACTTATAACGCACAATGTGCCTCATAATCAGAATTGGAGCCTTTAATTGAAGTTTGGAAACATAGTAGGCTTGAAATCAGTTAATATCTTTAGTTTGGTCTCCAGAAATACCCAAAACTAGCAGGAAATGCCAATCCGATTAATCATCGATTAATCCCGCCTTGACTGATTAATCACTGCAGGGTGGTCGGCCGCCCGACTACCGATTCACGATTTTTGCAACATTGGGGTGTTACCTAGCCGATGGGATTTACCCACAACGGGCAACTCTTGTCAACTCATTTATGGTGGCTTGAGACGAGGAACATAGAATCCTTAAAAGGCGACAAGAAAATGTAAAAAATGATGTCGAATGAGCTTTTGGTGTCCTCCAAGGATATTGGGGAATTATATAACAACCGGCTCGTGGTTACACCGTTATCAAGTTACGAAGAATCATATACACTTGTATCATATTGTATAACAAGATTTTGATAGATTAAAAGTTTGAGATAAGTGAATTCAATTAATTGTATATCAGTCTGCAACAAAATATACAACGTACTTGGATCAAGAGATACAATATATAACGAAGGAAAGCAAATGAATTACATGATAAACAAACACACGAAACTCTTCCAAGAAATATTATAGAGCATTTTTGGCAACAACAAAATTAGTTATTGATAATTTTATGTATATTTTATTATTTTATAGTTTTTAAAATTTTTTTGGGTATATTTTTTTATGTAATTTATATTTTTATTTTAATGAATAAAAAATTAGCTGATTTGTTAAAAATAGAAAAGAAAAAAAAAATGGTGAGAATCAAAAGTGAAGTTTTGACTTGAGTGATTAGTGAGAGGGGTTTTTGGTATGTAAGTGATAAGGGAAATGAAAAAATAATAATAACGTTGAGATGACATAACGTGACACTTTTTGGCTTTAGCTTGAGCCACGTATACTCTAATATCGTTCAACATGATTTTCTTTGCTATATTTTTCTATTGACTCGTATTTTAGTTTTTATTATGTGTTCATTTCTTATATACTCAACAAGCTATGGCATTGGCATTGGCATTGATTTAAGATGAAAAATGATATACCCTCTTATTATGATCCGATACATTGTAGTAATACTCATGGTTTTAAAAGGCGCGCAAAAGTTTCGCAAAGACTCCGTAAAAACGTGAGGCTTGGTCAAGCCTCCATGCCACGCGTTATGCCGCTTTATGCCATGTCTTTTTGTAAACTCGATACATATGAAATATAATATAAATATATAAATATTTTCATATTTTGTGCCGTCTTATGTCACACCTTATAAACGCAAAAGTTTCGCCTTGACCGCTAAAAAGTGAGACTTGGTCATGCCGCCATGCCAGGCCTCGCGTTCTTTATAACATTGGTAATACTGCAAGAATAATCCGTATCAAGTAGCAATAGTTGAGCAATATGTCAGTTTTTCAAATTGAATTTTTATTTAAAGTATATACACTATGCAAAGAATCAATCTTGAAAAGAAATGTGATAATTGATATTACATTTTTTGCTACTCCATATGAATGCCGCCTCTCGTAATGATTCAATAGTGAGGCACATTACACAGATTATGTTACCACAAATTAATTTAAGAGTGTTGATTGGCACACTTAACTTTTTTATTTGCATACTCAAGTGTACAAACTGGAAAAGCAGTATATAATAAATGTACAAGTCTTTATATCATATGAAAGAGTGTGCAAATAAATTAGTGTGTGCAAATCATTAGCTCAAAATAAACCCTCTAATTTACACAGTTACCTACCACTTAAAATGGACCCAAATGTATAAAATAGAGTTACAATGAGTAGAACTTTGCCTTGTCAAAGCCACATTTTTGGGCTTGCAAACCAGTATCTAAAAGATATGGCCCAATACCATCCTTGGCTTGTCAGTAACTTATAACTATGTATGGACCTCGTCTTTGAATGCAGGAGGAATTAGCCGATCGTTTTAGGAAAAAAAAAACCCTTAGTTTGCCATGTATACCGGATGATATTGTGTTACGCTTATGGTCATATCAAACACAGAAAAAACTTGAGGGTGTTTTGGAGCTTATTTTATTATTTTTTTTTCGCGTCGGTTCACAATTTCACAACCTGTCTGATAACAAAATGTTGGTCAGCTGTAAACTACAATAACCAATTTGAACTCGGCTTCAATTTCTTACTCAACACATATCCAATATGCTAAGTATCTAATTAAACATAGAGTGTAATTTTTCAATGTTCTACCGGAAATAAAGGCGTAGACCCCTAAAACCAAGTTCAGCAACTTCCAATTTTTATGCAATTTCTTTGGTAAATCCGCTAGAATAAAATCTTGTTGCAGTACTAATCTGGAATAAGGGAATTACAAAACAGATGCACTTGTTCAAGATTGTAGTATCAGGAACGCCTCTTAGAGAGCATCATATCAAGTGATATGGCTAATAAAAGTTTTAAAATACTATGTAACTTAGAAAGAACAATAATTCACTCTCTTTTGATGACTAGGTGACAGAAAGTCATACAACAAAATTAGATACAAGTGTCCAAACATGATTATAGAAGCTGTTGAATGATTTCAGATAAGGCTGTGTAGGTTCCAAATACTGCTGAGACACTGCCGATTGTGACGATTAGTACACAAAGTGACCCCTACCAAGCAACAAGTAAACAAAAACATATGAGATGAATATAAACACCCTTGCAATGGATTAACTTCTTGCAATATCCGGTTGCAAATATAACATTTAGCAACGCATGATCATATAATAAGAATTTATTTAATTTTAACTTGAACATCATTATCTGTTTATCGTTTTTTCTTGGTTTTTCATCTTAATCTTGTAGGTCCTCATTTTGAGAGTCCCAAAAATGAAATTGAAAACTGAAAGAGCATGACTAAAAAACTGGTGGATAACTAATGAATGACAACATGATCACAACTTATTTTATGAAGTTCTTTTTGGCGAGGAGAGTTATATATGATACCTGAAAGCGAGTTATGTTTCCACTTTGGAGACGTGAAAAACAAGCACAAGGAAATATCATTGACTGAAATAGAAAACCTCGCATTAGGTTGTGTAAGCCAATGCATAAAGACTAAGTTATACTATGGAGTTGATCTTGTACGGTTGAAACTTGGTCGTGTAATAAAATTAAATACACTTTAACAATAAGTTACCTTGGGTGGAACAATATACGGATAATAACAATTTAACCCTCTTCAATGTGAGTTATCGATTCTTTTTAAAAAAGGAAATGAATTATGGAGCATGTATATGTTATGCGAAATGTTTTTTAGACTTAAAAATGTGACTAATTTTATGCCTAAAGTTTCATGGAAGCATCATTTTGAGTGTAGCTAAGGGGGCTACTTCTTCGCACACCAACAAAACACTGACACTTAGATTTAGGTTCGAAATTAGTCATATTTACAGGCCTCTCGATCAGTTCTCATATTTTATATGGCCTTTTATTGCTTGATAAACTGGAAGGACAAAAACATAAAATTGATGTTTTGACATAATTTAGAACTTACCACTATCATCGTTAGGAGGGATCCGATCAGTGACATAACCAGGCCTGCAAAAAACTCAAAATTTTACAAATGGTCCACCTAACGTGTTCCAACATGGTGATTAAGGAAAGCAAATATATTTATGATCGTACAATGAGTTACATTAAAATACTGTAATGATAGGCAAAGATTGTAGGGAAACTTTTTCCAACAAAAATAACCCTGGAACAGTTCTAGAATGGGTTTTACTTTTTGTCAATTGTTTACCAGATCACCATTTATAGCTAAAGATCAATTGTTTACCAGATCACCATATTTGAAAAATGGTGTTCAAGATTCATGAAGTAGGATTAATCATTAATTAGAATATATGCACACAAATAGGAACAAAATTGAGAAGGTGTGTAAACATATATAGTGATTAGTACTGAGAACTTACCAAAGAACGGGAAGGTGAGGGCCACAACCATAGTAGAGATCACCAATGTCGTTCTAATGAGGACGGAGTAAAAACGAGACCTCAAGTCGTTTGATGGTATGAGTTCCTCGAGACTCATAGCCACTGGGGATATAGTTAAAGCATACGTGATTCTTGTTAAGAAAACACAATTGCTCAATGCTAAACTGTGAAATATCATAAGGTTCTAGGATCATGCTTCTAATTCACATTAGGTTGGTGCAAAGACATAATATGTGTTTTGGCCTAATGTAAACTTATTAAATTCATTTTTTAGTAAATTATTAAATGTTTGTTTCAAATAATTTTTAAATCAACTTATAACTAACTATGTATGAGTTTTTGTAACTTTTTTAACATATGCATATGAAGAAATAAATAGTTAAATTGTAATGGTCTCAAAATTATTTGAAACAAACACTTAATTATAAAATATGGATATCTATATATCAAAAGTAGTGCGGTAAATTCACCTTATGTAAAGTATTATTTCAAATATATATTTATTCTCGATAACTAAATATAACGTTGTATTTATTAAAAGAAAGATAAAATTAACTAAATTTAAAAAGAAAAAATGACTGATTATCCTAAATTAAATATAAATCATTTATATTACATTAGGCTTTAGTAAATTCATTTTTTAGCATAAATTTAAAATAATATATCATTGAGTTAATTTAGTAGTAACTCTAATTTGTCAAGTTTGGGGTATTATTCTGCACATTTAAAAGTTTAGGATACTAAATAATCCAGTTTACAAAGTTTGGAGTACTAATATGTGTTTTGGCCTTTAAATTATAACTAGTAATTGAAAGGTTTTAAGAGGCTTAGAGGCTTGATCCTCACACCTCACTTTAAGTAAAAGGATATTTGGTAAATGGATTGATTACCTGCATAAGAACAAATGACACACATGAGTACAATACAAGTTCAGAAATATTGTGCACACAATCTTTAGTCCTAAAAAGAAATTAGATCACGTGCATGAAATATGATAAGTTTACCACATATAGTAAATAAAAAAATTATTTATTTCAAAACCACATAAACCTCACAACTAAATGAGTATATACTTATCGTATCATCATTAAATGACATAAATACCAATTGCTTAATGAAAATCCAAACATTCCATTTAGATAACATACCGTAGCCCAGACAGCAATTTTCGAGGCAGCAAAATTTGCAGGCAGGTTGAGAGTGAATTGTGATTCTGTTGCTTCACCAAACATCATGTATCCCATTATGGCGACTCCAGCGTAAAGAAAGGTACATATTGCAAAGCTTCAAAAACAATGAAGTTCATATACATATAATTATATAAATATACAAACTATACCCACAATCCAAGAGTACGATTATCGAATTTCACAACTCACATAAAGTGTTTAGAGTTAGATACGTCATTACAAAATACTCCCTTTTCAGTAAGAAATATTTATTGGCTTTGAGCATCGAAATGTGTTAGTCACAAAAGTGTTCATATGTACCTGGCTAAAAGGACTAACGGAAATTGACTTCGATTTTCCATGGAAGTATAGATGTTAGGAAGAACAGCATGCCCTGCATAACAATAACCATAGAGCCCTACAGCCACAGGCAGCGTTGCGAAGTTCACTGTCTTTGTACTTTCCGTCTGAAAGCCAATATTATCCACCAAACCAACCCAAAACAAACAAATGACCAAAAGAACGGATACAAAAACTCCACCCGCTGGATACCAAGTCAATTACAAAGTTAAAACTCGTTAAGCTCACAAGCTTTGAAAAATATCACTATAATGTTCACTAACCGGATATGTAACTGAGAACGCTCATGTCACTAAGCCAAACTGTAGGAAGCACAACAAGAGTGACTATAATAGCAAATAAATAATGTGAGCTTAGTTGATGTCCTCCGATACTTAAATACGCAGTTGGAAACAAAGAGGATAGGTTGTCACTCTCCAAAATTATATATTCAACGCATGCTGCCTGCAGTAGTGAAGACAGGGGTGATCTATTTAAAATCAGTGATGAGGTAAAGTGGTAACACCACTGCGAAAAACATGAAATATGAGCTCAACATTTAAAACTACATATGTTTTATAAAGGTGAAAGATCAATTTCTGAACCACACTCAAATTGTTCTGTTTTGGAAAACAAATTTGAGCATGTAAGCTAAATATGACCTTAATTAAGCTATGGAAAGTAATCAGTCGTGTCAGATATACTTACATACAACTCCACATATAAAATTATCTGCAACAAGAACAAAGAAGAAATCAAGGTTAACTTACAATCATATAAATAAACTAGTTTACGAGGTATTCTTTATATATTGGGATAATAACTTTAAAAATCATCATACTTGTCCAAAAATACTCTTCTGGGTATCGAACAATTTTTTTTGCTTATACGGGTACTGAACTTTCAATTTCGGACTTTTTGAGGTACTAAACTTTCAATTTCGGACTTTTTGAGATACTTTTGTGACATTTTTGCCCCTGGATTTTTAATAATTTGAGGGGCAAAAATGTCACAAAGTACCTCAAAAAGTCTGAAATTAAAAGTTTAATACCCATATAAGCAAAAAAAAATTGTTCGATACCCAAAAGAGTATTTTTGAACAAGTATGATGCTTTTTAAAGTTATTATCCCTTATATATTCTAGTTAAGGAATATAAACTACTACACTTTAATTTGGCATCGATCAACTTACAGAGATGATAAGACGTCCAGATCTACCAAAGGCAGCCTCACCAATATCAGGGTAACTCTTAAGACCGGGACGACTATCCAAGCAGCGACTGAGAAGGATACCAGTATAGAGTGAAAAAGCGCAAAAGATGAACAATATAGACAGACCAACCCATCCTCCTTGCTTTGCTGCATAAGGAGTAGAAAGAAGTCCTACTCCACAAAGAAGATTCACCCCTACAAGATAGCAAAATCACTTTGTTAATACAAATTTAGCCATAATAACTATGAAAATATATAACATGTGATTTATGTTTTAAGAAGGTGATATGCTTACTATTCAGCATGTTATGTTAAAAGTGAACAACTTATATATTAAGTTAGAAAAACGTGATCTATGTACCATTAATCACAGCTTGGCTGAAAGAACTTTTTTTCATCTTAAAAGACTTCTGATGCGACAAGTTTTTCATAGAAGACGTCCATTGAGGACTGAGTGAAGGATCAGAACTATGATGTTCTTGTAGTTGTTTGTCTGCTTCGGTTGGCAGTAAAGGTTTCTCCAAACTTGTGATTGTATTGGGAGTGTATCTCCGTTTGGGTGACGAGGAAAGAAATGAACCACCTAACGAAGAGAAAGTAGGAGAACCGAGAAAGTTCAGGCTCTGAGATGCTAAAAGATCCATTGACTTCCTGAAACATCATAGCTATGACATTAGCTATAAAAAAGTCTTTCTGGTGGAATATATACCACTTATGTCGATTGCTAATGTGTTAACTTCATCGGAGTCATACGCCAACTACTGTTTTCAACTTTTTTTAGTTGATTGGTATAAAAAATGGTTTGACTAACATGGCATGGACCACATGACTAGCTTTAGTCTGGCGGTATCAAGGTGCTCCACCAGTCAAGAGGTTGTGGTTCAAATCCCAACAAATCTAAGCATGTGTTAGTATTTCCAATATAGTTGGGGTGTACCTGTAACTTTGAGGCCACGAAGGGTCCAAAGTATCGGTTTTGCTCGCATGGTGAGGATCTTCATCAGCATATTTTGAAGGATCGCTATCCTTCCCAACATCTTCATCAGCATCGAAATACTTGTCTTCATTTTCATCTCCCACGACGTCCTTATCTTCATTGTCATTTTCACCGTCAACAATAAATATGCAATCTGCAGATTCCTCCTGATTCTTCATTGCCTCTGAAACTTTGAGCTGCAGAACCTAAAATATCACAAAATATTCAACTCTTACGATAATCTTCAAAATGGATTTCATTAATTTGTTTTTTTTTTGAGCAAATACTTTTTTTTTTCTTGAACGACGGCCCTTAAGTATATCACATCGTCATCAAGCCATGCCCTTATCGTCCCACCAACCTACGGGCCGGTTCAAGTTATAGGAACAAGTGTGTGTTCAAGTACGTATTTGCAGTTAAAAATATAGAAACACAAACTACATGTAAAAGACATAGAGAAACATGTTTTGATCGCGAAAGATTGATCAGCAGAAAAGTTTCACAGGGTTTTAACGCGAAAACAAATCAAAATGAATAATTCAAATAGGAAACGCACCTATTTGATTATGCTTTTGAGCATTTACACATACAAAGATACATACCTAGTTAAGACAATGTATTGAAATTGGTACTATATATTACCGTGCAATATATTAAACACTAACAGCTTCACAGAATTTAAGACTGAATATCTTTTGTTAGATCTGAATTCTAGTGTGGTGGTGTTGATGCAAAGAATTCGGAAGAGGGAGGAATATATATACGGTTAAGTCTAGTGAGATTATGGGCCCTAAAATTATGAGAACATAAATAACGTTTTAAATAACTCAAACGTGATAAATGTTACCATTATAATTTTAAAGAATTGATACATCCACAAAGGATTCTCAAAAACAAATCTTAAAAAGGATGTGTTAATGTATGATGGGTTGTAGTCAAGATAAGAGAGAGAAAATATATTCAAATACACCAATCACACATTGACAAATCTTTTTTGTGGATTTTTTTTTGTGAATTCTTTGTAGATGTATCAATTCTCTAAAATTATAATGGTAACGCTTATCATGTTTGAGTTATTTATGAGTGGCTTTAATTTTTTAGATTGACAGATTTTCGTTTGAGCTATTGATTCATTTTTTTTTATTTAATCCACAAGTATACATCACTTAATAGTTAATCGAATCTATACATCATAAATTTGATTCACAAATCTTTCTAAAAATCGAGTTATGGTAATGATTCATTAAATTTGTACAGATGATTTACAATGGTACTTATGTCGCAAAATCATGAAATTTTTAGCATTGATTCAATTTTCTTTTACACATTTTGGATTACTAGGCGAGTACCCGCGCCTAGCGGCAGCGGTTTCTAGCGTTAGCTAATTAATGATTTGTGATATTGTGGTGAGTGTTTTGTGTAGCGTTAAAAATAGAACGTGAACCGATGAAAATTTAATTGCAAACGGTTGTACTATACGATAACTAAAGTCTATGACAAAATTCTTAACATCTATATATCAAACAACATATAAAAACATTTGATGAAAATGAAAGTAAACATTACATCAGTTATGAGATAAAAACAAACAACACACGTTACTTGTCGCGTAAAAACTAACAAGGATGAGATTAATGGTGTCGTTGTTAAGAAGAACGCAAGTACCCAAATTAGCATGAATGTGATTAGCCCAAAATATAAAAAAAGGGCTAATTTTGGCTATTTTGTAAAAAATTTAAGCACATTTAGCCTCAATTTATTTTATTTTTTATTTTTTTTTTATTTTATTATTTTTTTTTGAAATGGGCTTATTTAGCATATTGAAAAGTTTAATGTGCACTAACGGGCACATATTTTCTCTTAATTGTAAAACATTATAATCGTTTTTGAAGAAAAAATTATATATATAATATATTTATATAACGACAAATCGTTTTGTCTATTAGCCTTATTTTTCGTAATTATCTTTAGAACTCTCTCCATTTTATAAGTCTATACAATAATAAAAAAATAGATTTGGTGACCATTTTTCTAAAAGTTGATTGGGGTTCTTAATGTGTGTTTCTCGTGATACAATACGGGTGGTTCTATTTACACTCTATCCAATCAAAAGTCATTTCATGTTCAGTAGTTATATACATATATATATATAATATTTTGTGTGAATTAAAATAATATTTGTCGACTTGTTACAGTTTCTTCTTGCGTGTTTTGTCTACAAAACAAATACATTTAGTCATATTTGTAAAACTATCTCAATAGACGTAATATGTTTTCCGGTCTACGAAGCGCGCGCGCGCGCACACACATATATATATATTAGATATTTTTGTGGGTAATTATGTAATTTGATACCAACGAGGCTTATACAAATTTTAACCTCATTTTTTAGGTTGGGGTTGAGGCTTAGGCTTATAATTTTAAAAGTCCTCTTATAAGCCTCTACGCCACTTTTATTACTGGCTTTATTTTCGCCTTGTTGAAAAAAGTCTTGAAAATACTCCGACCAACTCATTTTTACTTAAGTAATGTTTGCGTGTTTTTTATTTATGACTCAATACTAGTATGATTACATATTTTTAATTTGTAAAAGAAAAATTCTTATAATTGAAAGTTTCTTATGATTGAATTGTCCATTTTGTTTTATGATTGAATTGTACATTTTAGTGTAAAAAGATAAAAAGTGTAGAAGTGCCCATTTTATTTCTTGATTGCATTTTACATTTCAATGTAAAAGGATAAAAAGTATAGAATGCCAATTTTTTTTCATGATTGCATTGTACATTTTAATGTAAAAAGATAAAAAGTATTATACATGATGGCTATTGCATTTGTCAATTAATACAAGTTGGAAAAAAAAAAGTTACAAGATTGCGTTATGTTAATGTATAGGCATTGTACATTTAATTATTATGATTTACTCGCTTTTATACATCATGTGCCATTCCCTATCAATCAAATCCATCAACGTCAGTAGCGCATATAGAAGATTTAGAGCGTAAATAGAACATCCTGTAAATAGAACATCCTACAATACGATTGTTTTCACTGTAAACGATATATACACATTACAGAGTATTTGATTCATGAAAATAAACCTAATGACAAGACGACCCCATTAAACTGAAACATCGGACAAAAAATATATGAAGTATACAAAATAGATCTGAGTAATTCAACCACAAATTAACCAGACTTGTAAGCAAAAAGAAAAGAAAATACATTGTTGACACTAAAATCTTAGCGATATCGACTCCTTTAGCAAAACTACTTTGGCGAGTTTGACATTGCAAATATTATCGAATTATCACCTTATCATAAAGTAAAGGTTATGAATATATGATCATTGCATGATCCTTATCGCGAGAAACCTTTGAATCCAAGTGTATATATCACAGACCATCAACATGTAATAGCATTTGTTATAGTTGAAAGAATAATAAAATGGAAAATAAAAAATGTATCTTAGCTACTGCAAATCTAACTAGAAGATTTTCATGGTGTGACCTGCTGCTGACTTCTCTTTCAAAAGCAGCCCTCCCGTTGCCTTGATTTGTTTTTGTCTGCGACTAAAATTCTACTACTTTTACTTTTACATATTTTTATTTGAGCCAATTCCCAAAATGCTAAAGTAAATTAAAACATGGTCTGATGTTCAAAAAAAATAATTAAAACATGGTCTCATAGATGTGCCATCTCAAAATAGACTTGGCGATTGGACGAATGATCGACTCATCTAAATGTCGACACGTGACACACTTGTTATTAATAAAATGCATGGACAACTGAACGACTACTAGAATTTTGACACGTTCACATATTTTATTAATAAAATGCATGGACGGACCCAGTATTTTTAAGAGGGTGTTGCACAATTTTTTTTTCTGACCAGGAGTACTAAAGTTGCCCGATAAAGAATTTATTAGGTAAAATTGGGTGTTGCACGAGCCCAAAAAAGACACATTTTATAAAAAATTTACACTTCGTGACCCAAAATTGGGTGTGGCCCGTGCCACACCCGGCTCCCATGTGGGTCCGTCCCTGCGTTCAGTCACTCAAGTCGTACACGCTGAGTCGTCCAAGTTCATTTTGGAAAATGATCTTTTTAGTCATGTATTGGACTAAACATTACTTTGGAAAATGATTTTGCTCTTAACTATACGTTCTTGGTTTAACTGAAATTCTTTTTTTTTAACAGAATTAAATGCAATGCTGAATAATTAACCAATGGTTTTGTTCTAACAGAATACTAATCAATGGTCACATTAAGTCAATTTCGTTTGGCCAATTTAAATCATGCTTTGATGATAAAAGATCCAACATCAATTTAGCTACAAAATGTATTAATTCCTAACAAGATTGAATACAATCTATATCTATATCTATATCTATATTAACTAATAAACTAAGATTTTTTACAAGTTTTTTAAGCACGAGCATTAAAATCATAATTTTTCGCTGATATGTAAATTCCTTATTTAGCTACTTTGTACAAGCAACCCAATGCATTATTTACCTACAAAAACACATACATAATGTCAACACTAACATTCAGTTCATTCACTCATCTTATTCAATCATCTTTGCTATTTTTGTACAACAATTATTATCATAAAACTTTTTCAAACAGTAACTCTTGATTTAAAGCAATCAATAATACGCTAAAATAATTACACCGATTATTTGTGACTCAAACCACCGAATGACTTCTTTAAGCTCGAATTTGATATATATTTTGAATTGATCTTCAAGAATTCCCATATAAGTTGGTTGTTTCATTTTTCGATTTAATGACATCATTGTGGTTCCAATCATGATTGCATCATTTTTCTGTGCCATACCGATCCAAATCAGTCAAGAAAAAATTTTGGTTGCATCATTAGCATCAACCCTAAGAATTCGATCTGGCACCTGGTTTCTGCTGGCCAAACCTTCAAATCGGTAATTATCTCTTAATTTTGAGCATATTCAATTTAATAGTTTAAAATTTATTTTATTTGATATAGATTGTTTGTATGTTTGATAGTTAATTTTGGTAAGACATTTGATCTATTACAGTTTTTAGTTTAATTGTTGTTGATTGTATGTTTGATAAGATTTAGTTTTATTTGGATTTTGATTGTTTGTTGGACTATAATTGAACGTTGGTTGATGATCGGTTAAATTTTGGGTTTTCTATAGTATTGCGTTGAATTTTTTACTTCTAGATATATAGATGATCGTTTTTGTATTTTTGTGCATTTGCTTGGTTTCTAAGTAGGTCGACACTGAAGCTTTCAAGAAGAGGAATGCTGCTAACACGGAGTTGATTTTCAACAAGGGCTAAGCAGTACACTAAGGAGTATCAAGGCAAGGTCTCATTGGTTCTAGACATTTTGGCATATGGTGTATGGTTTTGAGTTTGGACTAATGTGGGTTGTTTTTCTTATGCAGCAAAAGGAATTAATTAAGTTAAAATGCAAGGCGAGGTTGCAAGTGTACTAATTTTACATAATTTTTAGCTCTTTGGTGATTTTGCTGAAATTTTTTGGGGTTCTTTATATTTAATACGACCATAATGTGAAATTCAATTTTTAGTGACTTTTAGGTATTTGGTGTTTTTGTTGAAAAGATTTTGGTGATCAGTTTGCAACAATAAAATTATGTAGCTGACAATGGAGAAAAAAATGGGAAAATCGGCTGATTTTGGTCAAACTTTAATAAATTTGGTGGAGAAATTTGGTTGATTAAAAAAAACATATAAAAATATAGGTGTCAAATTTGTGAAAATAAAAACTTAAAAAAAGAGGAGGTAATTAATAAAACTTTAGTGGTTGAATTTTTGAAAATTATATAGAGTTAAATGTAATATTATAAGCATCCATGTTTTTTAATAACTTTATATTTTAAACAAATACCCCCTTATACTTTAAACTCTTTAAACTTTATATTTTAAAAAATACAATGTATATGATGTTTTAAAATAACAACATATAAATTTGCATAAGATTATAAGTATCAATTTTTTTTTACTATATACGTTCAATAAGGAATTATTTATTTTATTTTTAAAAGTTTAACCTATGTAGACACGAGTTTACATTTTAAATACGGCTAAATTACTGAAAACGGGAATATAGTTATCAAATTGTAAGCACGGGTTAATTTAATATAAAAATAAATATACGCGATTGTACTTATAACAATGACTCATGTAATTCTTATTTATTTATATAAGGATATCTAGAAAATCATTTTTTAAAAAACTTTAAGGAGTATACTTTAACTTTATCAATGTTCATTATGTGCTATTAAACTTGCATCATGTATACAACATAATATCAGTAGTGAAAGTTAAATAACAATATCAACATCTTTGTCAGCTAAATAAAATTAAATCTTGAATTACCTAAAAGAGATTTTTACAAATATTTTCTCAAATTCGAATGGATATTAATGCATAATGAAAAACTCGTGCATAAGTATTAGTTGTACTTATATCACAATTTTCATGGGCAAATTCTTATATGTGTATATATTGAACTAAAATGTTAAAATAAATTTGATTTATGTGTAAACTTCGTTCGTGCACGAAACTTATAACTATATAATTATATGCAATTACCATTAAAGACAAAAAAAAAAAAAAAAAGTTTATGGGTTCTAAACGTAAAATAATAAAAGTTTGAAGATTTGGGGATTAAACATAATGTTTTGAAACCCGGTTCGACCCGGGTGGTTCAACCGGTTGAACCGTTCCCGTCGAAAAACGGGTCGATTTAAACCGAGTCAACCCGATAGGTTGGGCCAAAATGGGTCAAATTAAACAGGGTCAACCCACCGGGTTTGAAGCGTCCCGGGTCAAGCCGGTTTTTGATATGTATTAATAGTTTCAACTTTTCACTTTTTAAACCTTGGTTTTTCCTTTATATATAGTATAGCAGGGTACCCACGCGTTGCGGCGACGAGTACCCTGTGACGATTAGCCGGAGAAATAGATCTCGATGAGACCCGATTCACCAGTTTGTATCGGTTTCAACGGGTCATCTCTAGTTCGTTTTCGGATGGCTGTTATTGGTTAGCCGAACCGGTGGCGACACCGGTTCCCGGTTGAACCCGTTGGTCCGGTCTGATTTTAAAAACTATATGTACCATCAACTTGTTAGCTTGTATGAAGCTTTATGAGTTTTATTAATTTTTATAATGTGTATAATAACATGTACTTTTCATATTAGGGTGTTTTAAAAATAAGATTAATTAGTGTGTTTAATTATTTTATATTTAGAATTATGTTGTAGCTTGTTTAAATTGTACATTGTGAAAATTTTATTGTACTTTTTAGTAAGGGATGTTCTAATTGGTTGTTTTTAATTTGGTAGATATGCTTTTAATTGGTTGTACAATGTGAATAAATTATTGTACTTTTAAGTAATAGAGTGTTTTAATAAGAGTATTAATTACACAATATATTTCTCTCACCTTTGACTTTCAACTTTTCACTTTTCATGGTTTGACCGTTTTTCTATTATATGTAGTATAGATAATCACATTAAAATGAGTTTTACACTTGAAAAACGTGAATCAAAGTTAAAAATATATGATTTTTGAAAATCTTTCTCAGCAGATCCAGATTCATATATTAGTTATAATAAAATGTCATGACTTATAATAAATAGAAAAATATAGCTCTTTAACATGTTTTAAGATATTAGAGATATAGATGCATTCATTAAAGAGATTTGCTAATAACAACCCACTGAGTATTGTACTGGGTGTTGTTTAAGCATTGCATGTTTTAAAAATTAACATTTAATGATCTCTAAATATTTTATATTTAACATCACATACCATGTTTAAAATGATTAAAAGTGTATAATTATGAAATACATTAATTCATTAAATGTGTTTTGTATATATATGGAATGCTTAAAAAACACCCAGTGAGTTGTTGTTAACAAATACCTTAATTAAATATTAAACGCATATCTATACTACATATAAAGCATGTACCTCATTTCTTAAATCTTGGATTTCTTACACTTAATGTTGACTTTATTGCCTTTTGAGCCGAATATTTCATATTAATGAGCCACAAAAATTTTCATATCTGTTAATAGTTTTCATGATTTGACAAATGACTTTTGCTTTTAGTCTATTATATATGGTGAGATGAAAATAATTTTTATATTTGAAACTTTTGAATTTATTGATTTATAGATGCATATTTCAAACTTGCCGTTAAAAACTTTGCCGCTAAAATTCTTTTGCTATGCATGTGTATTCGTCTAGTTCATTAATAACCACTTATCCCTCTCAAAATCAACAATCAACTTGCTAATAGACATGATATATTTTGGATTAATGAGTGATTTTTTTTTATGCTTGTTTCATGAAAAATGATTTGTACCGTTAAGTACACCACTAAGGCCCTATTTAGTTTTTTTATAATAAAAGATAATCCAATGTCATTTTATAAAGTAAATTTTATTGCAACCAAACTGATTCATCAAGAAACTTTATTTTGATACGTAGCAAAGTAGAACAATCTTATTAGCTGATAAAATCCAAAACTGGGCTCAATTTTGTAACACCTCAAAGCCGAAAGCAATATACAATTATTGCCCTTGTTCCTAAGGTAACTACTCCTTCTCGAATGAATCAATATAGGTATATTTCTTATTGCAATGTTCTCTATAAATGTATTAGCAAAATTATTACTAATCGCATTAAAGAGGGGCTTGAGGATATTGTTAGTATGAACCAATCAGCCTTATTCCGGGTCGTCGTATATCAGAAAATATCCTTTTTACTCAGGAGCATATGCATAATTATCTTCATGCTAAGGTTCCTTCTCGTTGTGCTTTGAAAGTTGATATTCATAAAGCATATGATACGGTTGATTGGAGGTTTTTAGAAAGTATTTATGCAGGTTTTGGTTTTCATTAGTAAATGGTGATGTGGGTTATGGCATGTGTGACTAGTGCTTCATTCTTTCTTTGTATTAACAGTGAATTGCATGCATGAGTAAATGGAAAGAGGGGTGGCAACGCGATCTTACCCTTATCTTTTTACCTTGGTATGGAAGTACTAACCTTAATTCTACAACGTAGGGTGCATGAGGCGGGTGACTTTCAATACCATAATCGTTGTCAAAAATAAAAGATTGATAACCTTCATTTTGTAGATGTTTTGTTCCTTTTTGATAGGGGTGATTATGACTCGGCTATGGTTATTATGGACGCTTTGGAGGAGTTCAAGGATGTTTCGAGGCTGATTCCAAGCATCCCCAAGAGCATAGCCTATTATTGTAATGTTCTTAATCATGTTAAGGCCTCAATTATGAACTTAATGCCAATTGAAGAAGGTACCTTGCCTGTTAAGTATCTTGGTGTCCCTCTTATCTCATATAAGCTATTATATAGAGACTACAAGTTATTATATAGAGACTACAAGGTTCTTGATGAAAACTTTCAGAATCGAATAGGTGTCCCTCTTATCTCATATAAGTTATTAGATAATTATTCCTAGGTGCTTACGCCAAAGCGGTGGAGGTTTGATCTATTCTCAAGCTTACGGTAATCTATGTACTATGCCAGGCAATGAGTGTTTATCTTCTATTTCCATTCATATTATATTTCATATAAACCCGAGAGATGAGAGAATCCAAACACCAATTGTGAGGTGCTAGTGCATAATTTACGTGCTTGTTATGATTATTGTGGTGCTTGTACTTGTTGTACAATATCTTAAACCAATGCTTCATGCCCCCTGGCTTATAAATTGATTGGCCAAAAGCACATTTGCTTGAGGACAAGCAAATTTCAAGTGTAGGGATATTTGATAAGGATTTAAAACATACGTTTTTAGGGGGTCATTTAAGCCCTAAATCGACACATTTTATATCAGTTACTGCTTAAAATCGTTCCTTTTTCACTTTTTAGGTTTTTTGGAAGCAAAATGCTGGAATGAAGCATATTTAGACGAAAAGGAGCGAAAACATGAAGAAAATGGCAAAGTCAAGATCAAAGGCCATTCAGCACACCTGACGGTGTCCCATCCAAAGGGCGACGCCGTCCCTATATAGAAGACTTGATCAAAAGTGCACACGACGGCTTAGCGGAATTTCTGGTCCCTATATAGAAGACCTTAATTCTGGAAGGCGTCACTCACAAAATCTACACCAGACGCCCAAGATCCAAGATTCAGACGACGCCGCTACTGAAGACTGACGGCGTCACACATCTCAACTGACGCCGTCCCAACGATGACTTGGCCCAAACGAAACCCTAATGACGGCGACCTGACGCCGTCGCGATTGGAAATCTATATATAGAATTCTATTTTTCTGTATTTTGGGAGGTAGAATTTCGGAGAGCAAACCTTAACTCAGTTGTAGTCTGACTTGGACAGTATCTAAGGTCCCATACCCTATTTTACATCACAAGATAAGTTTGTTTATCCAATTTATCATTATGTCTACCCCATGTTCAATTGATTGTGTGTATGTTTGCTTGTTTAACATGTCTAGCTAAATTATTCTTGTGTTTGCTTAGATCTATGAAACCTAGTAATTAATTGTTGTTAGTTTGTTTCTTGTCTTAATTGGTAGACGCTAGATTAAGGAAAACTGGCTTCTTCTTTCATTGTTGCGAGCTTGAACGTCCTAAATAGCAAAAAGCCTTTGAGTGCATATTAGGCCATTCGTTGTATTTATTGCGTGAATTGTAATTTTAGGATAGTAGTGTATTCGGAGGAGATGCTATTGCACTTGCCGATCCCGGGTATTCTAGAGGAGAGTTGCAATTCATAGAACTAAGGAATTAGGCACCACCCTACGACCAACCGGAATACAACGCACCAATTAAGATAAAGGAAGTGACAATTCAACCGAACAATAAAAGATAACTGGGGAGCAATAGCATCTAAGTGAACACATCTTTAATCATCATACGAGCACATCTCAATTAGCATAATCTATCCATAGTTAATTAGATAATTAGATAAGTAGTAAAATCGGTAGAAGTACCACCCCCAATCATATACCCCGAGATTTTTACCCTTGCTTTCTAAAAAACATAAAAAAAGACTAAAAAGAATCTTCCTCAACCCCACCTTCTCGTCATATATCTCTTTCTAGCATTCCTATTCCCCTAGAGAATGAAATCAAACCTAGAGGCTTACCCCATACTACACTACAACAATTAGGTTCACTACCTAGAGGGTTGAAAAGCTTGCTCGTAGAAAAGGAGGCTTTATCGACCCCGAACCCTGCACATCACATATTCATTTTAGTGAACTTCTTATATAACAAGAAGATCAAAGCATTATTGAAGAGTTACAAGCTTCAGCAACTGTTGCAAGTCTTGTGTATTCATCACAGTGTGTATTGTAATTGTTCATACATCATTGTTTGTACCAAACCATCATAAAACCCCTGTAGTGATTGGTTAGTATTTTAGTCCTCAAAATACGTAGTGTGACGAGAGTGGTTGTACCCTTGTAAAAGAACTCGACATCTAGCTTTGTGTCGGAAATAGTGTATAAGCGACGTGTAAAGGATTTTCTCCACCGGTTAAAGGAGCTTGTTGACTAGTGAAAGGATACTCTAGAGTTGGATACTCGGGGAGTGGAGTAGGGCAAGGAAAAAGAGTTCTTGTAGACTGAACCACTATAAATCCTTGTGTTGTGGTTTGATCATTTCTATCTTTACTTATTTTCTTATTATTTACATCTCGAACTCGCATAAAGTTTTCAAAGAAAAAAACTTAAAAACAGTAAAACTATTCAACCCCCTTCTAGTTTTCTACAAGAGTGTAAAATTATTGAAGTGGAAACAAAAAATCATGACCTTGATGAAGGACTTTTTGTAGTAAGTATTTGAAACGAGTCCATGCATCGGGAAAAGATTCACCATGATGTTGTCGGAACATTAAAATGTTATTTTGAAGTGGAAAGGGTAGATTTTGTAGTGGATTGGTCGATTGGGTGAAACATATTCGCGTTCTCCATAATGGTTAACGGAATAGTAAACGGGGAATTTTACGAAAAAAAAATACAAAGAAAAGATAGACTAAAAGAAAGATACAAAATAAAAATAAAAATCTCACTTGATAGGAATCTAGTGAGTAGACCTAAACGAGATAGAAATCGAAACCTAAACTATTCCCTGGCAATGACGTAAAAAACTTGATGGGGGGTTTTGTAACTCTTACAAGTTTTACAATCCTGCAAGGCAGTGTACCTAATCGTTGTAGTGTAGTTTAGGTAGGACTTGGAGGATTGATCATTCTCTAGAGGAATAGTGTTGTGAAGGCCGAAGTGTACGCCAAGATAGGTCTAAAGGTGAGGGATGAGTCTTTTTGTATTTTATATTTTTCAGAAAGCAAATTAAAATCTCGGGGTTTAGAATAGTAGACGTTTTAACTACTAAATAGCTAAAAAAAACTAAATAACAAATTAAATGCAAGAAAAATAAATTGGTGGTAACTTGATAGGAAAATGTGTTTACTTAGAATTCTTTACTCCATTGTTATCTCTTATTGATTAGTTTAATTGTCACACCCTTATTTTAATTGGAGCGTTGTATTCCCTTTTATTAGTCGTAAGGAGGTGTCAAATGCCCTAACTCTATGAACATATAAGTCTCCCCTAAGAAGCTTAAAGTCTATTAAGTCTCCTAGGATCTACAAGCCGTAATTCACACAATAAATACAACGAGAAAAACCACCAGTGCACTCTAGGGTTGCGTTTAATAAGATGGAAAAGCTAGTTACATATAAGAATTAAGCTAGTTTTCTTACACTAACGCGAAGCAACCAATTCAACAAGAGACGACAATCAATAATTAATAACAAGGTTTCACTAGATCTAAGCAAACACTAATAAATCTAGCCTAGCATGATAAAGTGAAGAAAAGAAAAGCATATAATCAAACAATACATAGACATATTGAATGATTAAAGAGAGATAACTTATCTTCAGTTAAACATAAGTCAAAGTGGCTGAAAAACCTTCACAAAAATTATGAAATTCGTCTAGGGTTTGCCTCTCCAAAGTGTTACACAAATAATAGAAATTATGCGAAAATATATATAGTATTACACTTGTGACGGTGTTACCTTATAGGTTGTGACGCCGTCATCTCGCCGTAATTAGGGTTTCGTCTTGTGCAAGTCGCCATTATGACGTAGCCGCTTTAGATCTCTGACGCCGTCATGTGATGTCTGACGTTGTCCCCATGTAAATGATCTAGTCCGACACTTGTTAGCTTTGTAGGTGTGACTCTCAACTTCAAATTACACCTGACGCCGTCAGGTTGTAGTGTCTTCAGATTTTTCTGAGGCGTCACTTGTTAATTTTCCACCAAAAATCCATCTTCAGTAACAAGTGACGGCGTCACGTTGTGATGTGTGATGCCGTCAAACTCCCTTATGTGACAGAGTTTTGCGACTTCGTCGTTTTCTTCACTTATTCGTCCAAACAAGCCATAAATGTGCCGATTTCTAGAATTTTCGTCCCAAGCTAAAATGCAAAAAGAAACGATTTGGGGCAATATTCGATCATATTCATACGATTTTGGGCTTAAATGACCCTTTAAAAAGGTACCAAATAAATCTTATCACCGATTGCCTGACTCGCTACCCTTCGTGTAGGATGTTGTTACGTTTCTTGCAGAACGCCTTCTACGACTTTTCATACACATCCCTACTTGAGTAATACAAATGATTCGTAATGTCTTTTAACCTTAAATCCCTTGCATGCCTTCTCATGAGGGGCTCGAACCGTCTACAATTTTTTTGTGACGAAGTCCTCGCTAATTATCTGCGTGTTAGTTTTTAACGGTGTTTCAAGGGTAGTATCAGGTTGAAGGCGGCTGGTAGATGTCACGTTCGACATTGGATCTGGCGGCTTAAGACTTACGTCTCGCTGGCCCCTCTGTCTTTCTTCACTTCGCTCTCCCTGAGGGATAACGGATGACATAATCATTGTCGAAGATGATGGCTGAGCACCACTCTCCATTGTTATGATGATATAGAAGCACATAAAGTTGAATGGAGATGAACCCTACAAAAATTTTCAAATTTCAATGGTCCCACTGGGTGTGCCACTGATCATACAAATAACTGCACATTTTGGATCAGAGCTTGCGGGAGACGCAAGCTAACTACTTCTATATGCTACTTGGTATCTGCAATAAGACAAATAACATGCTTGGGTTAGACGGAGCATAGGGGGTAGACCCTTTGAACAAACTCCGGCGTGAGAGTAAGTCGTCCGTGTGTTGTGAGTATGTTTTTAAAGTGAGAAAGTAGAAAGGTGATAAATGATACCTCAAATGGATGAGTGATTCGACTATTTATAGGCAAACCCTAGGAAGGATCTAGGTCTTCTACACGTCTCGACTTGATTGGCTGAGAGGGAGCATATTCGCTGCAGCCAATGGGAAGGCTCCGAGAATAGGCTTTGGGATCGTATCCACATGTGGTTGTCTGCCATCATGCAGGTAATGGGCAACCCTTACGTGGGTAGGGTCCATGAGATATTTTGTTTGTCTTCTAGTGTTGAAGCATTCGTTTCTTCTGAGGTTATGACTTCTCGGAGGATCAGGCTCTGTGACTTGGTCTCTTGTGTATTGGCGGTTCCCTTACGGTAGCCCAATGGGCTTTACGCCAATGGGTACGTTTCGAGTGCCAAGTATCTGTCGTGGGAGGCTAGGCTTCGAGACGTGAAATGGGGTATACCATCAATATGTATGTCCTTTCTTCGATGCTCATCTATTAGGTGTCTGTTTTCATCCTCCATGGTCGAATTGTCCATGATATTGAACAATTGATGAGGGGGTTCTTTTGGTGTCAAGGTAAAATGAATAAAGGTAAATCCAAGGTTTCATGGGACTCTTTTGTGTTCCAAAGGCTGAGGGTGGTCTAGGTATACATACACATGCTAATTTATATGTTGCTTTAATGACTACACATATTTGGAGTATCTTTACGCATAAAGAGTCTTTGTAGGTTAGGTAGATTCTTGTCTATAATCTTGATGGTCGTAATTTGTAGGATATTCCTCCCAATGCTGATATGAGTTGGGTTTGGAGGAAGATACTTGCAGTTAGAGATGTCGTAAGTCTTTTTATGTAAGCTCAATTTCTGTTTGGTTTGACTTGTAGTGTGATCAAAGTCCTATTATAAGAATCATGATGGTACGTGATATTACAAGGCTGATATTGATACGAGTGATAAACTTGTTGATTTGGTTGGTGATGGTGTGTAGATGGCCTACAGAATGGTATGTTAAGTTTCCATCTATTACCATGCGCTTGTCCCTACTTTTCATGCTGATAGGGTTGATGAGCCGGTGTGGTGTGATAGAAATGGCCATTTTCAAAAGTTTTCGGTTACATTGGTTTGGGATACTATACGTCAAAAAGGTGTTGAAGGAAGCTGGTTTCATACGGTTTGGTTTGCTCAATGTATCCGTGTCATGCGTTTCACATGTGGTTAGTTATGCGAGAAATTGAAGACACAAGACCTATTGAGGCAATGGGATGTTAGTCCCACGACTAACTTGAACCTTCTATGTCCCTTGTGAAAGCTACAACCGGACACATACAGTCACTTTTTCTTTGAATGTCCATTTTTATGCAGGTTTTGGTACTTGGTGAGGCCTATAGCGGGTACGCTTGATGTTACGCCTTGTTGGGAGGATATTATTGAATGGATTCAACCTATTAACAAAAACGTACAACCAAGAGTGTTATTTCTCGTGTTCTCATTGGTGCAACGTCATACTTTATTTGGCAAGAAAGAAACAACATGTTATTCAAGAATAAGAGTAAACAATAAGCTTAAGGTTCGTGATGCTATAATTACTACGGTTAGCCTCGAACTTATTACTATAAGATTCAAGAATACCCCAAGTTAGGAAGAGGCTGGAAGATGCCAAGGAATTTTGTGCTCTATGACTCACATGGGCATACATCGTCTTGATTTTGTTATGGCTGTTTATTACTAGTTTCTGTAATGCCTTTTGGACTTGTTTCCGTGATGTTATTTGTTAAATTCCATTGGTGGTCACTTGTGTACGTCTTGTCATATGCAAGATGATATTATGTCATAGATAGATTCAAGTTTCTAGCTTGAGGTTAATGTGGTACTCATCCACATTCCAATGTACTTAACATGTTAAAGTTTTTAATATATTTTAATTGGGATAACCCTTTATTCAAAAAAGGGTTTAAGCTATTAAATAGCCACGTACTTTCTCAAATGTCCCGATATGATACGTGTACTAAATTTCGTTTCATAAATAGTCATGTACTTTTAATTTCGTGCTAATATGGTACATGAGTGACTGGCTACCGGTAAAACCGGTTACCAAACTGTGAAATGTTATTTTTTTAGCAAAAATGGTCCCTTGTTGTCTGTTTGTTTTGCAAAATCGGTCCTTTTGCATTTTTTTCAAAATAAGTCCTTGTACATTTTTTTTGCACCGTTAGTCCTTTCGTTAATAATTTTTGCACCGTTAGTCCTATTTTTTCAAATAATAGTTTTCGCTAGTTAGTCTCTCCATTAATAATAGTTTTCGCCCTTTTTTACGTTTTTGTCCGTTTTCTTTCGTTTTTTATCCGTTTCCCCACATTTTTTTACGTTTTTCGTCCGTTTTTTACCCGTTTCCCCACGTTTTTTTACGTTTTTGTCCGTTTTGTCTGTTTTTTATGCATTTTCGACACTTTTTTTTACATTTTTATCCGTTTTCATTCGTTTTTTATCCGTTTTGCCTAATTTTTACGTTTTTTGTACGTTTTCATTCCACGTTTTTATATGTTTCGCCCGTTTTTTATGTTATTTGTCTGTTTTTTATCCGTTTTCGTCCGTTTTTTACGTTTTTTTTAAAAATTTACGTTTTTTTAAAAAAAACTTTACGTTTTTTTTAAACTTTAAGTGTTTTTTTTAAAACTTTGTTAAAAATTTAAGTTTTTTTTTTAAAAAAAAACTTTCGTTCGTTTTTTAAAAAAATTTACGTTTTTAAAAATAAAACTTTTTTAAAAACTTAAAAAAAAAAAATTTACGTTATTAAAAAAAAAAAAAAAAAAAAAAAAAAAAAAAACTTTCTTTAAAATTTACGTTTTTTTTTTAACTTTTTTAAAAATTTACGTTTTTTTTTAAAGAAAAAACTTTCGTTCGTTTTTTAAAAAAATTTACTTTTTTTTAAAAAAAAAACTTTACGTTAAAAAAAAACTTTCTTTAAAATTTACGCTTTTTTTAAAAATTTACGTTTTTTTAAAAAAAAAACTTTCGTTCGTTTTTTAAAAAAATTTACGTTTTTTTAAAAAAAAAACTTTTTTTTAAAAAAACTAGTTCGTTTTTTAAAAAAACTTTAGTTCGTTTAAAAATTTACGTTTTTTAAAATTTAGGTTTTATTTAAACTTTTTTTAAAAAGAGTAAAGTCCAAAAAACATCCCTGTGGTTTGCCCCGTAACGCTGTATACATCCCTAAACTTTTTTTTGGCACAAAATCATCCCTCCGTTAGTAAAGTTGGCACAAATACATCCCTCCGTTAGCAAATTCAGTTAATGAGGACTAACGGTGCAAATTTTTCTCCGTTATCTGCCACGTGTCATCGGGTAGGGTTGCCACGTGGACCAATGAGGTGGTGCCACGTGGCATTGGTAAAATATCGAGTAAAGTCCAAAATACATCCCTGTGGTTTGCCCCGTAACGCTGTTTACATCCCTAAACTTTTTTTCGACTTGGTTTGAACCTCTAAAAAATTCCCCGAGCATACCGTCGGACTCGTTTTTTTGTGCTCTTTCCAATGGTATGCTCGGGGAATTTTTTCGACTTAGTTTGAACCTCGAAAAATGCGAAAATCATCGTTTTTTCTTTGTTTTCGCAGTTTTTGAGGTTCGTTTTAAATCAAAAAAATTCCCCGAGCATACCATTGGAAAGAGCACGAAAAAACGAGTCCGACGATATGCTCGGGGAATTTTTTCGACTTAGTTTGAACCTCGAAAAATGCGAATTTCGTCATTTTTTCTATGTTTTCACATTTTTCGAGGTCCAAACCAAGTCGAAAAAATTCCCCGAGCATATTCTTGGACTCGTTTTTTCGTACTCTTTCCAATGGTATGCTCGGGGAATTTTTTTGATTTCAAACGAACCTCAAAAAATGCGAAAACAAAGAAAAAACGATGATTTTCGCATTTTTCGAGGTTCAAACTAAGTCGAAAAAATTCCCCGAGAATACCATTGGAAAGAGCACGAAAAAACGAGTCCGATGGTGTATTTATTTATTTTTTGACAGTCCATATAACCTCATAAATTGATAGGCCAAAACCTAAATTGAACCTCTTGTTATTATTGAATTGAGTCAAATAATAAGGAAGGGTTATGTATTAGATTTTGAGTATTATTAATGAAACTATGCCTAGCCCAGTTGGGCAATGCATAAATTCCCACACAAACAACCCGGGTTCGAATCCCACTCGAGCCAAAAATGGTATATTTTACCAATGCCACGTGGCACCACCTCATTGGTCCACGTGGCAACCCGACCCGACCCATTTACCGACCCGACCTATTTACCGACCCGACCCGACCCGTTGCCACGTGGCACCACTCATGTGGTGACACGTGGCGTTGACCAAACGTTGACCACATGGACGAATTTGTAAATAAATGTTTGATCCGACCCGATGACACGTGGCAGATAACGGAGAAAAATTTGCACCGTTAGTCCTCATTAACTGAATTTGCTAACGGAGGGATGTATTTGTGCCAACTTTACTAACGGAGGGATGATTTTGTGCCAAAAAAAAGTTTAGGGATGTATACAGCGTTACGGGGCAAACCACAGGGATGTTTTTTGGACTTTACTCTTTTAAAAATTTACGTTTTTTTTTATAAAAACTTTACGTTAAAAAAAAAAAAAAAAAAAAAAAAACTTTCTTTAAAATTTACGTTTTTTTTTTAACTTTTTAAAAAATTTACGTTTTAAAAAAAAAATATTTCGTTCGTTTTTTTAAAAAATTACGTTTTTTTTTAAAAAAAAACTTTTTTAAAAACTTTTTTAAAAAACTTTCTTTATTTAACGAAATTTAGTACACGTACCATATTAGCAGGTCAACCGGTCACTCATGTACCATATTAGCACGAAATAAAAGTACATGACTATTTATGAAACGAAATTTAGTACACGTACCATATCGGGACATTTGAGAAAGTACGTGGCTATTTAATAGCTTAAACCCTTCAAAAAAAGGAAAAATAAAAATAAAAAAATGGTGGAATAATATTAGCAGCCTACTACCGCACAACAAAACTAGGATCCACACTCTGAGAGTTTAGGGCTCAGACACCATCTCAACACTCTTGAAAGCTGAAAGCAGTTGGATTACTTGGATATCCTCTTGGTTCCACTAGATACCACAGTGGAAGGATATTAGTAACCTAGATGTGGGACAAGTTGTTACAAATTTGGTTACAACTGAGTATACCTGAATAATATTAGTTTTATAAAATAAAATAAACAAGGAAGCAAAATTACACACGTACTTGAGAGTTTTCTTTTTTCGTTTTGGTCATATATGTAAATAAAATCATATTCTGACTAGTTAAAAGAGTTTACAATTAGGGGAAATGATACGCATGCAACAGATGCACTTTCTTAAAAAATTGATTCACAATAACACCTCTTCACTTCAAATATACACTACGTATTACCCTGCCCCTGCATTTTACATGTTACCCCATGAATATAGTTTTGCATTTTTTTTGCTATACCTAAGATACGTACAGCCTGCTGTAGAAATCATATATCCTTACAATTAAGTTCAAACTTTAAAAAGTGAGCAATTTCTACGAATGTGATTATAAATTAAAGTAGTGAATAACATTGAGCAAAAACAATAAGATGTTTTTATTGTATTATATGAAAATGATTTATTAATGATTTATTAATCAAGCATACCGGAAGTATGCTTGTATGATGCGATGACATGACATCATATGATTAAGGAGTAGGCAACATCAATGGTGATAGAGGGTAACATTGATGATATGTTGATAGTAGTACGTTGATTATGTCGTGAAGGCATAATCGATGTCACTTTTAGTATTGCAAAATAGTAGTTGTAATCACCTCGACCCAACACATATAGTGTCAACACATTAAGAAATTGTACATCTATCATATTTAAATGAATACGTTACTTCTATATGATCCTTTCTATTCTAAGAAAAATTTAACCGGCAATTTAGCTTTATGCATCAAAATTTGAATAAGTGAAACAGGATCATATTTTATATACTTACTTGCATATCGGTAGTTTTAGGTTACATTAGTTACTTTTATTGGTAATGTTCTTGCATAAGTTATTTTCCATTTGAAACAACATATGTGCTATTCAATTTATACTTTTGACCATCATAATAGAATAAAAGGTTATATTACTTAAATGTGAGATGTGTTTAAACTATGTGCATAATGTTTTGGGTTTGAGAAATGTTCTTTTGATATCAGGGAAACTTCACTCAAGCCTCCTCTGGGGAGATGGCCAGTAGATTAATTTTAGACTCTGAAAACCACTTTGAAGCCCTAGAAGTGTGGCACGTCAACTCTCTACGACTGTGGATTGCCTCGTAAGGGTGAGTGACCTAAAATGCTGCAACTTATGAGATTAAACTTTGAGAAAATTTTTGTTGAGACCTTAGGCATGTAGTTACCATCTTACCGATATATATACCACCCCGTCTGAGTACAAAAATACACATATGTATGACAAAGCTAAAAGTTAATAACACCTTTTAGTTAATTTTATGTAGGTTTATGACTATTGAAAATTGCTAATCTTCGAAATAAATTATGACTACTGAAAACCGCCTTTAATGACTTTTTAACTTTCTTTAAGAGTCAAGAACTACGTTCTTCCCAAGTGTATACCAAGAGTTTGTGATGGTATTTCATTGGATATCGTTTTGTTATTTGTATGGACATATTAGTACAAGCTTGTATCTAGGGATGGCAAAAAAACCCGAACCCGACGGGGAAACCCGAAACCCGAACTTATTGGGGCGGGGCGGAGCATGCTTATCGGGTTTCGGGGCGGGTTTTGGGGCCTTAACGGGGATTCTTATCGGGTTTGGGGCGGGGACGGGGCACACCATCCCCGCCCCGCCCCGCCCCGAAACACATACATATACATATACATATATCTATATACATAAAATATTGTGTTAGTATTTACGTACTAAATATAATTCTCTAGTTTTTGTTAGTTTTTATCTTTGTGATATTTTAAATTGTGATCATAGAAGCTTGTTTTGTGTCATACAATTCTATAAAGTTGTAATTTATTCCAATGATTAATATATTACTAATGGTTTCTCGATTAATCAAGCTATTCCATAAAATCATATTGTTAATAGTAGAGAAATAAGAATAAACAGGGAGCGACACAAGTATGATGGAGTATCGCGCTCAAAAATGACAACCCGATAAGGCCCCAATGGGGAATGGGGCGGGTTTGGGGGAGTATCTCGCCCCAATGGGGCGCCCCGATAAGATCCCCAATGGGGATTGGGGCGGGTTTGGGGATGGTTTTTGTTATCGGGTTTGGGGATGGGGATGGCCGCCCCGCCCCAAACCCGCCCCATTGCCATTCCTACTTGTATCGTTACTTTCGAAAACTATGACTCCGTATGATTGTTTTTGAATGAATAAATGGACTGATGAATTTGAATAATTTTGTATCATTACTTTGGGTAATTTCCGGGTTAAGATTTGGAAAAAAAATACGGAAAAAATTTAGGAAAATATCTAGAAATGCTACACTTTTTGCATTTTTTTTACTTGAAGATACTTTTAGCGACAACATGTGTCGTCGTTAAAAGTCACTGTCGCTTACACGGGTGGGAGTCGTCGTTAAAACTATAGAACTCAACATAAATCGTTCAATATTTTAATAATTTATATTTTATATATTTATATAATTAATTATATTCTCTCCGTTCCAATTTGTAAGTCCACTTTCATAATACATGTAGTTTAAGAAAATATGAGAAAGTACGCATTTTACCAATCAAATAATACCTCTTCCCACTAAAGTGACTTTTGATTGCCTCAAATATGAAAGCGGACAAGTATTTTTGGACAACCTAAAATAAAAATATAGACATATATGTTGAGACGGAAGGAGTAATTTAAATATTTATATATCTGATTTATTCAAGTAATTACTTTTAGCGACGACACATGTCTAAAAGTGTATGTGACCCACTCCTTTCATCTTTGAATGAGAATTTCCGTAGGACCCACCAGTCGATGTAAAATCCTTTCAGTCTCTTCGCCAAAAAATTTCACAATGGCTCTACACCGATGACTTTTTGGCGACTACAATGCCGTCGTTAAAACCTTTAGCGATGACAAATTGAGCCTTTGGCGATGACTTGGGTCGTAGCCAAATGTCAGGAACGCTGCAGTGCACAAAGCAATTACAGTAATATTTTTATGCACTAATGGGTTATCTTTGCTCACTATGCCGACACAGCAGTTGATAGTAAAATGAGTATGTGGTTTGTTAATTACAATATGGTGCCAAAACTTGCCACGTAAACCCAAAACACCTAATTAGTTTGATAGCGTAATGATATGATAGTACTTTCACATCATCTTTATCTCTTTCAATTTCGATCGCTAATTGATTCGACGTATGATAGATTCAGCAAAATAAATGAATGTATTTTCTACACTTATACGCGCACATGCTTCTATTCATCTTTGTGATTTTAGATAATAATTGAGTAATTGACCCACAATGATATAACATGTTTCTACATGTTTGATCATAAATAAAGTACCAAAAAATCATGACTTTGATGTTTCTTAAGGTTCTGTTGGTTTAATGGACAATAAATTAATAGACGTGTATTAGGATCGAACTCGAGACCACGAGATTGCACACTTTACGTATGAGAATTAAAGTTAATAATTAAATGTAATAGTTATATTTATTTATTAATTAAATGAAATAACATAACGGATGTTAAGTAATTAGTGTAATGGACTAACGGTCGTTAAATGTAATTGGAAAAGGACTAAGTTGTAAATAATGGGAAGGTTCCGGAATTCCTTGTGGGATACCTCATCCGATCGGCCACAAGAAAAGGAAACCCAATCCATCTACAACTCAAACTTGTTCACCAAGTTTGTTTGTGTATAAATACAAAACCAAGGGTGTTTGTAATTTATCTCTTGTACTCATTATGCTAAAACCTAAATAGTTTTGTGTGTGTTTTTGCATAATTCGGTCGACAACACCTTGTGGGTGTCGATCCAAAGCTTTTCCAAACTCAAGTTATTTTGTTTGATTAAAACTAGCATTCCTTTAATTCGGTATAGTACGTGTGTACAAGAAAGTGGTACTAACACATTATTGTTAGTATTCTTGGATTGAATTACAAAAAGGTGAGGGGTAATTCACATAATCCTATAAATCCTAATTAGGGTTCATCCAATTGCTAGTTTTGTGGATTTGATTCTTGTTCGGCTAGAATCAAGAAAGGTACGCATATTCTTGTTTATGTTAATTAATTATTTGTTAATCTTTCCTATACGCTTCCGCATGTGTACTTGATGTTTATTGTTTATATTTATGATTAGTCATGTTATATAATTCCAACAGTGGCATCACGAGTCATTTGTTTTTAATGAGTAATTAATTACATAAACGCGTAATAAAACAAATAATTGTATGTTGTTTGATATGGTTAATCTAGGGTTTATGTTTTAATTTTTTTTGGTCGATTTATTTTTACGTACCCCATTATTTTTTTTAAGTCGACACATAATTTTTTTTTAGTGTTTTGAAAATTGTTTGCTAACCTTATCGAAACCTAGAATTAATATATATTAGTTACGTGATTAATTCATGAATAATTGTTATGTGACATGGAATTTTGATATGCGATCTTGTGACTATTTGTATAATTGTTATGATATATCCATGATGATACATGCATGTTTGTCATGGATAGTTGCTTGAATATTTGTTTAATTGTTAAGATATATTTATCACATGTTTATTTACGATAAATCTTGAATTGGGGAAAACTCCAATTATATACATTAATGAATCAATTATGTGCAATTTGGTATATCATTAATTATGGGTTTACGCAATCGATTCGTCGATGTATGTGGCTCACTTTCAATTGGGAGAGTGAAAGCCCTAATTAATATATACATTAATTTAACCTAGACATTGATTATTAATAGGGTTTTATCGAATAAGTTGCATGTGGCTACTTGTTTTCACGTATAAATTGTTTATTATGTGCGCATTGTTTTTTAGTTGTTTATTTTTTATTTGTTACTCGTTTGTTTATTAATGTTAGACAGTTTTAAGGAAAGGGTAATTTTGAATAGAAAAATAATACGGACTAAATAATGGTGAAATTTGATTTGTTTTTGAAGAGTTAAGTTTTCAATAGTTTAGTTGATTGATGATTTTGGTACAAATGGTCTGAACGGCTCACCCAATTTGACGGACTGTGTGGGAAGTACTAGGAGGGGAGCGCATTAATATTGTGACCCTAAAGAGGGAGGTTATTGCCCTGCGCTGACCAAACTCTCCGCTTGCTTGCGAGTCAAATTGGAGCTACTAAGTAAGCCATAAATGTACAAACTCATCTTAAGGGCGAATTAATTTTAATTCCATGCGCCACTTCAGTAGTAATTACCCGAAACACTAAGTGTTTACACTTATGCAAAAGTATGGTATAATGGGCGATAATTAACGCTAAATTCCTTGATTGGTGAACCCAATACCTCAATCAAAACTTTGATAATTTGATCTTTATGAATTGGTAATAAAAAGTTTTTTATTAAAATTATGCTACAAGATGAATGCATGACATCTTTGTACATATTTGATTTGACCACATAAAATCAAAACTAGTACCCTTATAAATTAAGTTATGTGCCATCTAATTAAAAGGAACACTTGAAGTTGCAATTTACGTCATGACAGTACTTGACGAGATTGTGATGGAGAGGTAAATCTTTATGTAAAGTCAGACCTTACATGAACATATTTGCAGTTCTTTAAGTTAGACACTTAAGTTGAGTAGGAAGTGAGAACTGGACTCAAGGCATAAGATGGGATGAAACATGTTTATATTTGCAATAGCGTTGGAAAATATAAATCCCATAATGATCTAGGAATTGGAAATTGTTTGACAATTATTGTTCGACAGATTACCCTATTATATGCTTTCGTTACTAGCAGATAAACTGATGTAATGGAACTACGATAATTTGGATCCTAGTTTTCGAGAAAATTCTATGGTTATATGAATATTACCTTGGGTATTTTATTTTCTTGAAAAGTTTAATTATCGAAAATACTAAAATTGAATTTTGCTAATTCTTTAAATGTATTAATGCAACATTAAACCGTAAACATAGGTTATTCATGTATTGGTAAATTGATCTACACCTGTAAGGGTTTTTGGTAGAGTCAACTTTGCTAAAAGAATAAACCTAGTCCTCTTTTCATAAGAAATAGTGAGATTCAATCATATTCCTTTTCATGAATGAAGAAATGTATGATAGGACAATTAGAATTGTCTAAATTCTAAATACATAACTCGTAAGCAAATTTTAATAGTTAAGAAAATTGCATATTTCTGAGTTATTAAATTAGAAGCTAGACTAATTAATGTATAATTGGTGAAAGACAAACTAGCAGATTTTATCTAGTTGTTTTGTTTTGACATTTAAAAGTACTACTTACAATTGTTGGAATAGTAGAGCTATTAAGAAAGAAATTGCATGCCCAATTTTTCAAGTTAATAACATTGATGGATAGTTCATCATTTACATAGTAGAATACACTCTTTTAGTACATAAGTAATTGTTATGTATGGACTTTCTCAAAGGTGTAGGGAAGTAAATAGGACACTATTTTCTTTCACTGGTTAATGAAACACTTACAATGTTGTCAAATCCAGTGGGAGTATTGTGTTCTTATTACTGAATAAGAAATTAATGTAATGATCTCTAATTCAGTGGGAGTTACAAGCTTTGTCATCTTGGTAGTAACCCAGATTATCTCTAGAATGTCTTAAGATAATTACTTTCCACTTGTAGACACTTATGTTTTCAAGGATAGTCATGTACGTTTCCTTATTAGACAATAAAGTGGTTCTACATCTACTAGTCATGCTAATATCAACGACACAATCATATTGATCACATAAACAAACATATGTCGTGTTGTTTATCTGCTACATGATGTTGTTCCATGCACAAGTGGGAGAAATCTATATTGTGTGCAAGGTACAACATATAGGTATATGATTTAGTGGATTCTCTTGACTGCAAGGTAAAAGACTAACATTCTAATATAACTTGTACATATCTAATTCAAGAAACACTTGGTGTTGTAATTTACGTCATGTCAGAACTTAGCGAGATTGCAACAACAAAGTAAATCTCCATGTGAAGTCAGACCTTGCATGGACATATTTGCAGTTTCTAAATTAGACAAGTATTTAGAACATGTGTCAAAATGATATATAAGACTACTTCAAATTAAATATTTATGTATTATTAGAATGACATAAATAAATGAAGTAATCTAATACTACTTCAATTTGTTTATTTATGTATTTTGGAATGACATAAATGAAAAAAATAATGTAATCCTACATTATTGTGAAGTAAATAAATTAACTTGAAATTACTATTGAAACCAAGAGTTGTGTTCATAATTACTTTAGTTAAAAATGTTTATGATTCATTGTAAAGACATAAACATAAAGTCTTTTAAGATTTATAATAAACTAAGACGTTAACTTGTTATGTTTTTTTAATTAAGACATATACAAGAAGTTATTGAGTTGATCAATGATTTATAACATTAAATGGGATTATAACAATTTATGTTTTCTTGATGTGACATGGATATGAAGTGACTTGGTAAAAAAAAATACTTGTGTTATAAAGCATGCAATTGGCTTGAAAAAGTCTATTATACCATTAAGTTGACTTAGTTGGTAAATATGAAAGCCAAAAGGAATATGTTTATCTTATATATTGTTAGATTGTCTTACAAAATTAATTCTAAAGAATACCATGTTCAGTTAGGAGAATCAAACTCTATTTGATTTGTTTGATTCAAGATAACCATAACTTTTTTCTTAAAAAGTAACAAGGTTAGAAAATTGAGTATGGATTGAATATTTTCAATATGACTCCAACCTAGAAGATTAATAAAACACCATTTTATTATGGAATGTGATGAATCACATTACGTTTTAAAATTGAAGATTATGAATTTGTTAAACTACTTATGAATAGGTTATTAACAAACTAAAGTCAGGAATTATCAATGTGTATTTGTAATGTCCCAAAAAGAGAACAATGTAGTTTTGCTCTAATTGCTAAGTATATATAGATAGTCTATATATTACAAAAGGTAAGTGGGAGTTTTTTTATCTTGAAAGATAAAATTACAAGATACATAATCTTCTAAAACACACTAGTAAATATCATGATGAGGTTAGACATGTAAATGATAGACCTCAAGATGATGGAATTTTCATTCATAGATCTGCAAGGATATCTCAGATATTTGATTTATATGCTGAGAAGAACATGAGTAACAGGATTATAGTAAACCTGATAACCATTATGATGGATTACCAATAATTGAATTGGGTAAATTACTCATACTATGAATGTTAAAGATGCTGTCCATAAAGATAATCAATTTTGAAAATTTGGTTTATCTTAATAGTTAGACTAGAGAATGGAAATGAGTTTCTTCAAAGAGATGAAAAACCCTAGTGGTTTGAATTTCTATGTAGAAATCATATGGACAATATTGTACACATATTTAATGCATGTTTTATGACAAGATTATTAATCATACTTAATAAATTAATTGTGATTGAATATTCTTTCCTAAGACACATTAAATATATAAAGATGATAATTGTCATACTTGGTTTCATTAATATGAAATATGACAATGGAATATCAAAACTCTTTTTTGAGAAATTACTTGAGCGAGGACGGTAAGTAATTGAAAGGTTTTTTGAATTCATATAATCTTTGGAAGTGTACGAAATGTAATAATTCATGAATGGATAAATGCATGCATCTATGAAATTATTCTTATGTTTAATTATTAAATCCTAGTTTTGATTTATAATTGAAATAAAATAAATTTTAAGTATTCCTGAAAGCTAGTGAGAGTATTATGTTAAGGTTTTAAATCTTATATGTTGTATAACATATAAGAAGTAACATTCATTGTAAGCTAAAATGTTAAGTCTTAGATTGGAATGAAACTTCACTTGTAAGATTTAAGAATTAAAACATACAACCTTGGAATATATGTTTATTATCAATAAACATGTGCAGTAAAATAAATGATTCTAATAAAACATGATATATCATTTGGGAAATGGATAAATATATTTTGACAAGATAGAACGTGAATGAAGTCTAAGTTTGACCTGTAGATTCATCATGTACATCATGTTGTGTATTAAAATTGGTATATCATTCTTAAATAAGAAGTGATTTGACAACATTGATATCTAACTAAAAGTTATTAGATAATTTGTGTAATGATTATTCTAATAGAATTACATCCCAGCCTAGAATTGCTCCTAGATTCTATGGATGAACAATATGTCAATTGTTGTGCAAATTGTCATCAGCTTCAAACTTGAAAGTTTGGAAAGCATCAAACATTACACAATAAATATTAAAGTTTACGGAGTTTTAATGAGCATATTGTTGTTTGTATACAATGATGCTGGTTTAATTGAGATGACACTCAATATCTAGTCATGGTAGGATTTCATCCTTGTTAATGGCCATGTGAACTAGTTGTGCTACTAAAAGCACAGTTGCATTATACATTAAAAGAATAAGAATACCTTAAACTTTAAAATGTTTGAAAGTTTAAATTGTCATAAATTGGTGATAGAGGATGTCACACACTTTATGAATTATTATGTGGATTGGTGAATGCACACATACAATGACTTCATTAATTGAATTCTTGAAATAAGTATTCTTAAAATTATGATAGATCAAGTTGGTTGATTTATGCCTTGTCAACAAGTATGATTGTCATTACTTGAGGAATAATTCATCAACTGAAATTTTCATGCATTGATCTATTTGGTATTTGGATAAGGGATGTTAAACAATTGTTATAATAAATCAAGTACTTGATATGTTTGATTTTATAATATATTGTATCCTGTATTTGCATGTTTAATCCGTGAATAAATTTATTTATTCTAAATCGTCCGTTGTCAATTAATGATATGGGAGTATCATTAAACTAAGACAAATCTGAGAGATATGGTAGAATATACTTGAAAGTATATTGATGAGAATGCATACAAATTTCAGATGATATTCAATGAATTGAATATAGGACTTATCCCAACTACATAATTTTACTTTATGGATATTGTTATTAAGTAAATCATGAATAGTTATCATCAGACTTGAGATACCAGATAAGTGTCATGAATGTAGTGCACTTCCGTGGAACAACTTAACGCTATACGTAACTGGTAGTCATAAGGGTTGTTTCCTAAAGTGTTGCAAAGTTCATGGGTTATTCTTGTAGTCAATATAGAATTTGTTCCTTCAAATTTATTTGGAGTTTAATACTGTTGGGCCCCTTTTAGGGTTGACAAGATGTTTGTGTGGCTACACCCAAAATCTCCCTTAAATATGTTTAAAAGATTTGGTAATCTTGCTCAATCACTTATAACGAGAAACAGAATGGTTGAATAAAGAATGACTTAATTCCATATTTTTATTTAACATTGTATTAGAAACAAAAGGATAATAATAATGAAAAATCATTAAAAGGTTTTCCAGGAGCCTTGCTCGAGTTGTACTAGAGGCATCGAAGTGTTGCTAGACGCTAACCGATGTGATCACTCTATTAAAATATGTCCAAGTGGGAGCTGTTGGTTTAATGGACAATAAATTAATAGACGTGTGTTAGGATCGAACTCGAGACCACGGGATTGCACACTTTACGTATGAGAATTAAAGTTAATAATTAAATGTAATAGTTATATTTATTTATTAATTAAATGAAATGACATAACGGACGTTAAGTAATTAGTGTAATGGACTAACGGTCGTTAAATGTAATTGGAAAAGGACTAAGTTGTAAATAATGGGAAGGTTCCGGAATTCCTTGTGGGATACCTCATCCGATCGGCCACAAGAAAAGGAAACCCAATCCATCTACAACTCAAACTTGTTCACCAAGTTTGTTTGTGTATAAATACAAAACCAAGAATGTTTGTAATTTATCTCTTGTACTCATTATGCTAAAACCTAAATAGTTTTGTGTGTGTTTTTGCATAATTCGGTCGACAACACCTTGTGGGTGTCGATCCAAAGCTTTTCCAAACTCAAGTTATTTTGTTTAATTAAAACTAGCATTCCTTTAATTCGGTATAGTACGTGTGTACAAGAAAGTGGTACTAACACATTATTGTTAGTATTCTTGGATTGAATTACAAAAAGGTAAGGGGTAATTCACATAATCCTATAAACCCTAATTAGGGTTCATCTAATTGCTAGTTTTGTGGATTTGATTCTTGTTCGGCTAGAATCAAGAAAAGTACGCATATTCTTGTTTATGTTAATTAATTATTTGTTAATCTTTCCTATACGCTTCCACATGTGTACTTGATGTTTATTGTTTATATTTATGATTAGTCATGCTATATAATTCCAACGGGTTCATCGATTTATCATTCATCTACTACATGCAATCGTCGCTTTTCAAACCAATATGCAATTGTCATATAATTTGTATTTAATTATGTATAATAACATATTGTTTCAGGATTCGACCGTTACACTATTATTACAAATGCAAAGTAATAAAGAAAGAATTATTACTTACAATCTTGCATCTACCTTGTGTAAAGGATTGACATTTTTTATTCTAGTTGTTAAATGGGAGAAAATAGGCTTCCAAGTTCCGCAAGGTTAATCTTCAACTTGGACAAATACCTTTATTGTGCTAATAACAACTTTTAGATGACAAAAGATTAAGTGAGAAGAATAATTAAAATTTAAAATGAGAACTGCGAGAATTAATTTTAGTCATACATTTCAAATAAGGAAAGAAAAATTGAAGAAAAAAGTATTTATTTTTATAGGTGCATCTGAAAAAGATAGTTATTGTTATTTTTCATTATTTTTATTTTAACTATTCTTTTAATTTGATCCTAACTATCAATATTCTCCAGGCAAAGATCGTTACTTCATCACAAATGAGCTAGTTTCTTATATTTGGGTTTGGAAAAGGTGAGTTAGAAATGGGTTCAAATCTGCTTGCATAATGGGCCTGTCTAACACCTCCATAACACCATACTGAGGGATGACTGGTTGTTGACTTGTTTCTCTTTGAATGATTCCAACGACAACGAGTATACTGTCTCATTTTTGAGAAATTACATCGGCAGTTCCATCTTAACCTCCTGTTAGTTTATGCACATACATATCCTCTACCTCAAGTTTGTCTGTCACTGCCTTGGACTTTTTTGGTACGCGGTGCAATTATTTAGATACATGTGGTATAGACCTTCATTCGTCGAGATGACATATCGGTAGGTGATGATCATCTTGAATCGGCTCAACACTTGTTTAATTTTTAGAATGCTCTAATGTGTCTGATCTTTGGCGGGTCTTGTGGATTACCCTAAAGACCTTTCCAGCATAATTGCATAGAGTCATTCGAAAATTTTCGACACAATGGAAAATAAGTGTTTTGACGCTGTTTTTCAAACTACCACTTGGGTCTTATGGGGATACCGGAATAGTGCTTGCTTCGACAAAAAACGTCCAAGGAAAGACACTAAGGTGCATTTTTACTCTTGGATCCATCATAGTATTAAAAAGTTAAATCCTAACTGAATTGATTTGTTGGAAAATTTAGTGCACTTGTGGGATTAGTTCACACCTTGTAATGGGTTAGGAGGTACGGAGTGTACACCCATAAGGTCCATGAACACCCTGACTCTTATAGTGGTTTGTATTGGTAGTGCTAGTAGAAAGTACTGCTGGTGAAAGTACTGCTTAAGGAAAGTACTGTTTGTGGAAAGTACTGCTTGTGGCTTCCACTGATAAGCAGTGTTTCCACTGATAGGCAGTGTTTCCACTGAAGTGGTGTATCCACTGATAGTGCTATGAAAGTACTGATAAGCAGTGTTTCCACTGATAGGCTGTACTTCCACTGCAAGTGAAAGTACTGCTAGTGGAAAGTACTGCTTATGGAAAGTACTGCTAAATGGCAGTTACAACTTCTTTATGACCACGTTTAATTGGTCATGTAACCACTAACGGCTATAATGGGGATAATTATGAGGCTATTAATGGGCCGATTAATACTCATAATTCCATTGGAATAGCTCAAGAGTAACCTCCTATATATAGGAGATCTGAACATGCATGAGGAACATACAGAAAACACTAAATACTTATAAGCGAAAGGGTTATAGAATTGTGCCTAATTCTCTAACTGCATTTGGTCTTATCCCAAGTAGATATTCGTGATACCCAGGCATTAGGGTCGAATAGTTTACTTTAGAAAGTGATCACACGATTCCAAATGATATCCGGTAACCACCTAGTGGTATTGCTACTGTCATTGATTGTCTTAACCCTGTTCTGGGAGCTAACCCCCAACAATCAAAGTAAACTATATTGTGATAATCAATGGCAACTGCTGCAATGAAACACATGGCTTCAAACTTTGCCAAGCTTGATAAGTTTGAAGGGGTGGACTTTAGGAGGTGGCAGAAGAAGATGCACTTCTTGCTGTCAAGCATGAGTGTGGTCTATGTGCTGACTACTCCAATTCCTGATGATGGTGATGATGCTACTGTGGAGCAAATCAGGAGGAGGAGCAAGTGGGAGAATGATGACTACATATGCAGAGGTCTTATTCTCAATGGTATGTCTGATTCTCTGTTTGATATTTATCAGAACTTTGAATCTTCCAAAGAACTGTGGGATTCCTTGGATGCCAAATATATGGCTGAGGATGCATCAAGTAAGAAGTTCCTTGTTAGTAATTTCACAAATTACAAAATGACTGATTCAAGACCAGTTATGGAACAATACAATGAACTTCTTGGAATACTTGGAAGGTTTACACAACACAATATGCACATGGATAAGGCTATTTCAGTCTCTTGTGTTATTGACAAACTCCCTCCTTCTTGGAAAGATTTCAAGCATACCTTGAAACATAAGAAGGAGGAGTTAACTCTGGTTGAGTTGGGCAGTCATCTGCACATTGAGGAATCTCTCAAGGTGCAGGATAATGACAAGCCAAAGAGTAGCAATGCTACTGGACCATCTGTTGTCAATATGGTGGAGCATAACAACTCCACCAGGTACAATGACAACAAAGGCAAACGCAAGCATCTTGACAACACAAGGGCATATCCTAACAAGAAGGCAACACCTACTTGTTGGAAATGTGGCAAGACTGGTCACATTAAAAGGGACTGCAAGGGTGTTAAAGTTGGTGGTAAAACCAATGGATCAGGCACTAATGGTTCAGGGAGTGGTGGTTCAGCCAACTCACTGAAAGGTCAGAATATGTTTAATAAGTCTTTTCAGATTTATTATGTTACATATGTATCTGAATCTTTTTATGTGCAGGATGATGATGTTGCGTGGTGGGTTGACTCTGGTGCAACAGTTCATGTGTGTAAAGATAGAAGCTGGTTCAAGACTTATGAGTCACTGAATGATGGTTCTATTCTTCACATGGGAAATGAGTCAACAGCCTTGGTGCATGGTCTTGGTTGTGTAGATCTTAGGTTTAGTTCAGGAAAGATTGTAACTTTGTTTGATGTTATTCATGTTCCTGATATCAGGAAGAACTTGGTTTCAAGTAGTATTTTGAATAATCATGGTTATAAACAAGTTATTGAGTCTAATAAATTTGTGCTTTCCAAGCATGGTGTTTTTATTGGTTTTGGTTATTTATGTAATCAAATGTTCAGGCTTAATATTTCTACTGACAATGTTAATTCAGCTTTTGTGACCACCACTGACACTGATTCTAGCCTATGGCATGCAAGACTTGGCCATGTACATTATAAAAGAATGCAAGATATGTCTAGGGATGGTTTAATCCCTGCTTTTGACATGGACACTAAAAAGTGTAAAACTTGCATGTTGACCAAGATAACCAAGAAACCTTTTCAAGGTGTTAGTCGTGAGACTAAGGTCTTGGAGCTTATACACAGTGATCTGTGTGATTTGCATGCCACTCCTTCTTTGGGAAATAAGAAGTACTTTGTGACATTTATTGATGATGCTTCTAGATTTTGTTATGTATATCTATTACATACCAAGGATGAAGCATTAGATAAATTCAAAGTGTTTAAAACTGAAGTTGAATTACAACTTGGGTCTTTGATCAAAAGATTAAGGACTGATAGGGGAGGTGAGTACATGGATACTCAATACTTTTAGTCTGTTGGAATAATCCATGAAACGACTGCCCCTTATACTCCTCAGCAAAATGGTATTTCTGAAAGGAAAAACAGGGTGCTGAAGGAGATGGTTAATTCCATGTTGTCCTATTCAGGACTGAGTCAAGGGTTCTGGGGTGAAGCTTTGTTAACAGCTTGCTATTTGTTAAATAGGGTTCCCAACAAAAGGAACAAGGTTACCCCTTATGAACTCTGGACTAAAAGGAAACCCAACCTGAATTATCTCAAGGTTTGGGGTTGTAGGGCTGTTGTAAGACTCCCTGATCCAAAGCTAAAGACTTTGGGTGAAAGAGGCATTGACTGCATCTTTGTTGGATATGCTGAGCATTCCAAGGCTTTTAGGTTCTATGTTATTGAACCTAATGAACATGTTTCAGTTAACTCAATAATTGAATCAAGGGATGCTGACTTTGATGAGAATAGATTCTCATTAGTCCCTAGACCAAGTATGAGGATTCCTAATGGAACTCATGACACTGGTGTATCAGAGGTCCCTGATGATGAACCATCAGTGGTCCCTGATGAGGTTGTGATTCAACAACCTGAACCTGTGCTCAGGAAGAGCAAAAGGGTCAGGACTCCAAAGTCATTTGGACCTGAGTTTCAACTATACTTGGTTGAAGGAACTAGGGATGAGGTCTCAGACCAATACTCCTATTGCTTCATTGTTGAGGATGACCCCAAAACATTTGAAGAAGCAATGAAGTCCCAGGATATTGCTTTCTGGAAAGAAGCAATCAATGATGAGATGGATTCCATCATGGGCAACAACACTTGGGTGTTGGTTGATCTACCACCAAGTTGCAAACCTCTGGGTTGCAAATGGATTTTCAAAAAGAAAATGAAGGTAGATGGAACTATTGAAAAGTTCAAGGCTAGACTAGTCATTCAGGGCTTTAAACAAAAGTTAGGAATAAACTATTTTGATACTTATGCCACTGTGGCTCGTATCAGTACCATAAGACTGCTGATTGCTATGGCATCTATTCACAATCTGGTTATTCATCAGATGGATGTGAAAACTGCTTTCTTGAATGGTGAATTGGAAGAGGATGTTTATATGAACCAACCTCAGGGCTTCATCATGCCTGGCAATGAAAACAAGGTGTGTAAACTGATTAAGTCTCTTTATGGACTTAAGCAGGCACCTAAGCAATGGCATCAAAAGTTTGATGAAGTGGTTTTGTCTAGTGGTTATGTTCTTAACCAAGCTGACAAATGTGTATATAGCAAATTTGATGAATCTGGTAAAGGAGTCATCATTTGTCTATATGTTGATGACATGTTGATCTTTGGCACTGACCAAAATCAGGTTGACCTGACAAAGGAATTTTTGTCATCAAGGTTCTCCATGAAAGACATGGGGGAGGCTGATGTTATCCTTGGTATAAGGATTAAACATGAAAGTAATAGAATTTCTATCTCTCAGTCTCATTATATTGAGAAGGTACTGAGGAAATTCAATTACTTTGATTGTACTCCAGTAAGTACACCTATGGATACTTGTGAGAAGCTGATGCCTAATCATGGCAAGGCTGTATCTCAACTTGAGTGTTCTAGGGTAATTGGCTGCCTGATGTATGCCATGACTTGTACAAGACCTGATATTGGTTTTGCAGTGGGAAAATTGAGCAGGTATACTAGTAATCCTAGTGCTCATCACTGGCAAGCAGTTCAGAGGGTACTGAAGTATTTGAAGAGAACTATGGATTATAGTCTCTCATATACTTGTTACCCATCAGTGTTGGAAGGTTACACTGATGCAAGTTGGGTCAGTAACACTGAAGACAATTCGTCTACCAGTGGCTGGGTATTCCTACTTAGTGGAGGTGCAATTTCTTGGGCATCCAAGAAACAAACTTGCATCACCAGTTCAACAACGGAATCTGAATTTGTGGCTCTAGCAGCTGCTGGTAAAGAAGCTGAATGGTTGAAAAACTTGCTTCTTGAGATTCCATTGTGGCCTAAACCTATAGCACCTATTTCTATCCGGTGTGATAGTGCAGCTACACTGGCTAAGGCTTATAGCCAGATGTACAATGGTAAGTCTAGACACTTAGGTGTCAGACATAGCATGATTCGTGAGCTTATCATGAATGGGGTGGTATCTATAGAGTTTTTGAGATCTCAACAGAACTTAGCTGATCACTTGACGAAGGGTCTGGCTAGTGACTTGGTTATAAAGTCTGCTAAAGGGATGGGTTTAAGTCCAACTTAGTCACTGAATGCTAGGACACCCAACTCCCTCCTGAGGAAACTTAGGAGCTGAGTTCAATGTGGAAAGCTGAACATTCAGTAGACTGGAGCACATGTTTTATATTACATCCCAAGGTTGTGCTCAGAACCTGCTGAAAGGAGGATGAGGTCTTCACTTCTTAATGGTTAATTTTCTTTGAAAAAGTGCTTGGCAGGAGCATGAATAAAGAGGAACCACCTATGTAAATGTTGAAGTTTTGCCGCTTCAGGAAGCTTTGGACTTTTAGCTTTTACAACATTTATGAATTTGGATATGGACACATGGCTTGTATAGTGTCAGGAGCTTTTAAGTGTTTGAAAACTTGTGTGTATTTTATCTTCAGGTATTCAAATGGGTTGAAGGGTTCAATTCTTAGAACACCCTGATTCTCGAATATTTGAACGTGTAATTTACTAAGATGGAAATTCAATCCTCAGGACATTTTCGTTTATGCACATGTTTTGATTGATGTTTATTTTTCATGCAAAGGAAGTGAACTAAATTTCGGGAGGATTGTTGGAAAATTTAGTGCACTTGTGGGATTAGTTCACACCTTGTAATGGGTTAGGAGGTACGGAGTGTACACCCATAAGGTCCATGAACACCCTGACTCTTATAGTGGTTTGTATTGGTAGTGCTAGTAGAAAGTACTGCTGGTGAAAGTACTGCTTAAGGAAAGTACTGTTTGTGGAAAGTACTGCTTGTGGCTTCCACTGATAAGCAGTGTTTCCACTGATAGGCAGTGTTTCCACTGAAGTGGTGTATCCACTGATAGTGCTATGAAAGTACTGATAAGCAGTGTTTCCACTGATAGGCTGTACTTCCACTGCAAGTGAAAGTACTGCTAGTGGAAAGTACTGCTTATGGAAAGTACTGCTAAATGGCAGTTACAACTTCTTTATGACCACGTTTAATTGGTCATGTAACCACTAACGGCTATAATGTGGATAATTATGAGGCTATTAATGGGCCGATTAATACTCATAATTCCATTGGAATAGCTCAAGAGTAACCTCCTATATATAGGAGATCTGAACATGCATGAGGAACATACAGAAAACACTAAATACTTATAAGCGAAATGGTTATAGAATTGTGCCTAATTCTCTAACTGCATTTGGTCTTATCCCAAGTAGATATTCGTGATACCCAGGCATTAGGGTCGAATAGTTTACTTTGGAAAGTGATCACACGATTCCAAGTGATATCCGGTAACCATCTAGTGGTATTGCTACTGTCATTGATTGTTTTAACCCTGTTCTGGGAGCTAACCCCCAACATGATTGGTGTTGTAATGCTAGAAACTTACGTATGATTGGTTAATTTCTTGTTTTCTTGTATTGTATCCCCTTCTCTCTAGCTTCTTGCCGACATATGTGTATTTTTGTACTCAGACGGGGTGGTATATATATCGGTAAGATGGTAACTACATGCCTAAGGTCTCAACAAAAAGGTGTTATTATTTTTTGGAGTACTTTATATAATTATTGGGTTTCGTCAACAAGATTTATCTATACTAATGTACATCAATTAAAGCATAGATATATATACGCATAAATATTGCAAATACCTATGAGATTCTAGAGCATATATATATGAATGTTGAGGGGAAAAAAACACGCATCTTACTGCATTGAGGTGATGATGTAATAAAACATTTAAAGCTGTGTTGTTTTTTGAACGGCAAATTTCATTAAAACCTCCAACCAAACCAATTTGGTTCAGTTTTGCCAGGTTATTCAATTTGCGCCAAAACAATGCAATCATGCATGACAAAGCTAAAAGTTAATAACACCTTTTAGTTAATTTTATGTAGGTTTATGACTAATGAAAACTGCTAATCTTCGAAATAAATTATGACTACTGAAAACCGCCTTTAATGACTTCTTAACTTTCTTTAAGAGTCAACAACTACGTTCTTCCCAAGTGTATACCAAGAGTTTGTGATGGTATTTGCATGGATATTGTTATTTGTATGGACATATTAGTACAAGCTTGTATCGTTATTTTCGAAAACTATGACTCCCTATGATTGTTTTTGAATGAATAAATGGACTGATGAATTTGAATAATTTTGTATCATTATTTTGGGTAATATCCGGGTTATGATTTGGAAAAAAAATACAGAAAAAATTTCAGAAAATATCTAGAAATGCTGCACTTTTTGCATTTTTTTTTTACCTGAAGATACTTTTAGCGACAACATGTGTCGTCGTTAAAAGTCACTGTCGCTTACATGGCTGGGAGTCGTCGTTAAAACTATAGAACTCAACATAAATCTTTCAATATTTTAATAATTTATATTTTATATATTTATACAATTAATTATATTCTCTCCGTCTCAATTTGTAAGTCCACTTTCATAATATATGTAGTTTAAGAAATTATGAGAAAATACGCATTTTACCAATCAAATAATATCTCTCCCACTAAAGTGACTTTTGATTGCTTCAAATATGAAAGCGGACAAGTATTTTTGGACAACCTAAAATAAAAATATAGACATATATGTTGGTACGGAGAGAGTAATTTAAATATTTATATATCTGATTTATTTAAGTAATTACTTTTAGGCGATGACACGTGTCTAAAAGTGTATGTGACCCACTCCTTTCATCTTTGAATGAGAATTTCGGTAGGACCCACCAGTCGATGTAAAACCCTTTCACTCTCTTCGCCAAAAAATTTCACGATGGCTCTACACCGATGACTTTTTGGCGACTAGTTAAACCTTTAGCGATGACAAATTGAGCCTTTGGCGATGACTTGGGTCGTAGCCAAATGCCAGGAACGCTGCAGTGCACAAAGCAATTAATATTTTTATGCACTAATGGGTTATCTTTGCTCACTATGCCGACACAGCAGTTGATAGTAAAATGAGTATGTGGTTTGTTAATTACAAATATGGTGCCAAAACTTGCCACGTAAACCCAAAACACCTAATTAGTTTGATAGCGTAATGATATGATAGTACTTTCACATCATCTTTATCTCTTTCAATTTCGATCGCTAATTGATTCGACGTATGATAGATTCAGCAAAATAAATGAATGCATTTTCTACACTTATACGCGCACATGCTTCTATTCATCTTTGTGATTTTAGATAATAATTGAGTAATTGACCCACAATGGTATCACATGTTTCTACATGTTTGATCATAAATAAAGTACCAAAAAAATCATGACTTTGATGTTAAGGGGGGAGGGAGTGGTGCTCGGGTAGGGGATCGGGTACCCTAACCCGATCGGTAACACCACCCCGTGTTATTCGGGTAGTGAAAATCGGGTACTAAATCGGGTTCCAAGCCCGATCGGAGAAGGTGAGTATTTTGAAAATTTTTGAACGTTGGGGACTAGCCAACGGCTAGTTGTACATTAAAAAAAAAAAAAAAAAAAAAAAACAAAAAAAAATCCCTTTAAAACCAAATATCACAAACTCATTTTTTCACAAAAAAAAACACACACTAATCTCTCAAAAACACAAAACCATGGATCCAAGAAGAGGTAAAAAAATTTTCACCTCGCGTCAAGGTCGGTCTCAACCCGTTCAACCGCAACCACAACAAAATCCGTTTCCAAACCAATTTTATTCTCAATCATCTCCGAATCAATTTTACGTTCCACAACCCCCATCTCCACATCAATATTACCAATATAATATGGGTCCTCCTCAAATGAATCCACAACACTACAACATCACTCTTACAAGCGAGTTCTCCCCGTTCGAAAACAATGACGAAGACGTAGAGTACGTACCCGAAACACAACAACCACCAAACGAAGAAGACGAAGATGAGGACGTTCAAGAAGTCGATCCGAGAGGGAAGAAAAAAGCCTTCGGCGGGAGTAGGCCCCGTGAAGTTTGGTCGCCGGCACAAGAGGAGGCTTTGGCGAAAACAAATGGACGGAGCAAGAATGTTTTCAAGATGTTGGCGGTGCGACTAGCAATTCTTCAAAAAGGAAGTCGGGGGAGTATGAATCGGCAAGCAACACCATTCCCGACATGAATGAAGACCCCACCCGTCCACTTGAATCAAGAAAGATGAAAAAGAATCAAGGCGCATCCTCCTCATCGATCTCAAGTGTTGCGGATGAAATCAACTCCCACACACAAAAGAAGACACAATATTTGGAAGAAAAACGCGAGAAGGATGCGTTGGCGAAACAATTGTTGGCTACACAACTCGAGGGGGCGAAGTTCAAGAATACACAACGGGAGATGAAGTTTTTTTTGGAGCCGCATGATCACATTCGCGATCCCACTATGTTGGAATTCGTTCTTACCAAAAAATGTGAACTTGCTGCGAAACACGGATGGACTTGCAATTTTTAAGTTGTAGTTTCAATTTTTTTTTTTTTTTTTTTTTTTTTTTTTTTTTTTTAGTTGGAGTTTCAATTTTTAAGTTGTAGTTTTTTTTAAGTATTATGTAATGTTTTTATTTTTAATGAAATGATATGTTTTTATTTTAATATTGTATGTGCTTTTATGTGTTAAAAAAAAAAAAAAAAAAAAAAAAAAAAAAAAAAAAAAAAAAAACGGGTACTAGGGTACCACTCCCTCCACTTAGGGTAGTGTTAGGGTAGAATTGAGTAGTTTTGAGTTGGAGGGTTTTTATTGGATAGAGGTGATGTGGCAATTCAGGTACTAGGGTACCGCTCCCCCAGTGGCGGACCCAGGATTTTAGAAGACGGGGGGCAAAAAAATTTTTTTTGATAAATTTCGTGATGCACTTTAATAAAAAGGTCATTATTTTTTATTTTTTTACACAAAAAACTGATACTCCCTCCGTCCCATAATAATTGTCCTATTTGACTTTTTTTAGTCTTTCTTGTATAACTTTGACCGTTAATAATTTTATTTGTGTTATATAATAACTGATAAAAATTATATTAAATGAAAATAAATTTAAAACCCAATATATTCATATATTTTTTATCAAGTATTATATTACATAAATAAAAATATTTATGGTCAAAGTTGAATAAAAAAGATTTAAAAAAATCAAAGAGGACAATTATTATGGGACGGAGGTAGTATTTTTTAAGATTAAGATAGAGATATAAGGTTTTTACATTATTTGGTTTCAAGGTAGGGGGCAATTTGATTTTGTGAGAGGGTGCACTTTAATAAAAAGGTCCAAAAAAAATTTTTTTACACTAAAATATGATATTTTTTGACGAATCGTGGAGGGCACCAGCCCCCCATACTCACCATGTAGTTCCGCCCCTGCTCCCTCCCCCTTAAGGTTCATCGATTTATCATTCATCTACTACATGCAATCGTCGCTTTTCAAACCAATATGCAATTGTCATATAATTTGTATTTAATTATGTATAATAACATATTGTTTAAGGAATAAAGAAAGAATTATTACTTACAATCTTGCATCTACCTTGTGTAAAGGATTGGCATTTTTTATTCTAGTTGTTAAATGGGAGAAAATAGGCTTCCAAGTTCCGCAAGGTTGATCTTCAACTTGGACAAATACCTTTATTGTGCTAATAACAACTTTTTGACGCGAAGACATTCGTGAGAACAATAGCTAAAATAAGAATTGTAAGAAGTAATTCTGATCATGCATTCTAGATAAAGAGAAAAATTTGAAAGAAAATGTATTTATTTTTTTAGGTGCATCTAAAAAGTGCGGTTATTATTATTTCTCATCATTCTTCTTTTAACTATTCTTCTCATTAGATCATAACTATCGATATTCTCTAGGCAAGATCCTTACTTCATGACAAATGAGCTAGTTCCTCATATTTGGGCTTGGGAAAGGGGAGTTAGAAGTGAGCTCAAATCTGCTTGTATAATGGGCCGGTCTAACACCTTCATAAGAGTATAAGACCGTAACTGGGGGATGAGTGTTGTCGACTTGTTTCTCCTTGAATGACTCCAATGAGTATACTGTCTCATTTTTCAGAAAATACTCGACAGTTCCATCTTAACCTCCTCTGGCAGCTTCCCAATCTTGAATGGAAGAATATGGAGAATTTGACTATTTTCCTCCTCATTTAAGCTTCCACGGAACATAGAAGTAGCAAGTCATCTGCAAAAATTTTCAAGAGCTTTTGATTATGTTAACAGACACTGCATCACCATGGCATAGAAGTAGCAAGTCATCTGCAAAACATAAGTGGGTAAGTTTGACTTTTGTAGTCAAAATGATACTTGAAGTTCCTTTCCTTGGCAATCTCATAAAGGAACACATTCAGCACTTCCATGACAAAGGTGAATAAGTATGGAGAGATAGGATCTCCTTGTCTTAGCCCCCTTCTACCTTTGAACTAGCCAAACCTTTCACCATTGACACAAATAGAGAACTTTGTAGTAAAAATGCAGGCCATAATCCATTTAACCATAGTACTAGGAAAAGCAAAACTGCGTAGAATCTTTTCAAGGAAATTCCAACTCACAGTATTATATGCTTTTTGAATGTCAATCTTCAAAGAGCATCTTTTAGGGCCATTAGTGCAGTTATACCCTCTTAGGAGTTCTTGAGTAAGGAGAATATTGTCAGTGATTGCCCTCCCAGGAATGAAAGGACTTTGGTTTTGATCCACAAGCTTATTAAGCACTAATTTAATTCTATTGGTTAATACTTTGCTTATGCACTTATACACTACATTGCAACATGCAATAGGTCTAAAATCAGTCACTTTGTAGGGAGTGGCCAGTAATGAGAGTTGCATTCACTTCACCAAGCAGCTTACAAGTATTGAAGAATTCTCTAATGGCTTGACATAAATCATTCTTAACCACATTCCAAGCTTTATTTTGAAATTTTTTAATGTAAAGCCATCTGGTCCAGGAGCTTGATTATCTTCAATATCAAAAAGAGCACTCTTAATTTCCTCATCAGTTACCTCTTTTATCATACTCTCAGCATCATAGACATCAATTTTCTTTGAGAATAGCCTAGTATCACCTTCTTCCAAAGCCACAACATTAGAAGGCAGTCCCAAAAAAATTTCAAAATGCTGCACAAATTGTCTTCCAACTTGATCTTTGTCATACCCAGTACCATCTTCATCCATCACAGTGTGAATCTTACTTCTGTTCAACCGTTCTTTAAAAAATTTATGAAAATAAGTAGAATTCCTATCCCCCCTCCTTTAACCATTCCACTTTAGCTTTTTAACAAAGAATATTTTCCTCATCTTGTATAGCAATGTTGTAGTCACCAAGAATCTTCACTTCTTAGACTCTAATTCATGATATCTTTATCAATTTTTGCTTGAATGGCATGAAGTTTCTCTCTTAGCTCCTCCACTCTAGTAAACAAATTCCCATTTCTCCAATTCACCTTGTTAAGAAGAGGTTTAAGGTTTTTTTAACTTGTGCACCAGTTAGATAATAGCATGACCTTGAACATTATTTTGTCATCCTTGCTTAACAATATCAACAAATTCACTCTTATCGGTCACATAATTTGCGATTCTAAATGACTTGTGAACTTTCTTCATAACTCCAGGACATCTTAAGACAGCAGGATTATGGTCTGAGATACCATATGGAAGAAAAGTAGCATTAGCATTATTGTTCTCAGTCAAAAACATAAAGTTGCACAATACTCTATCAAGTTTCTTTAGCACAATAGCACTTGGATTCAACAAGCTTTTAGTCCAGGTAAATTGGAATCCAGAACTGCACAAGTCCTCCATCTCAATATCATTCACACAGTATTGGAACTCTCTCAAATCTTGATTGACATAGGATATTCCTTCAAAGTTTTCATTTATGTGTAGAGAATAACATTCATGTCTCTAAATATGACCTATGCTTCATCCATGATGATTCTCTTATATAGATTCAAGTCTTTCCATAATTCTCTTCTATCTCTGCCATGGTTTGCAGCATATATAAAAGTGCAAAATCAATTGATGTTAGTCCTGAGTACTTCCACATATAGCACATTGATTGCCTAGTACTCTGCACTAGATGACACTGAACCATGTTATTATTCCAAGCCACAATAATTCTACAACCCTTATTACTCAATTCCAAATTATGCTGTCGGCCCAATTCCCAAGCATCCTATCACAGACCTTAGCTATTCTATCCTTTTTCATATGAAATTCTAAAACTGCACACACACTAAGGTTCTCATTCCTTATCAAATTGTTCAATTCATTCTGTTTTGTTAATTTCCCCAAACCTCTTACATTCCATGCAGCAATTTTGCAATCCATTCTAACTAATTAAGGAGAGTATAGCTGCCATGGAATTCATTATCTGTCATGAACCTGGCATTGGCAGACTTGTCCACAATCTTCTTCCAATCATTGAATTTCACCTTCTTCAACTTCTTCATCCTGTAACACTACATATTTATTAGCAGACTTCTTCAATGCAGATATCACATTATCTTGAACATTCCAGCCTGTTTTTGGAGAGTTACAAGTTCTCTTTTTATTATCAGTTTTATCCAGTTGCACCACCACAGGCTTTGGTCTATAAACAAACTTTGTCTGCTTCCTTATTCCTTTCAAGCCCACCTTAGCAATCTCCTTTTGCTTAACTGTTGGACCTTTATTACCCACGTTCTTATCATTAACCACTTCAACACAATCACCTCTAGTCTGTTTTCGGTGCTTCCCTCCTTCAGCTTATTCAATTTGCACTTCTCACTTGAGTGTCCAAACACTTTACATAGATCACACATTGGAGGTTTCCAATCATACTCCACATTAAATTTTTTGACGGCAATCTGCTTGTCATTTTTATCAAAATACATTATCTCAATGAGTCCTGCAATCCCTTCTTAGCATCTACCTTAATCAGTACTCTAGCATAGCCAAGTCTACCAACACCTTGATTACACATCTTAGTTGTCATTGTATCCATAATAATTGGCCTACCCAATCTGCTCGCAATAGCAGACCCTTAGTATTCTATGCTTCAAGTGGAATATTAAAAAGTTTAACCCAAATTGGTAAGACGCCAGGCTTTACTTTATTCATATCAAAACTTGGGTCCTATTTCTGTACCACCAATGCCTTATTATTAACTATCCACACACCATTATCTAAAACATTTTTTAGCCCTTGTTCATTAGAGAACTTAACCACAAATGTTCCATTACCAATATGCATGATACTTTTTAACCCAAATTTAGCCACATTCTGAACAAATGGTAATTCAGCTCCTGAATATACATTTTGTATCCAACAAAGTATCCACAAGCTGTAAGTTCCCACTTTTTGCTTTCTTCCAAAACAATCTCCTCATCAAATATGACAACTTCATTACCATCATTAGTTATTCTAGTTGGCACATGACACAGTTTATTATCCATACAATCATAATTAGACTTAACCATACTAGCTTAGCTTTTCCTATGTGCATCATCATTATGACCATCAACACTAGTTTTAACAGTTTCACTTGTAAACTGGACGTTCACATGTGTTGAAGGTTGACTTACATTGCATACTGGCACTTGCTCCTTTTGGTTACCATTTCCATCCACCATTTCACTCACCTATTTTACCACATCATTAGTATTCTGTACACATTCATTTCCTTCCATCTCACATTCCTTTGTAACAACACCTCTGTTCCCATCCTTCACTCATCATTCACCTTTTTCCCACCATCACTTATCAAATTCCTATCATTCTTCTTACTAAGACCTTTTTCCCCCAATTCTGAAACCTTAATTTCGTTAGGTATCTCAGTGGCTTCTTTAGTTCGTTTTACTAAAATTTCTCACTACATGATCATTATACCTCAATGGAACCCTAATTTGCCTTTTTGAGTTTTCTTCTTATTTGTCATAATGAGTTCAGTACATAAAGGATCAACACACTTCAATAGCAAAATTCTAGCAAGAACAAATTGAATTAAAATTTGGCGCGAAAACGCAAAATTTCAGTTACACGGTTAAAATCAGAAAAAATTATATCGGAATGTGTAGAATGAAAAAATGAGTCAATTGAACGGTTTATAATTAAGAAATATGAATTAATAGGGATATGATCAAAGAAAAATGAAGGATTTTAATGGAAGAAAAAGGCGAGAAAAGTAGTTGGAGGAGAGTGCTACTTATGTTATACGAAAAAAATTCTTTGAGAATTCATTATTTAAGCTGCTTAAATTTAAAGTTCGGTTTCTCACATTTTCAATTATTTTTTAGTGTCACTATAGTAAGTTTATAACCAAAATATGAACTTTGAATATCTTAGAATCAAGCAACAATTTCCACGTAATCTGACAATCTGTGTGCTAAGTCAAAAATTGAATTAAATGCGCACAACGCAAGCGTGCCAAATAAAAGGCTAAATGTGCATACATTGGATATGTGTTCTTCCCCTTCTCATTTTCTTCATTTTGAGAACTTGAGAAGGACGCGGAGACCTTACTAAAGCGTATCCGGAAATTTTCACTGACTCAAGACATTGGAACTCGTGCTGCTGACTATATTTTTAGTAGGATTAGCTTCGCTATTGCTAGAGGAGTGGGAGCCCAGTTATTATCTCGGCTCCTCTCTAATTTCTTGTAATTCCTATTATTTTCTAATGAAATAATGTTTTTATAAATAATAATAATAATAATAATAATAATAATAATAATAATAATAATAATAAGGGAAAATTAGTCAAATAGACCGCGCGCCCTGAGGCTTATCACTTTCCGGACCACGCACTTTTGCCGAATGAAAATGGACCAGTTGCCCAGCGATTTCCTGGTATCCAACCATGGGGTGCCATGTGTCCGACAAAGGTATGACCGAAGTACGTATTTTGAGATTATATGTCATGTATTGTAAGGTATTGTTTTTTGGGCAACCAAATTGTATTTTCGGGCAACTATATAATATTGGGCAACTTGTATTTATACACGAGGATAATATGGTCATTTTACACTGGTTGTATTATAAAACTAATAATAATAACGCACACAACATCAAGCGCGTACACACACAATCAAACATCTTCTTGTACAATTTTTAACAGCTTCTACAATTAAACGTCTTCTTCTACATCACGCGGACACACTCACAAACCACATCTTATTCACAAAACCCTATAAACCCTAATTAATTTTACTCTATAATTCCATATGACAAAATTAAAGTTGTACAATTGTAAAATCGCATTTCGTTCTACATTGAAGTTGCTGCCAGATATTAAACTCTGTTTGTCAAAGAATGAAAACCGCGAAAGGTTGTTCAGGCAAACAGTATTTGGTCCATGGTTGGATATAAAGTCGTGCGCGAATGACTACCTTCTGATGCATTATGTTTTGCAACACCAGGTATATGTTTCTAACATCTCCGATTCCCCTCCGCTAAAATTCCAAATTGGTGATCATTCGTTAAGGTTTGGCCGGAAAGAATTTTTTTCTGATAACGGGGTTTCGATTTGGCAAAGTTTCAAAACCTATTAAACCATCTAGCGCATTTTTCGATCGTGTATTTCCTGAAAAAAAGAGTAATGATATAACAAATGTACATGCAATTGATCTTTTGGAACTTGTTAATGACAGAAAAAAGGATGGGAAAAGGTGGTTATCTCTTTCTGATGAGGATGCTGTTAGGGTATGTCTGCTGGTAGCTGTAGAGCTGGTGTTTATGGGAAAAGAAGACAGGAATTGCATCCATAATCACTTATTGTCCTTGGTTGATGATTTTGAAGCCTGGAATGTATTTCCTTGGGGTGAATATATGTGGCATAAATTTTATCAAAGGACTGTCAATATTGTTCATATTCACAGAAAAGATCATTTGTTAAAATTGAAAAAAAACCCAAAGTTCAGTGCCACATACAATCTATACGGGTTCGCTTGGGCTTTCAAGGTTTGAATTCTCTGTAGTTTGCTTTTGATTCTATTTTGTTGTGCTATTACTTATTCATCTCAAAAGTACCTAAAATTAATGTTGTTGTTTTATTGTTATGAAATCATGGTGTTTTGTTCTGTATACAAGTGCCTAATATAAAAGTTACCCGTAATTTAGATAACAAAAATGTTATAACACATTTTAGTTTGTGATTTATTTTTTAAATTGTAACCATAAAGGTCTTGTTTCATCCTAAACAGGTGACCTTTACTTTGGTAAACCTTGAAACATTTTCAAAAACGATAGCTGCATAAGTACACGTTTTAAAGATGATAGTTGTGGCTATTACAGATTTGAATTTTGGAGACTTATCCTAAAAGCTCACGTTGGTGGGTGAAAGACAATAAGATCATTCCATGTGGTCTTGCTTGGTCAGGACTTTTAAAGTTTCGAAAACTGGACTGTTGTAACCTCTTTGGACCGGTATGCATCACACAGTCTTACATTGCTGACCCCACTAACTTGTACCTGAATTTGTTCACAGTATTTGAGTAATTTCAATTTTTTTTTTGTTTTTTTTTAATTATTTTTGTTGTTGTTAGGATTCAACTCCCATTGCTGAACTTTCTGCAACACAAGCTGAAATGAAGCAACCGTGGTGTATTGCCAGTGCCCAATTTATAGATGGTTTGTCTGTTCCAGACACAGCCGATGGTTACAAGACTACAGAGCATTCGAATGAATTCGCGGACGATTTCAATTTAAACTTGTTCATGGACGATTTCAATTTAAATGTTGCACAAACTGGAACTACTCATTCGACAGGGGGTCTATTTCGTGAGTTACTGGATTTGGAAAAAAAGTTTTGATGATAGAAAACGGCATTCATTCGGTCAGAAACACACCTTTTGTACTTGATGTGTTTACGAGTGTCAAAAGCAGACTTTCAAAAGTACAGCAACTATTGGGTCTTAATAATTATGCTGCTGTTGATCCTGAACATACTAAAACTTGTGCCACCACAAACGACCCTGACGTTACTCCCGATGATCCAAAGCTTTGTATTTACTTTTCAGTTTACCTCCAATGTTTATACAAAACTAAAATAATCGTTCGTGTCCACACTTATATCAAACATTGGTTGATACAGGCCACGTCATCTCATATTGTAGGCCCTAACGGGGATAAGGTTGTCCATGCGGACCATGCAACGGACATTGACAATGATGATGGGCTTAAAGAAACGCAACCATGTAACCTTGGTATGCTTGTTGAATCGTGTGCCATGACCCAAAAATGTCCTGTTATGGAATATGGAGGTGAAATTAGTACTCAACTTCCACCAGTTGCACCTAAAGAGGAAAATAAAATACCCGGTGACCCCATTATTGTACGTTATATTTCAGTTACAGTTTAAATATCGGCTAAAGCATACGTCCCTACTTATGTATATATATTTAAAATTCAGCAGGAACCGGATTGTGGTAATGAGTGGTCGTCTTACATAAATGATGAAAAAGATTCGGGTGATAATTCTCTAGATGCAATGGATTGTGATAAGGAACAACAAGATATGGTTCAGAAACAATTGCCTTGCCAACCAGAACCCGTTAGCAATATTGATTGTGTGCAGACAGAAGTAGGAACACCCACCAATAAAGCTCATGAGGTATCTACATTCTCTGTAAAACATCGTCGATAAATAATATAGTTTAATGTGCTGGTTTGTAACATACTATATTCTTAAATGTCAGTTTAAAGACAACAACCTGCCATATGTAAATGTGGTTGGCCAAAATGACACTCCTGTTTCCCCCCAACATAATGTCAACAAAAGTGTCGATACAAAATTGTGTCTTCCGTCTTTAGATTTAATGGATTGTGATGATCAACAAGGGGATGTGGTTGACAAAAATTCGTTTGTTGGCCTTCAATACAGTAACAATGATGTTGCTGTGGTTAGCCTAGAAGATACACCAACAAAGAAAGACGCTGAAGCCCCTGAATCTCAGGTTAAACCCAAGAAAGTGTCATTTGCAAATGTGGTAGGTCCTAATGACAAACCTCTGTTGGAAGATCTTTTCTCAGATATGAATACGAACAAAAGAAAGACAGTAAAATTGAACGACAACCTCAGTAAAAGAAGGCGCACTGTACAAACTTACACGACATTGTTTGGGTCCGTCAATTCGGAAAACGGGGTATCAAAAACATCAGCTACTCCTTGCCGCCGTGTTACAAGATCGCAAGGTGTCATTAACGAGGCTATTATCCCGGCTGCCGTTTCAGATGAACATCACCTTATTAAATTGTAACTGAAACGAATCTTTTTTTTTTATTTTTTTTCTGCTTATCTTTCAACTTTGTTTTCAGGAAACATCTGCAAACCCCAGAACGTGTCCAGTTAGTCGATTCTATTCGCCCACAATTGAACCGTTTGTAGAGGTAGGTTCTGTTTGTTAATCCAATAGCATCATTATCATTGTGTGTATGTTATTGAATATATTTATTTTTTAGGAACTTTTACGACACCCGAAATGCAACAAGAAGAAGGTTACTGTTCCTGATTACCTTCGCAAGTATTTTAAGCTTAAAGAACCATTACTTTATAGGTTTCCTTGGGGCTCCGGTGCGGTTATTGCTTATAGGAATTTTTGGGTAGCGTTGGCATGTGTTGAAGACTGCACCGGCGGGTGGCTTAATGAGTTAGTGAGTAAACCTGATGCCTAGCTGGTCTACTGCACTTGTTTATTATTTTGTTTTGTTACTTATGAAACGAATGTTTACAGTTTTGATTTGCTTTATCTGTCCGCAGCACTTGGATGCATGGGTTGAATTGATGTGGTTGTTTAGACCAGCTGATGCAGATTGGGCTTTGGCAGGGTGTACTTTTTGCAATCAAATCCTAGGTGGCAACATGCCTACCACTTATTCAGATGGCACAGCATACCCTGTGGCTTGGCGAGATGTTGCAAAGGTCATTTTGGCAGACTCTTACCGTACATATAGCACTACTATTATAAACATCTTATAATATCCTGCATTTGTTTTATATATCATGTGTATTTTCCCATGAATGAAAGTACAAAACACTGGATACTCTGTGAGCTCCATATCCGCACTGGAGTTGTTTACATTTATGACTCTCTTGGGTCAGCATCAGGAGGTGAACGGTGGTTGCGAGGTTCCAAGAGAAACTTACAAACACAGCTTAAATCATACCTAACAAACTCTGGGGTACTGCATAGTAAGGGCATATCACCGGGGGATTATAAAATCACATACAAGTGTCCAAAAGTACCAAAACAATCGGAGTTGTATGGTGACTGCGGAGTATGGGTGTGCATTATTTTGTACAGATTGCTCCGTAACCAGCCTCTGGAAGTAGACGACTCTCTTCAAACAGCTTTAGCTTACCGTGAACGGATGCTTGAATACTTCTGGAAGCACAAGGTTGAATACATAATATGATAGCGGTCTTTCAAGGTACTATCCTTAATGTCCGTTTGACCCATAGTTATTGTCTAATGTTGACATGTGAAGTATTTTTCTTTCAACGTATACTGTAGGTATTTTTACTTCTATTATATATTAGTTGATTATTATAATATTTTTTTAACTCAACGGCATTTCTTTAGTTAATACCCGTGCACATATACAAAAAAGCCTATGCTTTGCAAACCACTTCTATATATTATGGGTTATGTATACTTTATTAATTTATTTGCTATATACTAGCAGAATTTAATATTTGGTTGCCCTATAGTACATTATGGTACATGTCCTTAAATGTCTTCTTTTGCCAATCACTTTCTTCAATACAAATCTTTCTTAATTTGTTTAACAACATCTTTCTTTCTTCTTTTGGTCTATTCAGTTCGTATCTTTATCCCAATCTTTCTGCTTTTGTTTAACAAAATGTTCGACTATATCCCACTGGATGTTCAACTAGATATCATTCGCAGGCTACCTCCTAAGTCTATACTCCAGCTACGTAGTGTTTGCAAGTTATGGAATGCTAGTATAGATTGTGGTTTTTTCATCTCTAATTACGGTGTTCGTCGTAACGATGAGTGTTTTTTTACGCTAACATTTGATCAGGGTCACAAAGGTTTTATGTTAGCTTTTAATGAACAGCTGACCCATACGGTACTTCGTACAGATTTAATGCTTTCATCTATGATTGCAGTTGGCAATTCTCATGGTCTTTCGTGTTTTGTTTATGGCTCTAATCTAATGTCTGTTATTTGGAACCCGGCAATCCAAAAATCACGCGCATCAAATTGAATGTAAAAAGATTTGTTTTGGTTTTGTCGTCCTTCCGGACACTCTTGACCCGACGATCGTGAAGGTCTCCTATCCTGTTTTCCAAAGTGGTTTCTGGTATGTTTCTGTCTTTTCTTTCAACTCGTTAAGGTGGACATGCCTTGAAAATTTCCACCCCCCCTCATGAAAGTATCAAATTGAAACGTCAAAGTCAGGCAGTTGTAGGTCATTTTATCTATTGGACTGGGAGTGAAAAGTTAACTAATGAGGACGGTGTTACATACAAGATTTACATGTTGATTTCGTTTGATTTGGTAACCAACCAATTTAAAGTTATAGACCTTCCGCAGATTTTAAAAAATGAACTCCCAGTTCCATTCTATGTTTTCGATCTTGGAACCTCTCTAGTGATTTCTGGTATGATCATTGATGAAGATATGCCATTGTTTTGTGGATGGGTGTTGGACGTGAATGGTTTTGCCATAAGATCATTTAGAAGCCTCTTTGCCATCCCCACCCTATTATTTGTTCGTTTGCTTGGGTTTACAAAGGATCAGGCTCCAATAGTGGAAGCGTACACTGGCAACCATTTGGGTCACTCGCTATTCCTGTACAACAAAGAACTTGAATTATTTGTCAGCATGGGAATTTTAGGAGATACGGGATCTTTCTACATTGCCCCATACAAAGAATCTCTTCTTTTTTTAAATCATACAGACTGTGTTGTCTATAGTATGTTTTATTTATAACTTACCATTCTATTCATGTTCCTTTTAAACATTATCACATAGCCATTTTCAACAGGTTTGTTCGGCTGAAGTTACGGATCAGGCTAAATGGGAATGCATGTTTGTGGTTTTAGTATGCTGTCTGTGTGGGAAGGAAGCATTGGACTGTTTAGATTTTTCGTAGTCGATAAATGTTATCAATCAAGTGGTTATATAATATGTAACAATTAAAGTTATAACCATTTAGTAATCATAATATGTAGTTGGTTGTCTGTATCAAACGTTGTATGTCAACGTATTTACTATTTCATCTCTTCTGTTATCCCATTATCCATTTTTTTTTAATTTTGGGCAACAAGTAGTTGTTACCCAAAATAATTTTGGCAACCTAATTATGTTCTTAGGGCAACTTGTTTTCCATACGGAATACTTTTATAAACCCACGACTCCTTCTAGAAGTACATTTCGTATTCTACAACCTACTAATAACTACCAACTTGAGACAATGTACACTTCCAAAAATAGAGGTTTAACATTCAACACTAGTACAAATTAACTAGCAGTTGTAACTTTACTACAAGCAGTGGTAAACGACTGTCCCTGTTCAGCCCCACAAAAGCAGTAGTAAAAAACAACTAGCAGTTGTAAGTTAATTTAAGTAATCGAGCATAAAAGCAGTGTAGCATTTGTTTTATGTTTACAAACGTCGTATAAAGCTCAAAATAACCCACTCAAACGAATGTCACTGTACGCATCTGATAACCTGATGCCGTTGTGAAGATGTTCTTTAAAAAATAATCCAAGTGAAGATGTTGATGTTTTTAGAATGAGTAATGGTCTTTAAAATTGTTTCATCCATTAACATAAAAATCTATTTTAAATCCCAGTTTAGCGAAGGATCTACTATAGAAGGTGACTAAACGAACACAACCTAGTACTCCTTAAGAAGAATAATAATTAACGAACAGTTATTCTCACTATACACCTCGATATGTTGTTAATACACAAATACTCTGAATAGTATTGCCGTTTACAACCTTGAAGTGTATCGACTCTAGATATCACCAAAACTAATATATAACTCAAACCTAGGACCTACTTTAATAGGATAAGGAGTCCTTTACAAAATACGCTAAGTACTGTACAAGATAAATATACTTACAATACTTATCTAATACAAAACATCCTACCGAAGACATTCTAGAATATTACATATTCATTCCACACAATCATACTAGCAGTGACAAGTACATTAGCAGTGGTACGCGACTTTTACTGCCACTGGTTTGTGTATTTCTGACACTCTTCTTTTCCGCTGGCTTTCCCGGTGGCTTTTCCGGTGCGGGTCTTTTGCCTTTATCCTTTTCTTGAAGGAGTTCCGGTGGCTTGCTTCCTCGTGGCCCCGGTGTATTCAACCCATGGGATTCCCTGAGGAATTAGATAGGCCTTTCAACTTCAAGGGGCCTTTCAGGGGGTTTTCCGTCTAAATACGCCCCTCTGCGCGGTACAGGAAGGGCTTTTGGTAATGTAGCTTCCCAACCCGCGCAGGTTTTATTTTATCCCGGCTCCCGCAAGCTGGTCATTTTTTCCTTAGACCCAGTCTATCCAACCAGATATCCCTGAATTAGTAGACGCACACTTGAATGGGGGCCGGGCTGCACCAACATAGGAAGAAGGCATAGCTTTCATCCTCAGTTGTTTGACTTTATTAGGGAAGTTTCTTGTTGGAAGGGGATGGTTTACGTATTTCGTTGCCCCTAACTTTCTTTTGTCGCCCTTCCCTACGGGACCCATCTGCCGAACATATATTGTCACTCCCATAACCCAATTCCCATGATTTATTTCCTTCTTCCGCTCTCGAACGGCGAGGTTAAGAAGGAAATGCATGCACTTTCAAGATCCCATATTGCTAATGAGAGTCTAATAGGTTTAAACTCCCACATTTGGTATGCATATGGTCCTGGCAGACTACCACAACTTGAATGGACATGGGTTTTGGGTGAAGGTGTGCTGTGGATGTTCGCGGAGATGGGTTTTTAGTCGTCATTTTAGAACGACTAACTGTTTTTAGTAGTCATTTTAGAACATGTTTCAGTTGTCGCAGCATCAACTTTGCGCTTTTTTTTTGGGTAAAGGTTTAGGCTATGTATGGGTTTATTGGAAACGGCCGTGCGTGGGCAACGAGTTGTTGTTGACGTCCGTATGTATTCTTTTTGCACTGTGTACCATCGGTATCTTTTTCTGAATAACATCTTCAACTTCTCTTCGGTTTTTTAAAATATTCCGGTTGCCTGATTTGCAGGTGGAAATATTTTTGTAGGTGAAGGAATTGTTCCTTTTTTGCTTTTTCTGAACTTTCCCCTTGATCTACCTCGCGTATTTATAGCGAGGATTTTACTGTTCGTGGACGCGTTATCATTAATTTTCATTAACTGTTTTGTGGGTAGGCACGTGCCTAGGCTCCTACACTGTTGCTGCTATATTTGACATAAAATTACTTGGGAAGGAACGAGAAGCTTTACATGCAGATTTTCTCTCCTTTTTGATTTTTGAATATAAATGATTACGTAAACACAAAGAAATTTGCTTTTTGTGTGGAAACTAGCGGTGGTTTTTGCGACACTAGGAGTGGGTACAACGACGTTAGCAGTGGTTAGATCAACGTTAGCAGTGGTTGGGGATTTACGTATGAACAGACTTAAGAATTTGTTCAAAACATTTAGCCTCCTTTCGTGGCAGCAGTTGTAACTCTTAATCGAGTTTGTATCCCCAATTCAATCCAAATTAATTTGTACTAAAAACTTACTTTTTTAACACTTGTAGCAGTTGTTACCACTATGACTTTTTTTTTAACTAAATAAAATTTAATCTTCATATTACTACTTTATTAGTAAATTTTTTTATTTTGTAAAGTGACTTACTATCTCGAACACAGTTTGAATAACTACGCAAACAAATACAGTATATACTAGTAAGTAGTAACATAAAAGGGATCACATCCATAGGTTAACATGACATACACAGACTATACAAAGATGAGATAAGTGACTCCAAAATGTAACAACGATCCCCTAATAAACAAAAGGCAGCAGCTTCCATGTAATTAATACAAAGCACATCAAACCTCCATTGACTCCAACTTTTCAATTAAACCATTCAGCTCTTTAACACGGTCATGTTTTCTAAACCAATAATACAGAAGTTTGGAACTCTCAGCCAGATCCTCATTTTGCATCCTTAACAGGTGATTAATAGTTGGCAACCAACAATCCGAACCGCATAGAAGCTCCACTTCCGCTATCATTTGTTGTCTACGGTTGACACGACCCCTAATTTCAACAGCATTCCTCCTATGATCTGCTACGTCACGTAAAGCAACTTCCAATTCACCTCTGTAGTACGCGATCGTAATATCTTTTAACAACTTTGAGCCACCAAACATTGGTAATCCATCACATAAAACCATGCCAGCAGACATCGTTATGTTTGCTTTTCTAATACTATCACTAATAGAGATAGTATTAGAACTGTTTTTGTTACATAGCGTCATATATAGACACGAAATTTCTGACAAAATAGTTATGGCAATTGTCTGTTTCCAATGGACAAGTGGATCAAACCAAATAAGTACCAACCCAGAATATCTTTTTTTAATAGTATCTTCCTATTTTTTTCAAATATTTTTTATGACGAGTTTGCTAGTGCATAGCTAGGAAATGGTACTTTGGGCACCTAAATTGTGTACTCATGGCAACTATACTTTTGGGCAACTAAATTGTGTACTCATGGCAACTAGTTTAAATAGTAGTACTTTTAGTCAAGTGGTGATGTATGCAACAAGGGGCTGGGGTTTGACTGGATTTAATTTACATCTTTCTATTTTTTTAAACTATTTTTATGACTAGTTTGCTAGTGCATACCTAGTAAATGGTACTTTGGGCAACTAAATAGTGTACTCATGGCAACTAGTTTACGTAGTAGTACTTTTAGCCAAGTGGTGATGTATGCAACAAGGGGCTAGGGTTTCACTGGATTTATTTAATTTACATCTTTCTATTTTTTTCAAATATTTTTTATGACTACTTTGCTAGTGCATAGCTAGCAAATGCTACTTTGGGCAACTAAATAGTGTACTCATGTAAACTACAATAGTACTTTTAGTCCAGTTGTGATGTATGCAAAAAGGGGTGGGGATTGAGTGGATATAATTTGCATTCAGTGTTTTTTTATTAGTCATATGTGTATTCATGTAAACTGGCCAACTAGTTACAAAACTTGACAAATTTATTTCGGTAAAAAAATAAAATACAATAGACATTTGGGTAAATCAAACATACAATATACCTAGCGAATTATTTTTTAATGTGTGAACGTTTGGAATAAACTTATGCCAAGTTCCTTATTCTTGTATTGTTATGCCCCAAAAAAAATCAAACCTTCAAAGTGCAAGAAAAAAGAAAAGAAATAAAAAATAAAATAAAAAATAAAAACAATAAAAAGTTACATATTGCAAGTAAGTAAGCATAGAATATGAATAAGTGTCCATAAAAAATGAAGGTAAATCCGGCACTTCTTACGTTTCCAGTTTTATCTTATTTTATTTTATTATTATTTGTAATTTATTTTTTGTAATTTGCTTATTTTTTTTGTCCTCCTGGTTTCATATATATACACGCAATTTGTTTGACGTGGTTTCGTTTTTAATCTTAATAGTAGTAAACTGCGGTATATGTAATAATAAAAAAGGGGGAAAATGAAAAGGCGTGTATGTGAAAGGTTGGTCATTTAATGCTACTTCTTGTGGTAGACAAAATGGTAGGGTGGCTGTCAACTCAACGGACGCATCAGTTTTGTACACTGACACAACACTAATTATATTATAACTTAAACTAAACCTTCTGTTTAAAACACACACATAGCAATCAAAGGGGGGGGGGAAAAAATAAAACATACAAAACAAAACTGAAAAAAGGATGAATACACCTATGCCATTCTGTGAAGAACTTGCTGGTGTTGCAGGATCTAGTTTTGTTAGAGATATGATGATAGTTCGTTTTTGAAGGGATGTGAGTGTTGTCATGGTGGATGAAGCAGAGTTGATGAAGAAGGCTCAAGAAATCAGGGCACGTGTGGCTGAAAGGGATCATGTTATTGGAGAGTTGGAGCTTTTATACCCATTTGAATCTTGTGTGGAAAGTATTTCAGAATTAACCAAGCTGCAAACCGAAGATCTGACAGAAGCCGCAACGATATTGGTCAATGTAATGAAGAAGCAGAAGCGAGCCCAGGAGCTTCTGTCATTCATAGAGAAGCTGAAAGGCATGGTGTACTGATTCGGTTAATTGTTGTCTTGGCGGTGACGATGTCTTGTTTATGTTGGTATTTCTATTTCTAGTCATGTATCTTGTGTTGAATTTTAGTTTAACTGTTGTTGTGAAATGTGGGTCTAGGCTTTGGCAAATGGATGTAAAATATTTGAATAAATAAAAGCCATGGTTTCTGTAAAATAATTACATTATGGTCACCTTTAATTGTGCCTGCATCTCATGATCTATTCTGAAAGAATACCGCCTCCATTGTTTCAAGAATAAATCTGTTTGAGCGGCCGTCATTGTGGACCTGTTTACCTGGTTAATGCAAGTAAATCTCATTATTAAAATATGCATATGGGAATGTAACGTTTCAAACCAACAAAGTGTATCAAGTAAGCAGTGCCAAAAAAACATCATGCTGTTGGTTTCCGACATGTCATATAAAACATAAACCCTAAAGAATGAAGCACTAGAGTGTAACGTTTCAAACAAACAAAGTGTATCAAGTAAGCGGTGCCAAAAAAACATCATGCTGTTGGTTTCCGACATGTCATATAAAACATAAACCCTAAAGAATGAAACACTAGAGTTAAAGGGGTATAATGAGCATACCTATAAAACATAAACCTTAATAACAATTTAAATAACTTTGAATTAAATAAAAAAATTACTAATAGAATATAAAATATAAAAGTGCACAGTTATTTATATTCATGTATAAATGTACGAACGAATACGGTAACAAAAGTACATACGGGAGAGTACAACAAACCTGGATTTGTTTCTATAAATAGACGAAAAGGACAACGATATATTTTTATTTGGATTCTTCGCTGAAAGTGACCTAGTGTATAACAAGGAATGTGGGGATGTTGATTGTTGGGACTTGGGACCATAAACTGATGTGTGGGGTATAAAAGGTTTAAGTGTTTGTCATTCTAGGTCCCTCATGTATCTTACGGCTGTCACAGTAACGACTAAAAACTGCTAGTTAAAGTTAGAACTGCTAGTGCTGAAGACAATTTATCATATAAACGTGTTGTCACTACATGTTGTCTAAGGTTTCGGAATTAAGACTTAAAAATGTTATTACATGTTACTACTGCTAGTGCTGAAGACCAAATAATATAAACATGGTGTTACTACAATTTTTCTAAGGTTACTCCTGCTATAACAATCTTGACTGACCTTTAATTTGACTAGTCACAAGGTAATTGAATATTTTAGAAACAGTGTGTGTTACTCTTCAATTAAATTCTCCAACCAACTAGTATGGCACACCATTCAAGTGTCATAAATGAATAGGAAAAATACAGATGGTTATGCTAGTAGACGTTCTTATATAAACCGTGAATGCTATTGTTTTCGTTATAATATCAAAACCGGTTGAGTAAATGGTATGCATTCGATGCAGGATGGAAAGAGAAAACAAGTATGATTGACCTTAGATGCAAGGCGTGCACCGAATAGAGAAATCATGTGGTACTGTTGTCCAATGAATTTTTACGTAAGCGACAACAATACTCTTTGTGGGGTTGATGCATGTAGACTTGGTGGTGTACATGTTAGCAGGGAAAAAAAAACTGTAGTTCGTAGAGGTGAAGGTGTGATGGTGTGATGGGGCTACATGTTCCAGCATCTTGTATAGGCGGTGGTTCAGTGAGTATCAGAGGTACAAGTGAGACTACATCAACAGCTGATGAAATTCATGATTCTATGTGTACAGAACCCAGTGACCTTAGTGATGAAGAAACCCAACCACTTGCAAGTCGAATAACAAGTGAACCACCTAAAAATGACCGAGCAATTGAACAAGCTGCAATTCATACACCTAGGTTATGACATGCTCGTCATTGAACAAGTGAGCCACAACCTATTCTCGTTATATGTTGTATTTCATAATATATGTAGACTAAATTGTATTATGTATTTGTTATGTTATGCCAATGCAAGGACGTATTTAGTTAGCAAAAAATGGGAAATCCAAACACTAGATACACAAGATGCAAACTGTATAATTAAGCTTCAAAACTGTCAAATACAATTTTTTAAGTGTTTTTTATTTATTTTTTTATTTGTTTATTTTTTGAGGTGAAAGTGGGTAAATACTAACAAGGCTGGATAAAGCACTAAAGCAGGAAGATATAGTTACCATGCACGTGCCCAAAACATAGTTGAACACGTGTACACCCACCAAAAAATGCTGAATATTGAAAGGAAAAAAATTTTTATCTACAGTCCCCCAATAAAATGAAGTTGCCCTATATGATAAGTTTCTACTTTGTTTAGTTATCTAAAAAAAAATTAAGTTGCCCTATAGGGTTGCTATCCTAAAACAGAGATGCCCCATCAAGGTTGCCATGATATACATCATACTACAAAGCATTCATACACATTATTATGTAAACGGACACCAAACGTAGATCAAAAAACAGGTGCATACTACGATAACCCCAAAGCAGATGGTTACACAAAAACATCGCATGTTAATTTTATGTAATTGTTGAACATTTTTTTTTGGTAATCATAAGAAGCACAAACAAAAAAATGTTGAACAATTACATAACGTCGCCTGACAAAAAAGGCTAAACTAGACAAACTATTTTGAGGTTTAAGTTATGTTAACACCCTAGTTTCTAAACGTTATCAGCAGCATGAGCATGCTGCATAAAAATACCTACACTCCAACCTTCCGTTCCTTAAAAACCAAGTTGCTTTTAATCCCGCACCTCCTCGACGGCGGTCTGTTGTTAGAGCCTTTAAATGCCTCGACATCTTGAACTTCCGTAAGCCCGATCTTGGTGTTTGAAAGCAGTGCCTCCTTGCATAAGGTTTTCTAAAGGCCTTATGACCAGAACTGTCCTTAACGGAAGAAGAAGAAGGCCCAACATCCATAGATACAGACCCAAGAAATACCCCATAGTACCATTCATCGTCACTGAACCCAATGTTAGCATCAACAATTTCGCTACCCAAAAAAATCCATGAATAGATTCTTTCCTTGACATTCAATTCCTTGACTTCTAGTTTGGAACGAAGCGCTTCTTAGGGGAGGTGACCGCCTTTCTTCCTCCTCCCATGCAGCAATATCAGAGGCAAAATTAGAAGTAGAAAGCTCCACAAGTTTATCATGTATTGCTATCTTGTCACGCGTTTGCTCATCAAGAAGATCCACAATTAGGTTATCATAATAGAATAATGCTAAGTTATCAGGTGCATGTGCAATGTACAAGCCGATCAACCCACATTCCTCGGCAAGTTGAAACATCCTTTTAATGTCATTATCGCATTCAACAACTATCAAACCGGTTGAAAGAGCAAATAGTAGCCTACATAAATACAAAGCCCGTATCTCACACTCTAACTTGTTGGCCAAAAAGTCAAGCATTTGATTAAAGTTCATCCTTGTGGACTTACAGAACGTTTGCACAAGGGTGCGCCCATACGCGTAAGTTAATTTGGGCAACCGAATGAACTCACCATCGTAGTAAATCTCAACTACAAGATTCTCAGATACATAGCGTGTAGTACTCCTGTAATAAAGGAAAAAAATGTATACAAATGAGATTAGCATGTATGGACAAAAACCTAGTAAGTGCAAGTGACAATCACGAAAGGTAATGGCAGGCATACCTTGGCTTGAAATCAAATAAGGCAACTGGAGGCTTAGCAGAATTTTTTGATGAAATAGAGGGTTGGGAGATTGGCATTATCACTTGTGTACAAATGTGATCTATATGAAGATTTGATATATATTAGGAAAGGTTGTATTATTATTTTACTATTAATAATGTACTTATTAATAGTATGAAAAGTATGATCCGTTTATTTTAATATGGAAATAGTAAAAGGGAAATTTTTGGTTAATTTGTTATAAGTTTTTATGTGTAGTGTGTTTGTGTAATGATATGGTAATAAATCAATTGACAAACCTATGTGTGGCCCTTTTTAAATTTTTCTTGGAATGGACGGCCAAATGGCATGATAAAATGGACGTCCAAATGAATGAATGTTACACGTACACAAGGTTGCTGCATGCAAGGTACAATATGATTATTGGTTTATGTATGCATGTTATAAGTGTGTTTAGTGTAGTAAATAGTTGTTATGAATCCATTGTCCAGTCATGAAAGGCTTATGTGTGAATGAATATATCAATAGATGGTGCATGATAAAACAATGAAAGTGCTGTTGGAGATAAGTTTAGAAATGTTAGTACAAACGATAAAATCTATGTTTATAAAAAAAGTTGGAGATAAGTTTAAAAGTGTTAGTACAAACGATAAAATCTATGTTTATAAAAAAACTGAATCATCTTCTCGCGATATGCTAGCGCGACGTCAGCGGGATCATCAACGTGCAACGATAGACCATGTGCCAATCGATATAAAAATATACAAACCCACACACCACAATCACCAAAAATCCCACCTTGCTTAGGAACGTTTTTGAGAACTTGGAGCTGAGTCTCACTCATTAGCCTCATCAGCGTCCTGTTTTTCTCAAGCTCCTCTTCCTGAATTGCACGCAGGATTTCCAAAACAGCACTGGCAAGCCTGGACCCAACCACGTACTCCAACTGCTTGATTTGCTCGGCCCTCACAGTGCAACGACGAGTTAGGTCGATCACCTTTGCATGCATGTCACTTAAGAACTTGAAGTCACGTTCATTGTCACACACAAACACGTTGTTAACCATGTCTTTAAGTACGTTATCCATTTCTTTTGTAGTAAATTGTGCTGTGGCTAGTGTGTGTCCCCTGACAAAAGTTGTATGATATTGGGGTATATGCTGTCCGTTTATATAATCCAAATGGGGTGGGGGAAAGAGCGGGGGTGGGGTGACATGGAGTTTATTTTGAATTGAAGTCTATCTGAATTAATGTGGATAGTCAAGTGGTGAATAGTTGAGTCATGTCAAGTAATTACTGTTGCACATTAGGCCAAGTTTAAATAATGAAGCTTCTCTTGTACTCAAACGAATGCTGGCCACAAGATAATCATTTTGGGTAACTAGTTTCAGTTTGGGGGCAAGTAAACCAGTTTGAATTTTGTTTAGTTCCAAATGCAACAAAATTTTACGTCCCTTGGGTTAGAAAAATTATTAATTTAGTATGTTTTGTAAATAGACGCCATTAAACAGGTTTATATTGATTACTTTTTGGTTACATGAACTAACACACATATGCTATTATTATATGTACATATCGTTTATATTTTATGTAATAATACACTAGCATAATATAACTCAGACTTTTATATCATAAAGTCTGACTAAGTGTGCACTTGCCTGTGCTATTTCAATATTGAATGGATATTTTGTAAAAAACCCAAATCGGGGATGCACATAACTAGGACAAACTTTATTAATTAGGAAAGGACGTAATGAAATGATGGTGGTAGCTAGTGGCATGTACTTGAAGGGAACTAGTCCATTAGTTTTTCAACTTTAACTATTGCACAAAAAAGGCACAAAGAAAGTTGTGTCCAACAAGTTAATTGTTTGAATTAAATGGAGTGGGGCCCCTTTCTCTTGCTTGATCTGATTGGGAAGGAGTGAATATTTCTTCATCTCTCTAACCAGACCATTTAAGGGAAAATGAAACATAAAGCTTTAATTTGGTGGGACCACACTTTTAGCTAAGGACCCGTTAAGAAAAAAATATACGCCCCCTAAGTATAACAAATGTTTATGAGAAACTATGTTGTTGGTTGTGGTAAATAAAAAAAAATGGGATTTCAAATAAGAAGGACGGTTTATTAATGGTGAATAGATGTAAGGAAATGATGGTGGTACATAGTTGCATGTACTTGAAGGGAACTAGTGTGCACAAAACTCAAAGTCAAACTGCTACAACACAACACTCAAGAAACTTTGGCCAACAATAAATTTTGTTCTAGGGCAACTACACACAAATAATGGGCAACTACTAACAAGCATGGTTTATTCGTGCCTGGTCACAAAGTATAACAAATTACTGTATAAGTTTATTTATGTATGTGTTGTCCGTAATTGTATTATATATGTTGGTTATAAGAAGCATGGTGTATGGTCACAAAGTATAACGAACAAGTAATAATATGTGTGGGTTATAATAAGAAGATACCTGTAAGCACTCCCTAACACGGACATACCATACACGTGACTCATAGTCACGCGTGTCGCCGCTATCATAGAATGTTACCACTCCAGTAGGTATGTTAAATTGGGCAAGACACCAGTGTTTAACAGTCTCGTTGAGAGGAATAAAAACCTAAAAGAAAGTTGGCTGTGTATTAGGATATAGTTGGTCAACGTCTGAAATTAATAAAACTGACTTTTTATTTATCTGGTCAAAGGTAAATACAAGAATACAATTGTGGTGTTTGTATGTGCTGTTGACATGGCTTACGGCTGGTAAGCAATATGTTACTTAATAATGGACGTTTTAGACAATGGATAACGTTTTCATGCACGGTCTTGGGTTGTATAGAAACTACTGCTTTTGGGAAATTCATCTGCTTATGTACTTACTGATATGTTGCTCCAACTGTTAACTACGGCTTGTGTTACCATAACTGCTGCTAGGGTAATCAATATACTGTTGGGATCGAACGATTACAAATGGAGGGGCTCAGTTTTTGGAAAGCAGACTTATCTCATGGCAGTGTAAGACGCAAACAATTATGGCGAATTCCACCACTGAAGATAAGTATGAAGCTGCTGCACATTCTAGAACTACGTTGAAGGCTCGACTAGTCGTTCAAGGATTTAAATCAACTAGTTTTGGATTGTAAATTTAATGCATACTTGGTCTCAAGTCTCAAGATGTTTTTTTCAAAACTTTGTAACAAAGGTAGTACTGCTATTGGAAATCTTACTACGGCTAGTGTGTATGAATCAACTGCTTGTTCTTTTTGTTAAGTCCTGCGAGTGGATATCATGTTTTTGTGGTTGAGTTACACTTATAAGTTATAACTACTATGTTTATGAGCAATAGGATTTTTTGGCCTTTGATGCTGGACCTTTTAGTGTCAAAAAAAAATTAATAAAAAAAAAAATATACAAAATTAAAAAAAAAAAAAAAATAAAACGAACAAAAAAACAATGAATTGAAACATTAAATAAATAAATAATTAAATAACAAAAAAAATAATAATAATAACATTGTGTAAAAAAAATTATAATAAGTTGGTTGGAAGATTGGAGTGCAAAACTGTTCCAACTGCTAGCTTGCATGAAGAAACTGCTAGTGTTACGAAAACACTGCTAGTTAGTTTATCATGAGGATACCATGAAACTTATAAAGGAATTGACGGATAAATGTACTACAATGGAGTCTAAGATCACTGGCATACAAAAAGAAGGTATTCAGATTCTGAGATGGAGCATACAAATTATAGCACTTTGGAAGCACCGTCCAAAAAGAAGGTGTTTTGTGCCTAAGAAGAAACGTGATGATTTGGATTGTAAATATCAAATTTAGGGGAGGATTGTTTGGTTTTTTGGTTCTGTTGAACGAATTATTCAAAGTATGCATCAAATAGCATCTTTTAAAAGAAACCACGGCTAGTGGCAATGGAAGAACTGCTGATAGATCAAAAGCTGTGGATAAAGTTTGTGAGTATCAAGTTTGTTAATACGTAAAGGAAAGTTTATGATTTGCTATCAAGTTTGTTCATGAACTACCTGATTATTCATACTTTAAAAGATGAGCGACAAATATCAAGTTTGTTCATACTTTAAAAGATGCCGTTTTTAAAGTTGCTATCATGAACTACCTGATTATTGAGTGACCGTAAATGATAAAAATAGGAGGAAATGAAAAGTAAATGTATTATCTGTTCAACATCATTCCACATCATGGGATACCTCGTCCCGTCTGCATAAAACACGGGCATGCCATTTTGAAGAAGAATCTGAACAAAGTAACTACTAACCATCGCCCAGTTAGCATTCTGAGGTCGTACGAGCTACATGTAGTCAACCCATAGGTCTATATGCTACGCATTTGCAGCAAATAAAATACCAATTTAAGAAATGGTGAAAATCAAATACAGGGTAAAAAAGAAAATCTGAATAAGAAAGCCTATATAAACTAACCTCCTCAGTTAGCCAACCTTTTCTAGCAGGGTCTAAGCAAACTAAGCGAAGCCAGAAATTGCGGTCTACAATATAATCATCTGACCATGGAAATTTACACCGGTGTCTATCAGGATGACAGAGGAATTCTTCAATCTCATCAGACAGACAAAGAGTTTCGACAGAATGAAACCATCTACTTAGATCCTAGAAAACAGGTTCAATGTATTAGTTTGACAGAGCATTATTGATAGGCAAGTATATTGACAAGTTCGTAAAAACTATCACAATACCTCTACCCAAGGTTTCACTCTGTTAAGCTCCTCAGCAATAGTTGGGTCGTTCATGTTAGGACCGTGTTTTTTTATTTTACACCGTTTAACCGCCTGATTGTTTTGTGGCGAAACAGGTTCCATGAGAATCCTCTTGTCGGGTGGTAACCGACTTAAAGCCTTTTGAAAATGTGACGAATTCATAAACGCGCGTCGTTTTTTCTTCTTCTCCTCCTCCAACTTCAACATGTCAGCTTCTTCCAACCGCAACCTATTAGCCTCTTCCAGCCTTAAGATGTTGGCCTCAGCATTCAGCTTCTCTTCTTCCAACTGTAACCTTTCTTCCTGTGCCAACGCGAATCTCAATTCCTCTAAAAGGAGATACTCCTGGAACAGACTAGCGCTGATGACATTTGTATATAACGGCCATATACCTAAATGCAAAGAAGAAATATTAACCTGAGCAACGTCCACGTCAGATTCCGGCAAGTCGATCAGTTTGAGATAAATGCTATTAAGTGAATCGGAAAAGGCAGTCCTTGTGTTTGGAAAATGTGACTCAAAATCAAGTTTGTCCTGTAAAAAACTATGCATGAAATTTCTAAAAATAAACAAGGGCAGCGAGAAATAACTATAGATTAGTTGAAAGGAATACCCGAAGACCACCAGTTATGTCATGTGCAAGAACCTGTCAAGGTCTAAGTGTTAGGAAATTCCGGCAGGTGATGTTAAAAAAAAAGTGAATCTACTATTCTTATATTATAATGAATATAAAGAGAACCTGAATAATACACTCAAGTTTAAAAACTTGGCGATTCAGACCGGAAATTACATGATCCTTAAGGCTTTTTGTTCTGGAACTACTTCCACTCTTGCATTGTTTTGAATTTACTTTCAAACCAGTTTTCGCACGTTTCCGTGACTTTTCCAGCCTCGAAAAGTAGGTATCAACAAGGCTGTGCTGGGTCCTGACCGGCGGTCTGGGAACGTAGTCATTGAAAAAATCTTGGCTATCTATCCACCATGCACATTGGAACTCATGTATAGTAGGTCTCAGATCAGTAATTGTAGTTGAATCCTAAAGTTCAGTAATGGTTAAAAAAATATATATGGTTTAGTTAATTACTTTGAGATACATACGACAACATTTTATAAGGGATTCGTAATTAAAGTCATAAACTGCTAGTTCTGGGCAATCACTGCAAATAATATTTGCACTGCTAGCTAGCTTGAAAACACTGCTAGTTCTGGCAAATCACTGCTAGTTAGTTTCTGATGATTGTGGAAACTATAAGAGATGTTTTGTAACTTTTTGGTGATAACATATTTATTCCCCAAATCACTGCTGAGGCAGGGCAGTGGAAACGTAAGAACGACCCAACCAATGGCAACTCCTTACGTGAATAGTTCTTTGCAATTCAACACATGTGAAGGAATCCCTAGACAACTGGCTAATTTAGGGGACATGGATGTTCAGGCTAGGTCTGATGCAATGTTAGACACATCTCGAATAGATGAGGGTAGTTTGGAACACCAACATGATTTGACGACTAATGGCTTTCTACATGATGACAATTCCAATGATCCACTTCTAGGACCAGGTTACACAGGTCAAGTTGGGTTAGGATAATATGAAACTCAATCTCATATTGACGGATATATTCATAAGTCTGGAGTCAAAGATCACTGGTCTTAAAAATTCGACAACAACTCGCGCTGAAATAATCAAGAGGTTCAAAGCACACGGTAAGTGTTTTGGAGAGACTAAGAAGGCCAAGGTTCCATGCATTCAGGAAAGTGAAGAAACTGGGAAAGAAGGCAACCTGCAATATGATTAAAATTTTAGATGATGCATCCAAACAGGGGAGGAGTGAGAGTACAAATTCAGGCGACGCATCGAAGGTAAAGAAGCAGTACTGGATGATTCTTTAAAGGATGCAATTGAAGAAAAGGATAAGAAAGTGGTGCAGGCAATCACTGCCAGTGTTGCTGCATCCGCTGATAGTATTGAAGTAACCACTGCTGCAACAACTGCTGGTATTATTATAGCCACTGCCAATTCAGACGTTTCAAGCCCAGAGGCAACATCTGCTACAATTATAAGCACCACAATAACACCAGCACCAAAACCAAAATAAGCCTGGGAATGAGGTTGCCATACAATTGGTCAACTTAAAGCAATCTGACCCTATCCCTGCACCCAAACCTATTGCTAAGATTCTACAGATTGGTGAAACAGTGCAGAAAGGTGTAGGAATGAGGTTGCCATACAGAGCCAACATTGAAGTTTAAAAGTAGAGAGGAGCATATAGCCTTAATTTGCAGTGTACTAAATCAACTAATCCAATTGTTCATCCACTGCTGATTATGAAATTCATTTGGCCATCAAAGGCAAGCCTCAAGGTAGAATGAAAAGAAAGGCAGACAGATAAAAAACATTTGATGAAGAATCTGAGTCTAATAAGATATTGTGTGCTTAGATAGGTGGAAATGGAACATCTAATTTTGTGTTTAGGTTTACTTTTTTTTTTACCTATAAACAATAAATAAATAACAACAAAGTTTAACTGGCTTACGTTTGAAAAAAGGTTAGAATGATCAGTTCTTTTAAAGATGGACTTCCTAGACCAGGCAAGTGCTCTTGGTATCACATTTGGATGTTTAATCCACCAAGCATGAGATTTTTCAAACGACTCAAGGATCCACACCTATGAGAATAAAAAAATAAAAAATGAAAATAAAACATAAACTTATATACAAATCAGTAAAAATGTTAAGTTGGAAAATGGATACCTGAAACCCAAACACAAATCCAGACAGTGTGTATGTTGGACAATGCTTTGGATCGTTCTTCAATCTTAAAAGGTGGTCATCCACGTGCTTATCAAATACATTATGAAGTTGGTCGTATAAATGAGTCCAAATATGCTCACCCCATGGAAAAGCATTCCAATCATCTAGATTATCAACTAACCTCATCAGTGTATCATCCACCTCGCATGTCAACAAACGACCCATAAAGATCACCTCTAAGGCTAACAAAAGACAAAGACGTACAAAGCAGATCAATCCATATTCCAAAGCAGGTATTCCTAAACAAGATGCGGCGTCTTGCGTCTAAATTTTGCTTTATCAACCAAAAGTAGTTCAGTTTACTGGTAATGATTAACTTAGCTTCATAGTCCTAAAAAAGGTAAAAAAAAAAATACAATTTAAATCAGGCCATGGATGGAATCTATACCAACGCCGTAAACAATTGCGTATACAATGCATATAAACCACTCCTTATTAGTCTTGAGAGTGCCACTAAATTTTTTAATGAACCAGGTTATGTTACATAGCTAACAGACGACATCTACCGTATTATACACTACATAACTACGAATCAGACAGACGTAAAAGAGGAGAAATCAAAGGTATTAATCGAATAACAACAACGATTTATTGAAGCATATAACCAATTGGAAATAAATAATGTATAATAAACAACGAGGAAAATATTTACGTACCATATTTGGCCACATTTTTTAAACAAACTTGATCAATCCAATGTGGGTTGCACTCAACAGTGTACCTTTATAGCTAGTGACATAACTGACGATACAAGGAAAAGAGGGACTGACGAAGAAGACGGTCTCATTTGTGAAAACAACTTAGTTACAATGTTTTTATGCGAGAAGCAAAAACAGATAAAAGCGCTAACTATGAATGTTTTTGTGCGAGTGGGAAATTGATTTTGAATACATATGTAATGTACTTTCACTATTCAATTGTGTACGTTCTATTTAATGTAAAATGACAAAAAAATCCTTTTTAAAAAATACGGTTGCCCACTGCTTTTTCGTTCGCCAAAAAACAATACCTTTCACATACGGGACACGTGTCACAATTTCGATGAGTTGCCCAATGACAGCGGTTGCCCTTTGTCCATTTTCAAATTATAAATAAAAGTGGTCCAGAAACTGATATGCATCAGGGCGCGCGGTCTATTTGCGTCATTTTCCCTAACAATAATAATAATAATAATAATAATAAAAAGAAAAAAAATCTAAAACTCATAATATATACTTAGACTTTTATTAAAAGAAAGTATTTTTACTACATATAAGAAACAAATTGTCAAACTTTGGTCTTGCTTAGAAATTTCACATCTTACAAAATGAGTAATGATGTTTGACTAACATACCCTTATTACTTTTTAAAGGCAATATTTTCTATTAATTATTTAAATACTTAATTACAATTTAATTGACAAACATTCTCCATTCTCACTTACACTCATATATAAAAAAATGCACAAACTAATTAGCATTATTATACATTATTGCCAGTATAGCGGGCAATAGGCAAGGTAAAAATGGAAAATGATTAAGATGCCTAATTTACATGACTAATTATATGCCTATTCTATTCATTGTTGGACATATGGATCCCACTATCTCTTTCTTTTTACATATACCATTGATTTTGCCACATGTCTTAAGATCTTTGTTAGGCACAAAATTAGACATATCAATTAGGTATGTCAATCACTACTTAAATAATAATAAGTCAATACTCAAATTTGTTTATTTTTACTCTTACATGAAAAAGAGATAATAAACAGACCCGTCATTTGAAGTAAATTCTCTAACCCACCTTCCTAAATCTTAACTACCCAACCCACCCAATTTCTAACTAAATCATGTACAAAACTCTAGTGTTATAGATTATAGGGTAAACACCATTTATGAACCATGTATTTTTTCTTATGTCTCATTTTGCATACTCTACCATATATATATATATATATATATATATATATATATATATATATATATATAGTCCCTTTATTTTCAGAACCCATCTTATCAGCGAGAACCACTTATGTACTCCTAATAATGCATAATGTGCAAGTTATCAATGCAAAATGGCATTTTGGAAAATATCCATATTTTTTTTTAAATATTAAACTTTTTTATTTAATCCAAAAGTGTATAATAGTAAAAGACAATTTTAATTTTATTTTTTAAAATTTTTTTTCACTAAATTCCGTTTTTATTAATATATATATATATATATATATATATATATATATATATATATATATATATATATATATATATATATATATATATACTTTTAGATTTAGTGCATATATGTTTTTTTTAAGGTAACATATTTCTAGATTTAGTGCTACAATATGTTTCTGAAAATTGTCAGATGCATATAGGTTTTTTAATATAATGAAATTTATAACAAACCAAGAACATAAATGTTATACATAAACTTCGGTATCAATTGAAATACAATTGAAAAACAAATTTCTAAAAAGCATAAATACATGAATCGAATCGATCTATACACGTGAGCACTAATAATATTCAGCACAAATGGACATATTTGTACACTCATTGCTATTATCATTTTTAGAAGTCGATAATATATGCACACGCGTAGCTGTCAACATTTTTCGAAAGTAGGACATATATGCACACTCGTAGCCGTGAACATTCTTGTAATTACACCTATTACAAAGAAAGTACAAAAATTAGCAACAATAATATTATTAAAATAGAATTGTGTTGAAATAAATATATGCAACTACTAAACATGTATGCACACTTGTTTAAATACATTTTTGTAATAATTGCGTCTGTTTCCTTTTTATAATTACACATGTATGCACACTTGTTAAAATACATATATGCAACTACTATAACATCTACAAAATGTGTTATTTTTTAAAATTGTGGTGAAACTATTAAACATACATGAAGTCTACCAAAAAAAACAATAATAACACTTACTAAATAAACATGAATGTTGATGAGTACATGTTTGTTTTAGAAAACATACTTTTGGCAAACACGAAGTCTTTGAAAAAAATAATAATTACACTTACTAAATAAAAAACATACTTGTTTTTAAAACATACATGTTTTAAGCATTTTGTTTATAAGCAACCATTTTTTAAAACATACATGTTTAAAAACATTATGTTCTCAAACATATATGGCTTTAATTAGTTATATCCCACTAATTAAAACATATATGTTTTGACCATGTAAATTTTGAACATACATGTTTTTTATAAAAAATAAAACAAACCACTTTGTTTTGACCATTTATTTCTAAATCGTATATTCAGTTTCTTTTTGTGGCAGAGTTCATTGAGCTTCCTTACCGCATTCTGTTGGAGCATATCAAGAGTGATCATGGGCTCAAGTAGAATCTTAGCCACCTAACATCAAAAACAAGCTTTTATTAATCAACAACCGTTAGATGCATAAGCTTCTAGCTTAAAAAAAAACTAACCTTCCAGGTATGTAGTACTGAGTGAAAAGTTGTTGTCAAAAATATCAATTAAAGTCTGTCGAGCATTGAAGGTGAACATATATTACAGTAGTAACAAAAAATAATAGAGTTACAAGAATATTCAAGTAGATTGGATAGACCCCAGCTACTTACAAACACTGCAAGAAAACAGCCCATTAGCGACCAGATTAGCGACACGTGTTGGGTTTTTGGTTTCTTGGATCAAGAATTATTCTAAGTGTTGGAACTACGGACAGTATTGATAAAACCACGGACAGAAGACTGGAACCACTGATGAAGACAAAATCGCGGCTAGTAGTATTGTGTAACCACAGATATTGTAATGTAACCACTGCTAGTTTTGTATAGTCGGTTTAGTATTTTGTATTAGATAAATATGGAAAAGATATTTATCTTGTAGGTTACGTATTGTATAATGTAAAAGACTCCTTAGCCTATAAAAGGAGGTTCTAGGATAGATTCGATATACGTATATTTTATATCTAAGGTCGATACACTTCAAGGTTGTAAAACCCTAATACTGGTTAGAGTATTCGTATTAATAATAATATTGAGGTGTTGAATGTTCATTGTTCTTCTTCTTAAGATTAAGTATTAAATTCCGCGTGATACTTAATAATTATTTGTTTAAGTCAGTTTCTATATTAGATCGTTTGCTCAACTGGGATCAACAAGTGGTATCAGAGCTTGTGATCTAGAAACTGTAACCAAGAAGAAGTTATGTTAAGTTCTGTTCAAGCAAGTTAAAATGTTTGACGAAACTCACATGGTTACTGCATCAAAGGTACCCATGCTCAAGCAGGGTGAATACCAAATTTGGAGAATGCGAATGAGGCAATACATTCGTATGATTGAATATGCCATCTGGGATGTTGTTGAAAAGGGTGATACTCTTCCTAAGAAGAGTGCAGATGGTACTGAAATAGCCATTGTTAGTGAGGTTGACAAGGCTAAAAGGAAACTGGAGATTAAAGCACTTAGTATTCTCTCCATGCGAATACCTAATGAATTTTCCTTGGAATTTGATCATTATGAGTCTGCTAAAGATTTAATGGATGCTATTGAAACAAGGTTTGCTGGTAATGAAGATACAAAGAAATCAAGGAAGAATATGCTAAAGCATCAGCTTGAGAACTTCACTGCTCTTAGTGGAGAAAAACTTGATGGCACTTATAACAGACTTCAAAAACTTATCAGTCAACTGAAGTCTGTGGAGTACAAAGTTGCTCAAGAAGATATCAATCTTAAGTTTATTAGAAGTTTGTCACCAGACTGGGCTATGCATACTGTTGTGTGGAGAAACAAAGATGACTTTGATCAGATGACTCTGGACAATCTCTACAACAATTTGAAAGTTTATGAGTTTGAAAAGAATATTGCTGGTTCATCTTCATCTACACAAAACATTGCTTTTGTTTCTACAAACCATATAAGTTCTCAAGATGCATCCACTGCAGCTTATGGTATAACCACTGCTATTGCAAATAATACCACTGTTAGTGATAATGTCAGTGATGGTGCAATTTGTGCTTTTCTGGCTGATTTAACTACCAGTGTTACTGTTTTAAATCAAGATCTAGATCAAATTGATCCTGATGATCTTGAAGAGATTAATCTTCAATGGCAAATGGAAATGTTGACTCTCCAAGCAAGGAAGTTTCTGAGGAGGACTGGAAGACAGGTTAAGTATGATGGTCAAAGGAGAGCTGGATTCGACAAAAGCAAGATGGAGTGCTTTAACTGCAAGAAGAAGGGTCACTTTGCTAGGGAATGTCGAGCTCCTAAGAGAATTGAAAGCATTAAGAAGACTCCTGAAGAGCCTGCTTCTTCTTCAGCTTTGGTTGCTCAAGATGGGATTGGTGATTATGACTGGAGTGATCAGATTGAAGAAGGTCCCAATGCAGCTTTTCTTACTAGTGAAGCTTCAAAAGAGCATAACTTTGCTCTTATGGCCTATGCTTCGTCTTCTGGTTCAGATTCTGATGTATCTAATGATTCTAAAACTTCTACTTGTTCTTTTAAATCATGTTAAGATAACTTAGAATCTCAAAAACCTATCACGGAGAGTTTAAGGAAAGAAGTAGAAATACTGTCTCTAGATAACTTAGGTTATAGAGTTGGTCTAGAAAGTGTTGAAGCAAAACTTAATTACTGTATTAAATGTGAGTTTGAGTATGTTGATAAAATTAATATACTAGGTGGAGAAATTGACCTTAAGGATAGAGAGATTAAGATGCTTAAAGAGAAACTAGAAAAGGCAGAGAGTGTAAAAGTAGAAGCCCTAAAAGAAAAAGAAAAACATGTTGTTAGGGTTGCTAAAACACAGTATGCTTCTGATCTAGTAAATAAACCAATAGGTCAAAAACTGTTCAAGGATGGTACTGGCCTTGGTTACAATGATATGCCACCACCATCTCTTATGAAACATGCACCACCTGCAAAAGAGCTCTCATTTAGCAGTGAATTTAGTTTTAATAAACCTGTAGGTGAGACTAACAAGATTGAATCACCTAAGATAGGTTCTAATAAGTCATCTGATGCTCTCACAATTGAAGATTGGGAATCAGATTCTGAGGAAGATAGATCTGAATCAACTAAGCATGAAGAGATAGAGAAAGTTAAGAAAGTTGATTCTAAACAGGCCAACCTTGTACCTAGATTTGGAGCTCAAACTGCTAAGAAAGTAGTAGAGTACAAGGAAGTACCTAGGGAACAGATGAAAAGATACATACCTAGGGGAAACTAGAGAAACTTTAATGGACTAATTTCAAACAGATTAGGAGATGAGTTTCAATGTGTTAAAAAGGCTTATTTTGCATGTGGTAGTTTTGAGCACTTACAGAGAAACTGTTATAAAAACATACCACAAGTTTGGAATCATTGGAGGAGGGTAAATCATCAAAACTTTTCAAAGAAAACAAACCCTCATCCTAACAAAAACATGATTCCTAGGGCAGTATTGATGAGGAATGGGAATACAAAATCAATAGTCACTGCTGCACCTAAATGGGTTCCAACCACTGCTAAACAAAATGTAAACACTGCTAAGAAAAATGTAAACACGGCTAAGCAAAATCAAACCACTGCTAAGCAAAATATCACCACTGATAGAAAAGAAGTTTTACAAATTCCAAAGGTGATAACTGACACAGTGGTTGGAAATCATTTTTATGCTGTTAAGGCCTCAGCTAGTTGGTAATGGAAGCCTAAGACCAAGGTGTTACATCATGTCAATTGTGCATCAATGGACCGAAATAAATTTGATTATGTTGATGCACAGGGAAGACCCAAGTCAGTATTGGCTTGGGTCTACAAAAGGAACTAATTTGTTTAATTTCATGTGCAAGGCAATCTACATGATGAACTAAAAGATAAAGGAGTTTTTGATAGTGGTTGCTCTGGGCACATGACTTGGGATGGGAGCAACCTGGAGGATTTTGAAGCTTTTGATGGAGGATATGTGGCATTTGGTAATGATCCAAAGGGAGGAAAGATACTTGGCAGAGGCACAATCAGAACAGGGAATTTAGACTTTGAAAAGGTCTATTTGGTACAGGGAATTAAGTATAATCTATTCAGTGTTTCTCAAATGTGTGATAAGAAAAACTGGGTACTTTTTGGTGAAACTGAGTGTGTGGTGTTGTCCCCAGATTTTAAGATGCCTGATGAGAAGTTTATACAGCTTAGGGTACCTAGGAAGGAAAACATATACTGTTTTGATCTTAAAGATGTTCTTCCCAATAGGTCCTTAACCTGTTTATTTGCTAAGGCTTCAGTTGATGAGTCTAAGTTATGGTATAGAAGACTAGGTCACCTCAATTACAAAACAATCAATAAACTGGTAAAAGGCAACTTAGTTAGAGGGTTACCTTCTAAAGTTTTTGAGTGTAAGGAACTGTGTGTGGCTTGTCAAAAAGGTAAACAACATAGAGCTTCTTGTAAGACCAAAACAGTTAACACCATCACACAACCACTGTTTATGCTTCATATGGACTTATTTGGACCTACCTTTGTTAAAAGTTTGAACCATAAGCAGTATTGCCTAGTGATCACTGATGATTATAGTAGATTTTCTTGGGTTTACTTTTTGGCTGCTAAGAGTGAGACTAGTGAAATAATCAAGAGTTTCATTACTAAGATAGAAAATCTAGTAAATCATAAGGTCAAGATAATCATATGTGATAATGAAACTGAGTTTAAGAATGATGCGATGAATCAGTTCTGTGTAGTTAAGGGTATAGAAAGACAGTTTAGTGTGGCTAGAACACCACAACAGAATGGTGTAGCTGAAAGGAAAAATAGGACACTAATTGAGGCTGCTAGGACAATGTTTTCAGAATCTAAGTTACCTACTACCTTTTGGGCTGAAGCAGTAGGCACTGCATGTTATGTGCAGAATAGAAGTAAGGTAGTGAAGCCTCATAACAAGACCCCCTATGAGCTATTACATGATAGGAAGCCAATGATTGCATTCCTAAAACCTTTTGGGTGTCATGTTACTATCTTGAATACCATAGACTACCTAGGCAAGTTTCAAGAAAAAGATGATGATGGATACTTTTTAGGCTATTCTTCAAATAGTAAAGCCTTAGAGTATACAATAGGAGGACTAGAATAGTTGAAGAGAATCTTCATGTTCAATTTAGTGAAAAGACTCCTAGTGTTGAGACCAAGGGACCAGACTAGCTGTTTAACATTGATATGCTAACCAAATCTATGAATTATGAGCCTATTATTGCAGGAACTTCCACTAATGATAATGCAGGTACACAAAAGAATGCTGATGCAGAAACAACTTCTAAGGAAGCTGATTCTCCAAAGGAGTTCTATTTAGTTGAAAAGTGGAAAGCTGGTTCTGTCTCACCCATCATTGATAAGCAAGGTCCCACTGATGATGATGTATTGAATACTGGAGGCAAAATTGATCATCATCAAGATAAGGATGAGTTATTGAAAGATGACTTAGTGTTGGTAGAAGAAATTGAAAAGAAGAAAAGGCATTCTGAGAGCACTGATAAGCCATCTTCTACCACTGATAGTTCAGGTGAAATCCCGGCTGCAAGTACTGATGATAGTACTTTCTTTGGACCACATGCAAAGCCATTATTTGGTAAAGAGAAGTATCCACATGATCCTACCATGCCTGCTTTGATAGAAATTGATACTCCTACTGATGATGAAGACATGGATGATTTCTTCAATGCTGATCTGTCTAACTTGCAAACTGTCATTCATGAAAGTCCAATCACCACTACAAGGATACATAAGATTCATCCCAAGGAACAAATACTTGGAAATTTGAATACTCCAGTTCAAACAAGAAGCAGGGTTAAGAATACTAAAGCCTTTCCTGAACAAGGTTTCTTTGCAAGATCACTTCACAAAAGAAACAGTCATAAAGATCTGCAAAATTGCCTGTTTGCTTGTTTTATGTCTCAAAAGGAGCCCAAAAGAGTGGAAGAAGCTTTATCTAAAGAAGGATGGGTAGAATGAATGCAAGAGGAGCTTCTTTAGTTCAAACTTCAAGAGGTTTGGACATTGGTTGATCTTCCTAATGGTAAGAGGGCAATTGGGATAAAATGGGTGTTCAGAAACAAGAGGGATGAAAGAGGTATAGTGGTAAGGAACAAATCAAGGTTGGTTGCTCAAGGATACACTCAAACTGAAGGTTTGGACTATGATGAAGTATTTGCACCAGTTGCTAGAATTGAAGCTATTAGATTATTCTTAGCATATGCTTCATTCAAGAATTTTGTAGTGTATCAGATGGATGTTAAAAGTGCATTTTTGTATGGCACAATTGATGAGGAGGTTTATGTTTGTCAACCTCCTGGTTTTGAAGATCCTGATCATCCTGACAAGGTTTACAGGGTGAGGAAGGCTATGTATGGGTTGCATCAAGCTCCAAGGGCATGGTATGAGTGCCTGTCTACTTATTTGATGGACACTGGGTTTAAAAGAGGATTGATTGATAAAACTTTGTTCATTAGGAAGCACAAAGATGATATTTTATTGGTTCAGGTCTATGTTGATGATATCATCTTTGGCTCAACAAACAAGGAGCTATGCAAGGATTTTGAGAAACTTATGCATGATAAGTTTCAGATGAGTTCTATGGGAGAACTCACTTTCTTTTTGAGGCTACAGGTTCAACAGAGGATTGATGACATCTTTATTAGTCAAGACAAGTATGTAGCAGATGTTTTGAAGAAGTTTGGGTTTCAAGATGTAAAGAGTGCTAGTACACCAATGGAGACTCAGAAACCTCTGCTACCAGATGATGGAAGTCCCAAAGTTGATCTAAAGTTATACAGGTCCATGATTGGATCTTTGATGTATCTCACTGCATCTAGGCCAGATATTATGTTCTCAGTATGTGTGTGTGCAAGATTTCAAGTCACACCCAATACCTCACACATGAATGCTGTTAAAAGAATTTTTAGATACCTTAAAGGCCATCCTAAATTGGGCCTTTGGTACTCTAAGGATTCTCATTTTGACTTGGTGGCCTAAACAGATAGTGACTATGCTGGAGCTAGTACATCTCAACCCACTGATAGTACACTTGCAATCACTGTTAGTGAAACTCAACCTACTTCTAGTCACTGTTAAACCAATTGTATGGACTAGGAGACAGAAGGGCACCAAGCTACCTCAGGCTGGTGTTAGTGGTGTTGTTGATGAGGCTGTCACACGGTGTGGAGGTGACATGATTGGAAGGGCTTCCACTACTGATTCATGCTTAGATGCTGGTCAGGATAGTGGAAACATAATTAAGACCCAACCTTTGGCAACTCCTAATGTGGAGAGTTCTTTGGAACTTAACACAGGTGGAGGAATCCCTAGCCAACTGGCTACTACAGGGTGCATAGATGATCAGGCAAGGTCTGGTGCTATGTTTACTTTATCCAAGGATTCACCTCTCGAAGCAGTTAACACAGCTCGAAGTGATGACGATAGTTTGGAACATGAAACTGAATTGACGGATCCTAAGTTGGTACATGATGACTTTTCCAATGAACCACCTCTCGGACCAGTTAACACAGGTCGAAGTGGGGAGGATGTTCTTGAACATTTTAATGATTTGACGGTTAAATGTGCTAAAATGGATGATACAATCTCAAGTCTTCAAGAGTTGGCTGTGTTTCAGGGTAAGGAAATTAGAAGGCTGAAGCATAGGATGTTGGTTTTGGAAAAAGTAAGAAGACCTGGGGTTGCTGTTTTAAGAACTATGAGGAGAATGAAAAAGAAGGTGGAATCTTCTCTAGCTCTGAATGTGGATAATGTATCCAAACAGGGGAGGAGTGAAGCCATGAATTCAGGGGAGGCTGTTGATGTATCTATGGAAGAAGATGTTGATAGTGGAGATCAAGAATTTTTGGTATCTGATAAAGATGGGAATGAGGCAGTTCTTGAAATTTTGAAGACTGTGGTAGAAGATGAGATAGTGCAGGACACAACCACTGATAATATGTATGCAACTACGGATAGTTTTATTGAAACCACTGCTGCAGTTTCAGACATGACAATTGTACCCAGTGCTATCATAACCACTTCCACCATTATTACAACCATCTATGTATCACCACCTAAACCTAAAGAAGTTGAGAAAGAAGCTGCAAGTACATTGATCAATCTGAGTAAAACCTCATCTAACCCTACATCTATCATTGCACCTGTTTCATCTATTAAATCTACTGCAACCAAACCCAAAAGCAAAAGTTTAGTTATTGGTGAACCTTTAAGGAAGAAGGTGACTCAATCAGTTGTTGGAAAAGGTAAAGGAGTTGCAGAACCAGAGTTGAAGTTTAAAAGTAAAGAAGAACATATTGCTTATGATGCAGAGTATATAAGAAAGATGTTAGCTGAAGAACAAGCAGCTTTAGAGAAAAGGAAGCAAGAAGAAGAGGAGGCTAGTCAGAAATGGTTAGCTACATGGTATGAATCACAAAACTACCTTCAAGCTTCTAATCAAATACATGATGAGTATACTACACAAGAATGGGCATTGTTGGATGATGAGGAAAGAGCTAGACTTTTGGGTGAGTGGGCAAGGAGGATCAGTAAAGAAAGGAAACCAGTTATAAGAAAGAAACCTCCTACAATTGCACATATGAGGAATGTACTGATGAAGGTTATTAAGAATTCATGCATTCATATTCCTGACAATCTTATTAAATGTTCATTTGAAAGAATCCATGAGCTTTATCTGATGTGTATGAGGATTAATAATGAGAGTTTTACTCCTATGGGTTCTGAAAAGGATGAAGAGTGGATTAAAAGTAATCTAAAGAGGAAATCTGAGATTCAGGAGACATCTGATTCTAAAAGACTGAAAGAGAATGAAGATAGTAATCAAATTATCTTTTATGAGTATGAGCTTAAAGGAAGTAAAGGATGTTGGAAAATTCAAAGACTCAATAATGAAGTTTCTGAGTATAATAAATTTTCACAGATGCTTCAGTATTTTGATAGAGATGATTTGCTACATCTTTGGGAGCTTTATAGGAATAAGTTTGGTGATGTGCAACCAGATGATTATCATGAGAGAATGATTTATAATCACTTGAATATTCTATTTGAACCTACTCATGATGAACCTGAATGGAAAGGACTCTGCAATGGACAAGTTACTGAATGGTTCTTATATCAAACTTGTGGATTTGATGTGTTAACTATTTCTGGAGAAGTTATTTATATGCTTACAGAAGGTGATTATCCTCAATTGAATAAGTATCCAGAAGTTATTACTCAGATGTTGAAGCTTGGTATTATCAAGATGTTGATACCCTATGATGGTCAAGCTTACAATTTGTTGCTGAAGTATGAGAAAATTCTTAAATCTAGTAAGTGTTTGACTACATCCTCTAATTCAGATGTTTTGAGCTTAAAGGAAACTTGAGAATTCTATTTGAATGTATCAAGTTTAGGGGAGGATTGTTGGGTTTTTGGTTCCTTGGATCAAGAATTATTCTAAGTGTTGGAACTACGGACAGTATTGATAAAACCACGAACAGAAGAATGGAACCACTGATGAAGACAAAACCGCGGCTAGTAGTATTGTGTCACAACGGATATTGTAATGTAACCACTGCTAGTCTTGTATAGTCGGTTTAGTATTTTGTATTAGATAAATATGGAAAAGATATTTATCTTGTAGGTTACGTATTGTATAATTTAAAGGACTCCTTAGCCTATAAAATGAGGTTCTAGGATAGATTAGATATACGTATGTTTTATATCTAAGGTCGATACACTTCAAGGTTGTAAAACCCTAATACTGGTTAGAGTATTCGTATTAATAATAATATTGAGGTGTTGAATGTTCATTGTTCTTCTTCTTAAGATTAAGTATTAAATTCCGTGTGATACTTAATAATTATTTGTTTAAGTCAGCTTCTATATTAGATCGTTTGCTCAACTGGGATCAACAACACGCCAATAAAATCCGCAAAATTGTGACACGTTTATCGACATGTTTTTATATTGCTGTTAAAAAAGTTAATATATATTCCAGTTGACATAAATTGGATAAACGTTATTCCTCTATTGCTGATATGGGTTTGAGTCAATGTATGTGGCTTTTATTTACATATTTGAGTGTTTATTCATATAATCATATGGATTTGAGTGTTTATTTTTACAGATTTGAGTGTTTATTCACTTGAATAGTAACATACTAAACAACATACTTAATGTTTTATTTTATCTCAAGATGGCAATAAAACAAGATGCTGAAACAATAAGAGAAATGATAAATCGTCATAATCATAATCCGACTAATCTTCCTATTGCATAGTTGTCATCAAACAAAATAATCATTAACCTAAATATGTGATTTTTTCATGATCTTAAACGTATAATTATACTTTCTGGTGTCAAGAATTCCCAATATATGGCTCCCTTTTTATTACAGTATATTGCTGGATAGAATTGTTCATCTCTTTAGTTTCAACATATCTAGTGGTCCATTGATTATCCATTAAACAAAACTTATGTCCCACTTATAATCAGATCTAACCATATACCACTATTTCTTTACCGATCCAAAACCAGATTTGCATACAAAAAAAAATATTATTAATAATAATAAAAACGAATTAGTTACTAAATTTGAATATATCAAATTGAGATGGAAATGCAAAAATCAACAAACAAATCTTGAGCATGGTAACAACGAAGACGAATCCAATGTAATTTTAAAATAAAATTACCTATATGTCGACCAGTTAACAGAGACGAAAAGACGCGATCATGGTAACAACACCTAGATCCGATCCTAGTATGCCGACGATTAGGGAAAAAGAAAATGAAGTCTGCAACCAAGATCTATAGGATCTTTAGAACCAAGTTTTGGTGATATATTTTTCCGACTACAAAAAATGTGTGCCTTATTTCCGGCAGCCAAAAACGTAGAGATTAAGGGTGGCTAGGTTATTTTAGGAGTGAAGGAAATACTTTTACAGATCTTGAATGAGGATTAAACGTAGGAGAGTTTTTATTTTAGTCCTATATAAAATTACTTGAATACCCTTATATGAATTGTTAATTACATATTGTTTTTGTTGTATTTACAGAATTGCGACAATGATTTCCATCCATTGATTGCTTTGATCAAAGGCTTATAATGGTTCTCGCAGTTCTTGCATTTAAAGTAGGTTCTGAAAATAAAGTTTCTATATATATATATATATATATATATATATATATATATATATATATATATATATATATATATATATATATATATATATATATATATATATATATATATATCACTATGAACTACTGAAACTGGTAGCAGTAGGTTATGTCCATATCATCGTTGACGCGTTGATTTTTCACCCATTTGACCTAATACTCTTTTATTTATGAGCCTCATCCTCTGCCCCAAGACCCGTTCACTTTTTAGTATGTATATAGTTACTTAGGTGGTGCTTGGTTGGGGGTATTGGGGGGGGGGGTGGGGGGTAGGGAATGAGAAAGGCAATGAATAAAGATGACTGGTTATGAGTACGAAATGCAATCATTACTTAGTAGTGGGTAACGAGGCATTACTCAGTAAATTGTGAGGAAATGTAATAATTACCCACCACCACCCACCCACCCACCCACCACCGCCACCTACCATCGCAACTACCCACCACCGCTACTCACCAAAACTACTACCACCTCTCACCACCACCCACTACCACCACTCACCACCACCACCACTCACGACGACCACCACCACCACCAGCCACCATCGCCACTCACCACTACCACCACCACCCACCAACGCCACCCACTACAACCACCACCATTACTACCACCCACTACCAACTCTAACCACCACCACTCACCACCACCACCATCGCCGCCACCCATCACTACCACTCACCACCACCACCACAACAACCACTCACGACCATCACCACCACCCACCACTGCCACTCACCACCATCACTACCAACTACCACCTCTCATCACCACCACTACCGCCACTCACGATGACCACCACCACACACCATCGCCACTCACTACCGCCACCCACCTACCACCAGCCACCATCACCATAACCACCACCGCCACTCACCACCACCACTACCACCTCTCACCACCACCACTCACCACCACCACCACCACCTACCACTACCACCCATCACTGCCACTCACCACCACTACCAACACCACCACTTTAGAGGTTAATGTGTTTTTCTTAAACCAAGAACTATCAAAGATAATGATGATCTCCATTCCATTCCTTTGCTTTCCTTTTCCCTTTTTGATTCCTCAATACTAATCAGGCACCCCTTACTGTTGAGTTCAAATTTGACCAAATTATCCTTTACCAAGTATTGGCACATAAAATCAGCCTAAATCACTAAATGATAAAATCATAGAGCTAGTCTACTCTCTGATTAAGTCTAAATGTAAACAATGAGCAAAGTTTACTCCTTAACAAGGATCATCACTGCTGATCACAATCATCTACCTCGCAAAGGTATATACCTTAGCGAGCAACCTAAGAATAGTGAGAGTCAATCACTGATTTAAAGAAAAACGGTTCTAAAAAAAGAACTCACTAAGTGTTTTCACATATCAGAGCATAACAACTCAGATTTGTTGTATACTTCTTAGAAAAATAGTCAAGCTTCTAAGAAGACGAAGTCCAGACTGAACAAAACACTTTGTGACCTGATGTGGAGTCAACTAGCAAATATAAGGAGTTACAAACAACCAGAGTCCAAGAGGACTGACAAATGTCTCTAAGACTTTGAAAGTCTTATCAACTTTAACCATCCTGAAGAAACCATGTAGCCTGACTAGTTAAAAACTGATAAGATATACTTAGCGAAATACTTAAAAGAAATTCGCTAAGTTTGAAGATATATCTGGCTGAAGTTCTCAGACACACTTGGGCTGGATTAATTCAAGATAGCAAAGCGGAAAAATCCTTAGGAAGATAAGATCTCATCGATATAAGGGAAAACAACTTACATGTACTGCATACACAAAGTTTTCAGCACAATAATGCAACCCAAGCCACACAAGGGCACGCGCATCTGACTTTCACTTTGCTTCGAGTTTACAAGTTACTATTATCTAGTAACTACTAGCAGTATATCTCCCTAGTATATAAAGGGAGGATGTTATAAGCAGTAAGCACGAGACTCCCCCTCTAGAATCTTCCTCCTCTTCTAAGTGGAATCTTCCTCTTCATAACATGAAGAACATCAATTATTATTACCAGAGATAGTATTCCAAATATCTCCCTCGTAAAAGACTTTACCTTAATCTCTAAGTGAAACTCATACGGTCATAATGTACTGATGCAGGTTTTCCGACCAGGATTTAATATTTATAAGTCTCGTCTACCTAAGGTCTACCTATTGCACTAACGAGCAGTGAACCCGATCGTGCGTAGTATAGAAGGTGGTAAAGCCAAGGTCGTTCCCAAGAGCTATGTGGATGAGGATCCTATTAAGTCTAAGTGTCACTATTTTAAATGGTTTTAAGTATGAAATGATTAATTAAACTAAAGACAATTAATGAAATGCGCAAATTAAATTAAGGTTGTAAACAATGGTGAGAAAGTGTGCTAACCTAATTATTCATCCTATCATGTAATATCTATGTTTTCTTATTACTTCCTATTGATTCAAGTGGGGGTTTAAGTCGCTATGACAGCATTTGGTCAATTCGTCATAACCTATCAACAAAGTTTCCTACCCGACGTCAAAGGCCTACCCTTTGGGGAGTCGAGGGTCTCAAACAACCTAAGCTAAATCATTAACTACCCTACATGCATGCCCGGAAGCTAGCATCTTAGACACACATCCCTAACTTCTTAAGTTCATCCATCCGAACGGTGATCCCTTGGTCAATTCGCATAAGAGGGAAATGTAGTCTTTTGGTCAATTCTTACCAGCCCCTTCTCTACCTACTTATTTAGGGTAATTTGGTCAGTTCTCCTAAGCAGTTAGATACTACCACACTTCAAAACGACCGAAGCTAGGGTAGCTACCATCGAACTATGCATGCATACACTAGAAACAATTATAGAAGCATGAAAACACAAACAATACAATTAAGGAATCATAACTAGGATAGTGCCAAGGGTGCTTAGCCGATCATATTAAAAGACACAAAAGATTCAATGTTTACCATAATGAAAGACATGAATTAAAGTGAAAGATAGTAGTAATCGCTAAAGCTTATCGATATGGTGTGATTCCTCCTTTGGAGATGGCTTTGTATGATCTGCCCCTGGAACCTTCTTCACGTTCTCTGCCTTTGTGTTGTGATTGAATGATGTAAAATGCAGAATTTAAGGTTTGTATTTATAGGCCCGATCATAGTTACGGAGTAACCAAAGTTGAGAGTTACGTCGTAACTTCAGTGTCTTCTCAACAGAAAGCTCGCATAGGTGGCTACGACGTAACCTTTGGAATAGTTACGCCGTAACAGGAGCTCCGCCGTAATTTAGTAGAAAGATACGCCGTATCTTTAGTATCTTTTAAACAGAAGGTTGTTACGTCATAATGCATGTGAGGAGGTTACGGCGTAGTTTTCGGAGGCGCAAAATTCTTCATGACCTAGATGGCTATGGCGTAACTTAAGTTGAGTGTTACGCCGTAACTACAGTTGAGTTGGTCTTCTGTGACAAAATCCTAACTACGGCGTAATTGAGAATATGAGTTACGCCGTAGCTTCTTCATTAATAGCATACTAAGATAAAACCATTAGGAAAATCTTCAAATCCGCGTCTCTAAGCTCCAATGCTCATATTTTACCTAGAAACGAAATATAAAGGAATAAGAGTATATATCCACATCAATGACATAAAATATGAGCATAAACAGGGGAAATTGACACTTAAAAGTCAGGATTATTTGATGTTATCAAATATCCCCCCACTTAAACTCTACTTGCCCTCAAGTAGACTTTATTAGAATAATTCTTAAAAAGATATCCCGCAAATACCTGGAGGATTTAAGTTTAAAAATTCCTTATGCTAGAATAAATCAAAGCCGAACACCTCATGAAATGGGAACCAACACTCATATTCTCTCTTCTAGTCTAAGTGTCAATTTCGGGGTGATCACTCAAAGCACAGTCATAGCATGAGCTTGGCGGTTACACAAATCTCCACCACTAGATTTAAGGACTAAACAATCTTTGAAGGCAATATGGGTGAACACAATATGAGGATAAGGGTGAAATGTCATTACTAACGTGTCACAGCAAAGTGGACAAAATCAATGATACATGACCAAATCCATGGCCAAGACACCAAAGATTGCTCGCTTCATCACCTAGACATGCTTCATGACTAAAAGGTAGGATAAGACACGGGAAATAATGGTGTAAAATGTAAAATAACAAAACAAATAGTCTTAACCTATAACCAAGTTGTCACCGCCCACCGTCCATCCAAAGTTCAAGCTTCAAGATGAAGAAACCGGATCATGATGTATCAAGTAAATGTGCCATTAGCGGATGTCATGATGGGCACATCACCTGTTCTTCAAACTGTTGGTGTAATTACCAACTCAAATATTCAAATGTGACCGAGGTGGCCTCCTCGATGCTAATATCTATTAAGCTCATAGTTCTTATACATTGCACTTAATAGCATAACTAATAAACAATAAACATTTTTTTTGAATCATAACTATTACAAATAAAAAGATAAACATCCCCCCACTTGAGATGAACATATATAGAGAATATGGGGGTCTTCGATGATCTTCAAATTTAAGTCTTTGATGAAAGCGTGATTCCCGAACCTCTCTACATAAACCTCGAACTTGGGAAAACAGTGACTTCCCGACCATAAACTAAGACTACACGGTAGGCTAAGGCGAATGGGTGTAACGAAACAAACATAATAAGGGTATGAAATGAAAGGAATGACTCTGAAGGTATCTAGGGGTATCTTGCACTAAAGCTGAGTACAACAAAATGGTTTAACATGGGGGTCAAATAGTCTTGGTGACTGATTGATAGACACACATAAATAGGCTATTTGGGTGATAATCCTGATAAGGTTTTAAAATGTACCTTTTTGAGGGGTAGTTTAAGCCCTTATTTGATCACTTTTGTATCCGTTATTACTTAATATCGTTCCTTTTCACTTTTTAGGTATCTTGAAGGCAAAATGCTGGTATGACACTTATTCGGATGAAAAGGCGCGAATATACGAAGAAAATGTCCAAAGTCAAGAATCGAGACACTCAGGCTGCTGGAACTGAAGGGGACGGCGTCAGGCACAAAACAGTGACACCGTCGGACAACTTTTGTGATGGCTCAGTAGCCAAATTGCTCATTTACAAGTGACGGCTTCAGGTTATAAAAGAGTAGGGCGTCGCGACTCAGATGGCCTAGATTTGATCCAGACGACGTCAGAGACTGAAAGGGACGGCGTCACAAGCATAAGGTGACGCCGTCGCAAGACTAACGTGGCCAAGACGAAACCCTAATGACGGGAACCCGATGGCGTCACAAATCAAAAGGTGACGTCGTCGCATGTGTAATCTTATATATAGAATCCGAATTTTTTAGTTTTCAGTATGTAGACTTTTGGAGTAAAAACCTAAACCGAACCAAGGCTGTCTTATATAGTATTTTAGGGTTCCATACCCTATCTTACATCAAGATAAGTGTTTTACTTCATTAATTCAATTATGTCTTCAATTAATTGTGTGTATGCTTGCATGTTTCCAATGTCCGGCTAATTTGCTTGTGTGTTTGCTTAGGGAATATGAAACTTAATTATTGAATATTGATTGGTTGTCTCTTATCTTAATTGTTAATGATCTAGTATTGCGATAGATCATCCGTTGTGTAGTTAATGCTTGATTAATCTTTGTGAACCTTAGCTTATAGTACCTAGAGTCATTGTAGGCTAAACCATCCGAAGAGTACCTTAGTGTTAAGTTTATAAATCCTAGAGATTTTGTAGGCAATAACCTTTGGTAGTTTCAAAGAGTTAGGGATAAACGCATACCCTACGAATTTAGACACACAACGCGATTAAGAATAAGGACGTGACAATTCAACCATCAATAGCAGATAATTAAGAAGTAATAAAACCTTAGTAAACACATCTTTAAATCATCATACGAGCACACAATAATTAGACATAGACTACATACACCACTAGATTAGATAATTAGATAAGTAGAGTAATCGGTAGAAATACCAACCCCCAAATCCAAACCCCGAGATTCGTACCTTTCTATTTCCTAAAAAACATAAAAAGATAAAAAATAATCTTCCTCAACCCCAACCTTAGCGTAGTAGCTTCTCACTAGCATTCCTATTCCCCTAGAGAATGATATCAATTCCCGTGGCTTACCCTAATACTACACTACAACGATTAGGTTCACTACCTAGGGTGTTGAAAAACTTGCTCGACGAAAAGGAAGTTCCTTTGACCCCGAACGACGCGTGTAGCGTTATCAAGTTTTTGGCGCCGCTGCCGGGGAATAGAATAGCTAGTTAGGAGTCCACCTCGTTTAGGTTTCTTTGCTTGATTCCTATCAAGTAAATTGTTTCGAATTTTTAGCTTCCTCGTAGTCTATCCCCCTTCTTCGTGACCTTTGTTCGTAATCCTATCACTTTTCATCATGGAAGGTGATAATTTGCCAAACAGCACTTCACCACCAAACAAGTACCCACTGCTTTACCCAGCCTTTGCCAACCAGCATCGAGCTCTTATTATTAGTGAAATTGGAGAGCTTAGGAAACTAAATAGGATAATTGAAAATACTCTTGAGGAAGCCCTTAAGGAATCTACTAACACTTTAGATAGTGATTCGACGTCAAGTGATTCGGCTGATGACCTAGAAGATGGAGATTATAAGGTGTTAGAAATTATGGATGATAGTAAGGAGGAGGAAGAACTTAGGGGGTATTTCGACTCATACCCTAAAGGGAAGGAAACCGCCTATCACCATAACGTAGTTAACTTCCTGAGACCACCTTTCGAGCCTCACATAAGAAGGGGTAACCCTAAAAACATCAAGATACCGTGTATGATTGGATACCTATATAGGGATCACACCTACATTGACTATAAGGCACCCATGAATATAATGTCTAGGCTCTATTACAATTGGATCATGAGCAAAAAGATAGAACCTATGAGGGACCCCTTTCGCCCTAGGAAAGCAAGTAACTATGTTGGGAGGGTTAAAGAATTGCATGTCTTCGTAGGTAACTTCACATATAGGTGTGATTTCATGATTTTGGAGAATGTTAAGGGCATCATTGATGGGTTTTTAGGGGATGTAATACTTGGGAGACTATTTATAGAGGAGTCTAAGATGGTTTATGATCGAGAGGAAGGAATAGTCGAGTTCTCAAATGGAGCCGAGAGTGTTAAATATATAATGCCCCACAAAAATAAGAAGTTTGAGGGTATTGATAATTTAGATGTGGACAACATTCCGACATTTGAAGTAGACTGGAAGAACAAGGTTTACTACACTGCTTGTCTTAAATTAGGCCCTGAATATATTCGTGATGAGAGAAGGGTTAAGGAGATTGAATGGGCCTCTAAGATTAGGACAACGTAGGGGCATGACTTCGAGTCTAGCTACAAGACTCATAAATAAAGAAAAGTGCTTCGTGGGAGGCAACCCATGCTTAATTGTTTGCTTGTTTGTGTCGTGTATCTTTTATTGATTGTTTATTCTCATGTTTAAATTTGTAAAAATGCTTTATCTTGTCTTTAACCTCGTCTTAATTACATATAAAGGTATTTTACATAAGGGATAAGTGTAGGGAGGATTACACACGTTTTCAAAAGAAACGTAAACATGAGAATTTCAATTAATTAAAAGATATACATGTGTGTTTGTTCGAGTCAAATGCTTGTATCGAGTCATAATGGATGTTTTGCAGGAAATTTTTCCAGATTCTAAAGATGTAAATTTTCCAGAATTTTTTCCAGAAAATCGCAGACCAGTTTTTGTCAGGATAACCTGACGGCGTCAGGATCGCAACCTGACGGCGTCAGGAAGGAGCAAAAACAACTGATTACTTTTGCTCGTTTTCTGAGCTACTTATAAATTTTTAGAATTTTCCAGGTCTCAATTTTCCAGAAATTCTGTAAACATCCATTCCACAAGCATTATATCCTAGTTTAGTAGAGTCCTATATATATTGTTACCGCCGATTTTACGCGAAGGTTTCGTTTGTTTTCTTCAAGTGTGCAGGTTTAATTTACCAAGAAGAAGATACATAAGATGAGAAGGAGCTTTCCACTCAAACGTTCTTCTTGAAGAAAGATGTAACCACTACTTTACACGGATCCTACCGAGCTAATCAGGGGAGTATTAGTTTCTTTCGCTTTTAATTACCTTCCATTATCATAACTTTGATACTCTCGAGGAACATTGGGGACAATGTTCAGTTTAAGTATAGGGAGGGAAAATTAAACGGGAACTTTGAAACTATGCTTATCCTTGACTATTTGCTTTGTCCAATTACATTTGAGTAATAAACCATGAGAAAATGTCGGTTATGGTAATTTTGGCACCAAATTTTCAATTTTTCATGACATATAGGAGTGGGCCATTAGTCTTAATAAAGCGTCTCATGGATAGGAAATTATATGACTAACACAAAATACCTTTACCACTTAAATTCCACCCAAAATGTGAGGATCACCCTTAGATTAGTAGGAATTAAAGCATTCACCTTTAATGCTTAGAGTGTGAACCGGTAATATAATAGATTCTAGAACTTGTTTTGTGATGCATCCCGAGATTGCTAGTAAGACTACACTTTTGTAGTTAGGAATAACTAAATGATAAGAGGCATTAGGATAACCCTTGTTTGATACCCGTAATATAATTGCTTCTTCCACATCGGTTGAGTAATTACCCCACACCTTTGCGTTGTACTCATATTTAGTACACGATACCCCTAGTTAACCCCTCTGAGCCTATCCTTTTCGCGGTTATCGTGATGTTTCGGTTTTCCGAAATATCAATGAAGAGCATTGTTTACACCCCACCCCCAAATGTACACCCAAATCGCCTTAGCCTACCTTGTATGCACTCACTTTTAGTGCATTATTGTTATCAAACTAAACCCTTAGTTCAATTATCTAGTTGCTTGCATAAGTTGCTAAGTCGAGTCATATCCTTTGTACACAGGTTTGGCACGATTGGGACTCATGGGAAAAGTTAAAGTTTATGAAATGACGGGAAGGGAACGTTAAATTTAAATTCCCTTTATTTGCATAATAATGTACTCCAAGTGTTTTGATCTTTTCAATTCGGGTCATATTAGTGTTAGAGTAATAAAAACTCAAGTGTAGGGATGTGCCTATAAATCCCTATTATTTTGATGTTATCGTAGAGGATGGTAGAGTAAAAGTGTATGAAAAAAAAAAAAAAAAAAAAAAAAAAAAAAAAAAAAAAATAGTGTCGAAAAAAAAAATAATAAAACATACGGGCTACCATCCTACATCTAGCTTTAAATTTATGTTTGTTTGTTTCAGTTATCTAGAGTCTAGAGTGTCGAGTCTCGGCTTAGCAACGCCATTCTTCGCATGCTTGTAACATAAAGATTTTTGACTTGCAACCACTAAATAGCCTATCCCACCAAACCCTTTGTTTCCCTACCGTAAGCCTAACATTACAACCCTTTAAAAGACATCTTGGATAGTCTTTCCTAGGTGCTTACGCCAAGGCGATGGAGGTTTGATCTAGTCTCAAGCCTATGGTAATCTATGTACTAGGACCGGTTAATGAGTGTTTATCTTCCATTTCTAACTTGTTATATTTCATATACACCCGAGAGATGTGAGTATCCAAACACCCTATGTGAGGTGTTAGTATGTAATTTCCGTGCTTGTTATGACTTTTGTGGGGCTTATATGTGTTGTGAATCGTTCTAAACTAATGCTTCATGACTCTAACTTTTAAATTATTTGGCTAAAAGCACATTTGCTTGAGGACAAGCAAATACCAAGTGTAGGGATATTTGATAAGGTTTTAGAATGTACCTTTTGTGGGGTCGTTTAAGCCCTTATTTGATCACTTTTGTATCCGTTATTACTTAATATCGTTCCTTTTCACTTTTTAGGTATCTTGAAGGTAAAATGCTAGAATGACACTTATTCTGACGAAAAGGCGCGAATATACGAAGAAAATGGCCAAAGTCAAGAATTGAGACACTCAGGCTTCTGGAACTGAAGGGGACGGCGTCAGGCACAAAACAGTGACGCCGTCGGACAACTTTGTGACGGCTCAGTAGCCAAATTGCTCATTTACAAGTGACGGCTTCAGGTTTTAAAAGAGTAGGGCGTCGCAACTAAGACGACCTAGATTTGATCCAGACGACGTCAGAGACTGAAGGGGACGGCGTCACAAGCATAAGGTGACGCCGTCGCATGACTAACATGGCTAAGATGAAACCCTAATGACGGTGACCCGACGGCGTCACAAATCAAAAGGTGACGCAGTCGCATGTATAATCTTATATATAGAATCTGAATTTTTTTGTTTTCAGTGTGTAGAATGTTGGAGTAAAAACCTAAACCGAACCAAGACTGTCTTGTACAGTATTTTAGGGTTCCATACCCTATCTTACATCAAGATAAGTGTTTTACTTCATTAATTCAATTACGTCTTCAATTAATTGTGTGTATGCTTGCATGTTTCCCATGTCCGGCTAATTTACTTGTGTGTTTGCTTAGGGAATATGAAACTTAATTATTGAATATTGATTGGTCGTCTCTTATCTTAATTGTTAATGATCTAGTATTGCGATAGATCATCCGTTGTGTAGTTAATGCTTGATTAATCTTTGTGAACCTTAACTTATAGTACCTAGAGTCATTGTAGGCTAAACCATCCGAAGAGTACCTTAGTATTAAGTTTATAAATCCTAGAGATTTTGTAGGCAATAACCTTTGGTAGTTTCAAAGAGTTAGGGATAAACGCATACCCTACGACTTTAGACACACAACGCGATTAAGAATAAGGACGTGACAATTCAACCATCAATAGGAGATAATTAAGGAGTAATAAAACCTAAGTAAACACATCTTTAAATCATCATACGAGCATACAATAATTATACATAGACTACATACACCACTAGATTAGATAATTAGATAAGTAGAGTAATCGGTAGAAATACCAACTCCCAAATCCAAACCCCGAGATTCGTACCTTTCTATTTCCTAAAAAACATAAAAAGATAAAAAATAATCTTTCTCAACCCCAACCTTAGCGTAGTAGCTTCTCACTAGCATTCCTATTCCCCTAGAGAACGATATCAATTCTCGTGGCTTACCCTAATACTACACTACAACGATTATGTTCACTGCCTAGGGTGTTGAAAAACTTGCTCGACGAAAAGGAAGTTCCTTTGACCCCGAACGACGCGTGTAGCGTTATCAAATCCTAAAATATTGCCTTCTCAAATTGATTTTTTCATATATATCAAGCTAACTCAACATACCTAATTTATGGTCTCGAAATGATGCAAAAGCCAAGTTCTAAAGTTTATAAGCTACCGGCACACTCATAATTTGGTGGATTTTGGTAAATAAGTGGAAACGGATAAGGCTAATCTCACCATAGAATATCAAAAGTTATAATGTGCTCGGCTAAGGTCTAATCTAGTTAGGTTAAGAAAAACATGTCAAAATTTTAAAAATGGCATAATTTTTCAAAATAAACTAGAAAACGAGGGTAAATAAGTTCAAGTAATAATTCTACTCCCGTCCCCCCACTTGAGATGCACAAAGTCCATTTTGTACTAATCATTAAATAAAGGTGAAGAGAAAGTATAATTGGAGCGAGAACTTCCCTGAAATTTGCTCCTAAAAAGAGAAGGCCTACGAAGAAAATCTTGGCTTTGTTAAGTTTCCATGAGAAAACTTCGATCCCTGAAATCACAACTAACCAACAAGCATAATAACAAAAAAACAAAACAAACCTAACTCACTTTCATAGGAATCACGGTTACATTTAGCATATGCAACAAGCCTTTTAATCCACTTGGTGTCCCAAGTGGACGAGTGTAGTATCATGAGGGCTTACAGTGAACATACCCACAAAGTTCATTTAGAACTAATAAAAGATTATTGTGCTAATGTTTAAGAATTAAAATTGAACTGCAGAATGAATTATGGCGTAACCACAAGAATGAGTTACGCCATAATTGGTTTGAACCTGGAAATTGTCTACAGAAGACTGTTACGGCGTAATGATGGAAGGAAGTTACGCCGTAACTGGTTGAAACCTGGAGTGAACTGCTACAGTAGAGTGGTTATGACGTAACCATTGGAAAAGTTTGCCATAACTTTGCTAATCAGGACATAATCCATATTTCTGTTAAAAGCCGATCATAAAACTCAAATTCCTGCAAAAATGTTACAAGCACAAAACACAACAAAAATTGAAAACAAAAAGGAAAGGGATAATTCGGGTTGTCTCCCGAAAGGGTACTTTTCTTTATTAACGAGTCTTTAAGTTAGAATCAAAGCCATGGGGCTTTACGGGGGCCTTTGGACTTGACCAACTTCATCCATCTCCCTCATCAAGTTATGTCTGACCCACACGACGTTAAGACCAGTGCGAAGAAACTCTTTTCTTTCAATTTTCCAAACCCTGGAAAGTTTTTCATCCGGCCCCAAGTGATATTTGGCTACTTCAAACTTCTCAGCTATAATAGGTGGGGGTCTCTTGTAGGGAATACTAAGAAGTTTACATCTCCGCTGCTCGTATGCTTCATCATCAGGGTCTGTGAACCCTCATGACCTTGTAATTCAAGGTAGTCCATAATTCCTTCAATATCATCATCATTGGACTCCGTTCCTTTAAACCACTCGTCATCAAGCAAATCCTCCACAAGTTTATGCTTACAACGCTCTTTTTCTTCTCCTCATTTAGCCTTGTAATCATCTTTTATCTCGTCACTAGTGTCGTTAGGAATCTCTTCTTCACTTGGGTCTTCTTTACTCATGCAACCCTTCCAAATCTTTTCTTTAGTAGAAGCGTCCACTTTTACGTACTTTATATTGACCCAATCATCAAATCCTAACTTATCTAACCAAGGCAAATCGATTCTTTTATCGTCGTTAATTGAGGTCCATAAAAGATCATCATCCCCAACTCTAGCCATGCTACTTCCCCTGTTACAATCTTCGTCAAACGGGTTACAAGAAGCCCAAAATATCTCGCCTTCTATTTTTATCTTTTAACACCAATGCTTCCATATAGTTTTTACCTTATCGTTGGCATCGCTTGAGTAGTCATCAACAACTCCATGATCCGAGAGTGGCTCATTTGGCGCTTTATGATCATCATCAACACTGAGAGTTTCAAAAATATGACCGTGGTTTAGATCCACCTAAATTCTTACTTTAGCGTCATTATCCAACTTGCCATAAACAATATGTACCCATGCATCGAATGTAATAATTCCTTTCCATTTAAGGTTCTTTTTTTCTTCATCATTTGTCGAATACCACATGTACTTATTATTCTTCACCCTTTCCTTGTCATCTCCACCATCACAAATGTCATCATTGGGGTCGCACGAAGCCCAAAGGTCATACCACTTATCATTTTCCACCGGTATTGCTCTGCACCAATGGTATTTCTTTTTAGATAAGGAATTCGGGACCATATTTGGATTACCGGGCCAAGTGTCCAAGATTTTAGATCCTGATTCATCAGTTTCAAAGTACTTGTTGGGCCAAGTGTTTGGGTTACGCCGTAATTCAGAGGGGGAGTTACGGCGTAACTTGCTACTGTCGAAAGTTCCAACTTTAGTTTCCTGCACATTGCTAGAACTATCGTTAGTTTTACCTTCTTCTACAAAGATAGCCTTGCATGCCACCATATGTTTACTTTCTTGTGTTGCATTTCTTCTTTGCACTTCATTGCTAAGCTTTCCAATCATCGTTTCCAAATTCCTTAGCGATTCATCATGGCTGAAAAGGCTTTTGTTCGTACTTTCTTGGAAGTTTTTTAACCATTCCTCCTTCTCTTTTTTCCTTTTAGTAGTGTCCTCAAGGTACTTGTTGATAGTATCCTCGAGATTAGACCTTCTCTCTCCATAAGGTCCACGATTGTAATACCCCGGAGGTCCTCCACGATATCCAATTCCATTTCCATTTGACTCTTGGAACGGTCTATTGGCTTCACCATACTTGACCTCTTCGATTATTCTATATTCATCATCAAGAGGGAAATTTTTAGTAAGATGACCTCCACCACAACTTTCGCATCCAACTTGAATGGTGTGCACACTTTCTTTGAGGTTTAGCATGTCACGACCAAGAGTTTCAAGTTTGTTGGTAATGGCGGCAATAACATCAAGACTTCCGCCTGAACTTCTATGGCTTCCTCTGTCGTGCCACTTTTGAGAATGGGTGGCCATATTTTTTATAGCTACCAAAGCAAGTGTAGGTTTCATTCCAGGGATAGTAGAAGATGTTGACCTTTTGTTGATTATTGAGGTCATGAGTAGGGCATTTGTATAAGAGGTCATTATACCTATCTCAAACTTGGTATAATGTTTCGCCATCTTCTTGACTAGAATTTTGGATTTCTTCTAATTGCTTTACCGTTTTTGAGGGAGGATAAAATCTTTGAATGAAAGCTCTTTTGAGAAGATTCAACGTGTCAGTGGTCCCACAGAAAAGTCTATCAACCTATTGTTTAGCCAATCCCGTAAGTGTCATAGGGAATACCCAAAGCATGACCGCATCATGAGAAACACCCGGGATGTTGAAGAGGCTTGCGATGTACAAAACATTTTCAACATGCTCGTAAGCATCTTCATTCTTATTTCAGGAAAAAGGGTTAGCACCAGCTCCCTCATAAACTGGTCCTTGATCTCGAATCAGACCTCCGCTACAATAGCCGGCCTAAGGAGCCCCGACCCTTGCTCATCCCGAGTCATAGCAAGGTACTCTTCGAGAGTGAGTTTATCGATGTCTACAACTGCCATGGTACCTGAAACTTAAAGAAAATCGTGAGAAAACAGAAATTAAACAAAAACAAAAATAAAATACTTAACAAAAACCCTAATATAGCTCCCCAGCAACGAAGCCAAAATTCTGATGCAGGTTTTCCGACTAGTAATTAATATTTTTAATTCTCGTCTACCTAAGGTCTACCTATTGCACTAACGAGCACCCGGTCGTGCTTAGTATAGAAGGTGGTAAAGCCGAGGTCGTTCCCAAGAGCTATGTAGATGAGGATCCTATTAAGTCTAAGTGTCACTATTTTAAATGGTTTTAAGTATGAAATGATTAATTAAACTAAATACAAGAAATGAAATGCGCAAATTAAATTATGGTTGTAAATAGTGGTGAGAAAGTGTGCTAACCTAATTATTCATCCTATCATGTAATGTCTGTGTTTTATTATTACTTCCTATTGATTCAAGTGGGGTTTAAGTCGCTATGACAGCATTTGGTCAATTCGTCATAACCTATCAAAAAAGGTTCCTACCCGACGTCAAAGGCCTACCCTTTGGGGAGTCGTGGGTCTAAAGCAACCTAAGCTAAGTCATTAAGTACCCTACATGTAAGATTCGAAACAATGTGTGCCCAGAAGCTAGCATCTTAGACACACATCCCTAACTTCTTAAGTTCATCCATCCGAACGGTGATCCCTTGGTCATTTTGCACAAGAGGGAAAGGTAATCTTTTGGTCAATTCTTACCAGCACCTTCTCTACCTACTTATTTAGGGTAATTTGGTCAATTCTCCTAAGCAGTTAGATACTACCACACTTCAAAATGACCGAAGCTAGGGTAGCTACCATCGAACTATGCATGCATACACTAGAAACAATTATAGAAGCATGAAAACACAAATAATACAATTAAGGAATCATAACTAGGCTAGCACCAAGGGTGCTTATCCGATTATATTAAAAGACACAAAAGATTCAATGTTTAACATAATGAAAGACATGAATTAAAGTGAAAGGTAGTAGTAATCGCTAAAGCTTATCGATATGGTGTGATTCCTCCCTTGGAGATGGCTCCGTATGCTTGGTATGATCTGCCCTTGGAACCTTCTTCACGTTCTCTGCCTTTGTGTTGTGATTGAATGATGTAAAAAGCAAAATTTAAGGTTTGTATTTATAGGCCCGATCAAAGTTACGGCATAACCAAAGTTGAGAGTTACGCCGTAACTTCAGTGTCTTCTAAACAGACAGCTCGCATAGGTGGCTACGGTGTAACCTTTGGAATAGTTACGCCGTAACAGTAGCTCCGCTGTATTTTAGTAGAAAGCTACGCCGTATCTTTAGTATCTTCTAAATAGAAGGTTGTTGCGTCGTAATGCATGTGTGGAGGTTATGGCGTAGTTGTCGGAGGCGCGAAATTCTTCATAACCTAGATGGATACGGCGTAACTTAAGTTGAGAGTTACGCCGTAACTGCAGTTGAGTTGGTCTTCTGTGACAAAATCCCTGCTACGGCGTAATTGAGAATATGAGTTACGCCGTAGCTTCTTCATTAATAGCATACTAAGATAAAACCATTAGGAAAATCTCCAAATCCGCGTCTCTAAGCTCTAATGCTCATATTCTAACTGGAAACAAAATATAAAGGAATATGAGTATGTATCCACATAAATGACATAAAATAGGAGCATAAACGGGGGAAATTGACACTTAAAAGTCAGGATTATTTGATGTTATAAGGTAAAAATGGGTATTATTACTAGTAGCAGATCAAGATTATGTAAACATGCTTTCATTTCTAATGTTCATCAGTTATTTTCATTTTCTTAAACTGTTGTAAATACGTTTCATGGTTTTGCACAATATCGGACCAACAAGTGGTATCAAAGAGGGTGGATCACTCCCATGATCTAGATCCAATCTTGAACGACTGATAATAATAATACCAAATGGGTTTTAACATTGGCATATAACACTCAAACCTGATACTCAACAAACACCCCACCAAATAAGTTCTCCCATATCTTCTTTTCATCTATTTTCTATACGATTGAGTACCTACACACTCCTTCATATAACAAAAAGATCCACTTAACAACACTTCAAAGTACAACTTCTTTGCATGAACATTTGGTCAGAAGTGACTGAGTAAATATTTTCATCTTGAAAACTTCTGATCAAAAGCTCTTGTAAAAATATGTGTATTAAGGCACAAAAGCTATAAATGTAGTTATAGTAACTCTCAGAAGCTACCAAGGGAGAGAAAGAAGCACGATGCATACGTGCAAATTGGAGCAACATATGTAAATTGAAGAAGGGAGCAACCGAGGATAAGGAGATGCCTTCAGGGAATATGCATCAAGTTCATCAGAGAGTGTCGGTAAACCAATCATGCTCACTTAGAACTATTTAATTTTGGCTAATCCAAATTTTAAACGGTATAAGAATGTTAGCAATAAAGGCCGTTCAAACAGTCTCCGATTTACTTAGAATAACCTATAATTAAAAAGTCGATGAACACAAAGAGACTTAGCATCCCTTGAATTTGAAAGGTTTATTTAAACCTAGAAGTTAAGAATTCTAAGTCTGTTTTATTTCAGCGAAATCAAAGGTATGAGGTATAAAACTCAAGGATATCATTGCGGAATTGACCAGGGATAAGAAGGAACTATCAGCACAGGTGATACCTCAACCTGAATCACTGATAGCTGTCAGGGATTGAAGAGAATTTGAAGCCATATGAAATCAGATAAGGATGATGAAATGATACCTTCATCATTTGTGTCAGGAAATATGGTTATCTAAAAGAGTATATTAGTCACTACTATCAACTTTACACTCAAACACAAACCTTGTCTCTGAACCAAATTCCTCAAAGTGATTCTAAAAGCCATACCTGACACCTGAGACCTTATTAAAATTTACTAATGGACTCATACCTTATAAACCAAACCTTTCAATAGTCGCTGATATCACAAAATTAATCAAAGGTTAATAGAGGCATACTTCTCAAGATCTGGAAGAAAATGGTTATCAAGAAGTACCTGACATCCATCAAGGAAGAAGTTCAATGACTTGGAGACAAAAGGGTTTCTGGGACACATCCTTAAAATTAGGGAGTCTCTGAATAAGTACTAAGCACGGGAATCCACCTCTAGTATCTTCCTCCTCTTCTAAGTGGAATCTTCCTCTTCATAACTTGAGAACATCATTTGTTAATACCATAGATAGTATTCCACAACTATCCCTCGTAAAATACTTTACCTTAACCTCTAAGTGAAACATATACAGTCGTAATGTACAAATGGGTATTATTACTAGTAGTAGATCAAGATTGTGTAAACATACTTTCATTTCTAATGTTCATCGTTATTTTCAATTACTTAAACTGTTGTAAATACATTTAATGGTTTTGCACAATATCAGACCAATAAGTGGTATCAAAGCAGGTGGATCACTCCCATGATCTAGATCCATTCTTGAATGGCTGATAATAATACCAAATGGGTTTGAACATTGGCATACAACACTCAAACCTGATCCTCAACAAAGACCCCACCAAATAAGTTCTCCTCATATCTTCTTTTCATCTATTGTCTATACGATTAAGTACCTACACACTCCTTCATATAATAAAAAGCTCTAAATGCTTCCTCTTCATCTTCACTTAACAACACTTCAAAGTACAACTTCTTTGCATGATCATTTCGTCAAAAGTGACTAAATAAATGTTTTCATCTTAAAAACTTCTGATCAAAAGCTCTTGTGAAAATATGTGTATTAAGGCACACAAGCTATAAGTGTAGTTATGGTAACTCTCAGAAGCTACCAAGGGAGAGAAAGAAGCACGATGCATACGTGCAAATGTGAGCAACATATGTAAATTGAAGAAAGGAGCAACCGGGGATAAGCATATGTCTTCAGGGAAAATGCATCAAGTTCATCAGAGAGTGTCAGTAAATCAAGATCGCCCGTGATCGTTCAAAGACCTCACCTGAAGACACCAACAACAAAGAATCGAGCCTTACTATCTTTATTTTTATTCTTTTTTGTAATATAGTTGTAAGATGAAGCAATCATGCTCACTTAGAACTATTTAATTTAGACTAATCCAAGTCTTAAATGGTAGGAGACTGTTGGCTATAAAGGCCGATCAAAGAGTCTCCGATTTACGTAGAATAACCTATTATTAAAAAGCCAATGAACACAAAGAGATTTAGCCGCCCCTGAATTTGAAAGGTTTGTTTAAACCTGGAAGTCAAGGATTCTAAGTCTATTTTATTTCAGCGACATCAAAGCTATGCGTTATAAAACTCAGGAATATCAATGCGGGAGTGACCAGGGATAAGAAGGAACTATTAGCACAGCTGATACCACAACCTGAATCACTAATAGGTGCTAGGGATTGAAGAGAATTAGAAGCCATATGAAATCAGATAAGAATGATGAAATGATACCTTCATCATTTGTGTCTTGAAATATGGTTATCTAAAATAGTATACTAGTCACTGCTATAAACTTTACACTCAAACACAAACCTTGCCTCTGAACAAAATTCCTAAAGTGATTCTAAAAGCCATACCTGACACCTGAGACCTTAGTAAAATTTACTAACAGACTCATACCTCATAAACCCAACCTTTCAATAGTCGCTGATATTACAAAATTAATCAAAGGCTAATAGAGGCATACTTATCAAGAACGGGAAGACAATGGTTATCAAGAAGTACCTGAAATCCATCAAGGAAGAAGTTCAATGACTTGGAGACAAAAGGGTTTTTGGGACACATCCCTAAAATTAGGGAGTCTCTGAATAAGTAGTAAGCACGGGACTCCACCTCTAGAATCTTCCTCCTCTTCTAAGTGGAATCTTCCTGTTCATAACTTGAAGAACATCATTTGTTATTACTAGAGATAGTATTCCACAACTATCCCTCGTAAAAGAATTTACCTTAACCTCTAAGTGAAACTCATATAGTCGTAATGTACAAATGGGTATTACTATTAGTAGCAGATCAAGATTGTGTAAATATACTTTCATTTCTAATGTTCATCAGTTATTTTCATTTGCTTAAACTGTTGTAAATACGTTTCATGGTTTTGCACAATATCGGACAAATAAGCGGTATCAAAGCCGGTGGATCACTCCCATGATCAAGATCCATTCTTGAATGGCTGATAATAATACCAAATGGGTTTGAACATTGGCATACAACACTTAAACCTGATCCTCAACAAAGACCCCACCAAATAAGTTCTCCTCATATCTTCTTTTTTCATCTATTGTCTATACGATTGAGTACCTACACACTCCTTCGTATAATAAAAAGTTCCAAATTCTTCCTCTTCATCTTCATTTAACAACACTTCAAAGTATAACTTTTTTGCATGAACATTTGGTCAGAAGTGACTGAGTAAATGTTTCAATCTTGAAAACTTCTGATCAAAAGCTCTTGTAAAAATGTGTGTATTAAGGCACACAAGCTATAAGTATAGTTATGGTAACTCTCAGAAGCTACCAAGGGAAAGAAAGAAGCACGGTGCATACGTGAAAATTGGAGCAACAAATGTAAATTGAAGAAAGGAGCAACCGGGGATGAGCAGATGTCTTCAGGGAATATGCATCAAGTTCATCAAAGAGTGTCAGTAAATCAAGATCACCCATGATCATTCAAAGACCTCACCTGAAAAACCAACAACAAAGAATCGAGCCTTACTGTCTTTATTTTTATTCTTTGTTGTAATATAGTCGTAAGATGAAGCAATCATGCTCACTTAGAACTATTTAATTTAGATTGATCCAATTTTTAAATGGTAGGAGACTGTTGGCTATAAAGGTCGATCAAAGAGTCTATGATTTACTTAGAATAACCTATTATTAAAAAGCCGATGAACACAAAGAGACTTAGCCGCCCTAGAATTTGGAAGGTTTTTTTAAACCTGGAAGTCAAGGATTCTAAGTCTGTTTTATTTCAGCGACATCAAAGGTATGAGTTATAAAACTCGAGGATATCAATGTGGAAGTGACTAGGGATAAGAAGGAACTATCAGCATAGTTGATACCTCAACCTGTATCACTGATAGCTGTCAGGGATTGAAGAGAATTAGAAGCCATATGAAATCAGATAAGGATGATGAAATGATACCTTCATCATTTGTGTCTGGAAATATGGTTATCTAAAATAGTATACTAGTCACTACTATCAACTTTACACTCAAACACAAACCTTGTCTCTGAACCAAATTCCTCATAGTTAATCTAAAAGCCATACCTGACACCTGAGACCTTAGTAAGATTTACAAACGGACTCATAACTCATAAATCAAACCTTTCAATAGTCGCTGATATCAAAAAATTAATCAAAGGCTAACAGAGGCATACTTCTCAAGAACTGGAAGAAAATGGTTATCAAGAAGTACCTGATATGCATCAAGGAAGAAGTTCAATGACTTGGAGACAAAAGGGTTTCTAGGACACATCCTTAAAATTAGCGAGTCTATGAATAAGTAGTAAGCATAGGACTCCACCTCTAGAATCTTCCTCCTCTTCTAAGTGGAATTCTTCCTCTTCGTAACTTGAAGAACATCATTTGTTATTACCGAGATAGTATTCCACAACTATCCCTCGTAAAAGAATTTACCTTAACCTCTAAGTGAAACTCATACAGTCGTAATGTACAAATGGGTATTATTACTAGTAGCAGATCAAGATTGTTTAAACATACTTTCATTTCTTATGTTCGTCAGTTATTTTCATTTGCTTAAAATATTGTAAACACGTTTCATGGTTTTGCACAATATCGGACCAATAAGTGGTATCAAAGCGGGTGGATCACTCCCATGATCGACATCCATTCTTGAATGGCTGATAATAATACCAAATGGGTTTGAACATTGGCATACGACACTTAAACCTGATCCTCAACAAAGACCCCTGTTAGGAATTAGAAAATTCCATAGTGAAGAGTCGGTCACCCCAAATGTTATCTAGCATAAGTTAGCTCGTAGATTTGTCGTTAGTCACGTTATTTATTGTTTTATTAGTTAGTCAGTAGCGTAAAATAGTTTAGTGCAACACCGTGGAGGAAGGACGGGTCTTTACCCACTGTATCCCTGATCCACAGGCCGATAGGAGGTCGTATTTCTTGTAACTATAAATACCCCTTCCATCCATGGAAGGGGTGGTGCTTCATAATCTAATACTCTACAATTTGTGTAACTCTCTAGCAAGAACACCCTCTCTCTCTACTTTCTCTCTCTAAAATGGAAAACATGTATTTTGATCTCCCAAGACCACCCGAATCATCAAACACATAAAAATAATGATCCTTCAATTGGTATCAAGAGCCAAGGTTGTTGTGTTTTGATGTTTTCTTGTGGTTTTGATTCGTGTTTGTAACATGGGTATATCCGTAAACTGCTTTTGATAAATGGTTGGATGATATTGATATTTTTGTGGTTTTATTACATGGTTACATGTTTTGAATAGTCTACGTATTTTTGTGTTGGGTTACATTTTCTGGTAAAATAAATGGTCATATGGTTCAACTGTCATGTTTGTCTTGTCCCTTTTTTTGTCCATGTCAATATATTTATTCACACCTTTGTACCAAATCTGAAGTCTCTTGGGGTCATCTTTAAGGTCAAAACTGATGCAGTTTTCTAGTTTTTCTGGGTTACAATGAATATGGTCGGAAAACTGAGTCGGAAAACTCATCGGAAAACTGTAATATCTTGCTAGCGATTTGATGAACCCAATAACAGACCTGGCGACTTGTCTTTACAGGTCGTCTAGATTCAGTGTACTTGAGTAGCGATTTATGCTAGCGACTTAAGGACAAAATTAGCGACTTGTTACTGAACAAGTCGTAGCGACTTAGTGCTAGCGACTAAGTGCTAGCGACTAAGTGCTAGCGATTTAGTGCTAGCGACTTAGTGCTAGCGACTAAGTGCTAGCGACTTAGTGCTAGCGACTAAGTGCTAGCGACTTAGTGCTAGCGACTTGACCTTGAACAGAAAGGAAGAAGAAGAGTTTTGCCATTCACTACGACCACTATATCAAAGACATATTTGGACGTCAGGTTGTTAAACCATCACAGATCCAAATAGCCTCAACAAATTTCAAATCACAATCCAAACATATCAAATTCTACCCATGACTGCTATCATATTATCTCAACAATAACACAATCTGCCTCGTTTCAAAACCAAACAATTAAACAAACTCATCAAATAGATCTCAGACTCTTTGTCAATTATCAAAGATTAATCTCGACTCAAAAGGACCAAATCCCTAGACAAATATCATCATAGATCATGCTTAATATCCGAATCTTAAAAATTGAGTGATAACATATTGGTTATACTCCGTTATCATTGATTCGTTAATAAAAGAAAATGTAAACATCAAGTTATTCAATACATACTGTATTCGATCAGTCGTTTTGATCTCAGATTTCAATATTCGTGATACTTCAACATTTCATCATGTCCAAAGATCTTTATGCACGAATATTGTAAATCATCACAGATCAGTTTGTTATTTCAAGATAACTTGTTCACTATTCGAATCTTAAAGCTAGTACAAAACCTTCAGGTTTCATACTTTTCTTTCATTCGGTTTGTCTTAACTAACGAAAATTTCTTTATTAAAAAAAAAAAAAAAAACAAAACCTACCCGATACATTACTAATTTTGAAGATCTAAAGCCTATCCGAATCTTGGACCTCGTTATCATGCCATCCCTGTGGCTTTGATGTCTACCATCAGCCATCCCTGTGGCTCGGTCGATATAAGCAGTCATCTAGGAAGGTTTTCATGGAGGGTTTTTTGGATTACATATGAAAAAGGGAGGCGGTTTGACTTTTGAGAAATATATTAGGGTTTGGTTAATAGTATATTCGGATGATATGTGATTATGGAAAACGTTAGGGTTTGAGATCTGAGTTGTAAAATGCGTTTGTGTGATGAATCAATTAAGGGGGCGGACTGATTATGTGAGGAGAGTTCTTAGGGTTTGATTGGAGAAAGTTTAGGGTAAACGGATGCTATAAGTGAGAGTTTTATACTCGTATAATTAGGGCAGCTATCATTCTGGATCGGATTAATGGACTTGGATGAGATGTGGGCCGTGGATTAACAATGGGCCGGGTTAATGATAAACTCTTGTTTCTTTTAATGGCCCGAATCTTGTAATATCAAAATAAGCTGCTTGTTATTTACGTTGGAGTTGAGGTATTATTAATTTGGGATGTCTCTTATTGGTGATTTAAGGAGAGTAAATCCATTGAGATGATTTTGATATGGTGCGCTTTGTGAATTGTCATTGGGATTGAGTAGTATATGTGATCATTTGATTTGAGATACTGGTCTCATGAGCTTCTCTAAATTGGATTATTGATGATGTGTTTTGATGACGAGATTTGTGAAAATGAGTTTTGACTGTGAGATGGGTTGATTTGATTTGTTGCGTTATGTGGTCTGGCACATTTGATGTATACATTTTCACAAAGAATATTGTGTCACGGCTTGATGTGTTTATTGAAAATGTTGACTACGGGGTTGTTTGGACGGTATTTCTCATTTGGATGTGAAGTGAGGTTTTCAGGGCACGTTTACTTATTTCGTCTTCTTTCTTTCTACCCTTCCACGAAGATGACTTGTCTGGGCATTTATAGAGGGTGATAAAGACTTGGCTATTTAGTTTCGTTTGTGATTCTTTCTCAACCCACAACATAATTATCACTTCGATGTCTCACACAGTTGAGGATATGTCAAGAGGTTTTGTACATTGGGTACACCGTTTCTTCTTCACAAGGATTAATACAAGTTTAAGTAACAAATCTGGGAAATTCTACTTCATGATCAAGTTTGGTATATCGGGTTCACTTCTCCATGTGGTCATTACAATAGCCGACTGATTGCGTGATTTATGTGTTTTTCCAAAGTGTTGATTGGATGGTTGATAATGTTGATATTGGATAATGAACCGTTGATGAACCGCTGCATGATTCCCTAAAACAGATATTCACCGAAACCAAAGTTGCCATAACACATTCATGCTGACATTTTTTACGGTTTTGTCTTGGTTTTGTAAAATCCCGCGAAAGAACCTATTTCTCGGTTTAAATCATAGACATGTAAAATCCCGTGACAATGGAAACATCCTGGTATTAGTAAAGTGCATTTCCGGATCTATCTTACGGTTTATTCTTGGTTTTGTAAAATCCCGCGAAAGAAACTATTTCTCGGTTTAAACCATAGAGTTGTAAAATCCCGTAATGATGGAACCATCTTGGAGAAAGGAAAGTGTATTTCGGGATCTTATTTGATGCTGGTGCTACGGTTTCCGCTTCGAAGAAGGGATAAAAGGGTGTACTTCATGAATTGGATGTGTGTTTGGATATTCGTCATGGCGGTTTGGTTACTTCAAAGTTTTACGGGGTTATGCTCATTAAACCATGGTCGGGATGAAACCATTATCATAGTTCACTTAAAAAGTCTAAGGAGGCTAGATTTGAGCAGTTCAGAAGATGTGACAACGGGGTTAATTCACTATTATTTATTTGAGGTTGAAGTAAAATATCACGGGCGAGTGTACTTAGTATCTGAAGGTATCGGGGATGGATGGATGAAGATTCTTCAGGATCCTTGTTCGAACTTATTGTCAAAAACGAAGACATGGAAATCTAGTTATTGTTGAGTGACTTTTACCTTTTCTGTTACCACTTGGGGGAATTGGGCTCTTATCACCTCAAAATAACTATCACTTAAAGGAGTTACGTTGTAGTGCTCAGTGTCACATTCAATTGTGGATTTTCAAGAGGTAATGTACGTCTTATACTTGATGGTTGGTTGGTTGAAGAGTATAGAGTACTTAGAGATTCAAATGGGCATGAAGTCTCGACACCGCTCTTTGTTACACATGTGCAAGTTTAAGTCACGAGTTCGGGTTAGTTTATTTCAGGGTCAAATTCATCATATTGGGTTATCTCCATCAGCTGTCACGACAAAGAGCCTACAGAATGATAATGGGATTGATTACATGTTTTGCTAAGAGAGCTGAAAAGAGAGAGATTATGACGTCTGTTCACATCAGTTCAGGCCTCGTACTCCAAAGAAAAGAAATGTGTACTTTTCAGTGCGCATTATCTTACAAAGAAGAGAAATCTTCTTATGACGTCTGTTCACTTCAGTTCAGGCCTCGTACTCCAAAGAAAAGAAAAGTGTACGTCTCAGTGCGCTTTATCTTCGAAAGAAGAGAAATCTTCTCATTAATGACCATTCTCATCAACATGTTTCATGCTTTTTCCATGCGCTTCAGTCATAAAGTGAACCGGGCTACCACTGATTGTTTTCTCATTCCACTTGCTCGATTATAATGAAGATGGCGACATCATGTGCTGATTTTACGGGAGAGAAGTGTGAATAGAACATTCGGATGATTTTCACTTATTTAGTCAAGAATGGCATCTCCGTATGCAATTCTTGAGGGGGAGAAGAAGTGTGAATTTTTTGCATTGTTGATTGATATTTGCGAATAAAAATGGTCATACGGCTCTAAACTCATGTAAGAACCGAGCTTCTTCTTATCGGGTCATCTTCACATGGAGTTTTTCTCTTCTAAGAGCCGTTGGTTGACATCTTCACTCGGATTGATGAGTTTATCGACAAAGTGCTTCCGGTTAATGCTTCACGTATACTTCAACATGATGATTCCGAACAATCTCTCTGTTCTTGTTTGATGTGATTGGTAGTTTGGCGTTACCATCTTGTGTGTTCGTTGCGGCCTTATTGCTGATTTCCTTGATGAACATCTTTCTGTTCTTGTTTGATTGGGAGGGATTTTAGTTAAGGGGATTTGCAAGATGTAAGTTGATTGGGATGCTTTTTGGTGATGTTCTTGTTTTGGTGAGTTGAAGATGTTAACTATCTATTCCCCAACTGCACAATCTTGAAGAAGGTCGAGTCTACAGTCTGTTCTACATTTTCTGCTACATGTTAGAAGACTAAAAGACGAGTTGCATTTATCGATCTAAAGACTTCTTCTTAATTTGGGCATTTATCAAACAGATTGTCGGTTTAGGGGAGAGCACTAATTGGGAGAAAGTTATAAGTCATATTTAATTCCCAATTAGACGTGCTCATATTCTTTAGCAGTGACTACTCGAGACGTTGATATTGACTATTGTTGGACATTTGACACAAGGTGATTACTTCGGAGTTAATCATTTATCACTTATTTGAGATTGAAGTTGACTTTCACAATGGCGTGTTCTTATTTGATAACTTGCTCGGGCTTAAGAATTTGATTTGAAGACTTGGCTTATCTAGTTACCAGCAGTCGAGGTGGATGGTTGAAGACCTGGTTAACTATCACTACTAGGAGTTACTTTGTTTTACTCAGTGTCACACGCATATGACGGTGTGGATAAACGCAAGAGGTGTTAATGTCTCATACTTTGTTTGGGTAGTGAGTACTTAGAGATTTGCTTGAAGCATAAATTCTCTACACCGTTCTTCCATCATTAGGTGCAAGCTTAAGATACAAATGTGGGGAAGTTGACTTCAGTTTCAAGTATGGTATAGCAGTTTTTCTTCTTCAGTGGTCACTTTAAATTGTCTACATATGGGTTGATAAAAATTGTCAGAGTGAGTCTTCAGCAAGTTGATTCTCACAAGAGTTCAAGTGTTCTTCTCAACAAATTTCTAGTATACGGGCTTACAATGAGTTGCTGATTCTGAAGTATCAAAACCATAAAGGGGGAAGGAGACAAGCATCTTAACGCGAGTAAACTTGATGTGCTTAATACTTCTAAGTAATTGAAGATATCCCGGGAAGACAAATGTTATTACCGCAGAGAAACTCAAGGTTTGACTCATGACGAGTAAACTTGATGTACTTAATTCTTCTAAGTGATTGAAGATATCCCGGGAAAACAATTGTCATGACCGCAGAGAAACTCAAGGTTTTACTCATCAAGGCGTTTAGTATTCTTATTCCAGCTATGTGGGGGAAGCGATGGAATAGTTAGTTTCTGAAGATAAAAGAGGTACACAAGTGTGTGATGATAGAGATTGTGTACATTGGGGATGCTCAGCTGTCTCACTTGAGGGCTTAATCTGTGATTCAGAGATATAATCACTTATTCCGGAGTGGACATCCGCAGAGATTGTCATCCGCAGAGATAATCAGTGATTCAGCCTGCCTCTTCAATGTTATCGGTTCTTCTCTCTTTGGGCATTCGGGTACTTCGGGTTCTTGAGCTTCATGCACTTTCTTCAGGAGGAGAGAAAAGTATACATCGGGGTTATTCTTTAGCTATTGGACTTAATCTGCTACTTCAATGGTATAAGTTTCTTTGTCTTCGGGTTTGTGTGTTCGGGTTCGTGAGCTCTTGTCTAAGAGACTGACTACATCAACTCAACTACTTGGGGGAAGTGTTCTCTTGACACCTTTTGGAATGGATTGCGTCAGACTTCAGTGGAAAAGAAATTTGAGAAGATTATTTATGAGTGGGATGATACGTTGCTGTCCTTCTTATGGATGATATAACCCCTAACGGAGATTCTCGATTATCGGTCTTAAAAGGAGCAGCGGGATTTATGATAATGGTGTGCTTCTCTGTGCACCTGGCTAAGGAAAGTTTGAAATAGAGCTTCGAATCTGCTCATCCAAAGGATTTTCGGTTTGGGGGGAAGCTGCCAGAGTCTCACTTTCAGATGGTTCAATTACTCTCAATTCAGGAGCCTCGAAAGCTTTGGTGGTGAATGTTTAAGAGATGATGACTTCTTTCTTCTACAACGAGGCTGCTCGATATTCTTATCATGGTACTCGTATCATCATCCTCTTAACTATATCATCTATTCTATCCTTGTATATATTTATTCAAAAAATCAAAATACAAAAATATAAAACCACCAAAACAAAATAGAAAAATATAAAACCAAGAAAAAGAAAATAGAAAAATATAAAATCAACAAAAACCCATAAAAATCAGAAAAATTTCAAAAAATACCAAAAATATGTTGTTCTATGACATGTCTTCTGGTATCGATAACATCTACGGTCTTAGAAATGTCATTCAATAATGGCACGGGACCATAGATGAAGTTCGAGCAGGAGGTGTAAATATTTTTTTTCTAAACATGTCACAAACAATGGCTTACAGTTATTTCAGACTGTAACCCGCGCTTCAAAATATGGCTTACAGTTAATTCAGACTGTAACCCGTGCTTAAACTATGGCTTGCTATTATTTCAGATAGCAACCCGTTCTTAAAAGAAGGAAAGTGCTACGCTTAAACGTTTTTCACAAATTTCGTGCACTTATCCTAAAACAAAATGAGGAAAGTATGTCGAAGGACTGCTGTTCCTACACAAATGTTTTTCCGTCTATAATTCTTCAGAAAAATATTTGTTGTGTTCAAAATGGTGGTAAATGAGTTGCTTGAAAAGTCAATCAGATTCAGAGTTTTCGTATTAATTTGCAAACTCAATCAATGACTTCAGCACTTTTAAACTTTTCACAAATTGAGTCATTGATTGAGGGGGATAATGTTTTAAAATCTATATCTTCTAACGGGCTTTCTTAATTATCCTAATATGCTTAATTAAAAATGATGTTAACCTATGTTGAAGGACTAGGTGCCTAGGATATGATTGCTAGGATTAGATGATTAGAGTTTGATGTATACATTATTCCCATACATTTATATGATCTGATTGATATGTTACATTGACTTTTATTAGTCGATTGCTGTTTGGGTGATGTCGACCACCATATATCTGTGTGTGTTCACTAACGTATGCAGGTATATTGGTATATAAGAATGTTCCCGATCCGGATCCCACAATTGAAGATGATTGGATGCCGAAAGGAAAGGGTAACGATATCTTGGGTTGACAAATGAAGAAACGGAGCTTTACTGGACTTCAATGGAGAGTTGGCATGAAATGCAACATAAGAGGTCTTACTGCATCAGCAGATGGTTTTCTTCAGCAAGTGAAGAAACGGAGCTTAATTGGACCTCAGTTGGCATTCAAAATGCAACGTAAGAAGAAGTCTCACTGCATTTGCAGACGGTTTTTCTTCCAACCCTACAACAACAACAACGGAAGCTTCTCAACCACTAACGTATCTTTGTGCAGGATACCATTTTTAAACAATTTTGAATAAATTTGAATAAATTGTTTTGAAAATGGAATATATTGTTTTGAAAATATATTGGACTAAATTTTTTGAAAATCACCGGACTTCATGTTATCAAAACCTAAGTCACTCAATTATTGACTTCTGTCATGGATTGAGGGGGAGAGTGATTTAAAATAAAATATTTTCAAACGATGTATCTTCATAAAAGTTCCGGTTTGTACGTTAAAATGTGGTGATATAAAGATTTAATGTTATGTTATGGTATGATTTTTCTTTAGAATCAAGGTCTTTCAAAATGAAATTCTTTCTGTTCTTGTTTGATTGTGAAATTGTTTTGTTTTACTTAAAAGATCTCTTAAAAACTATCATACCTGACACTAACAATCTTTAATGTCTTATAATGGTCCTTATCTGTCATATTTCAAAATTGAATCTTGCCACGTCTTTCCCCAAAATTTTATAAATGATTTAAATCAGTTGGGATCACAAATCTCAAATGGTTTGATATTTCTGATCGGGGTAGAGATCGTGTTTTAAATCTCAAATCTGTTTTAAATGGAATTGGTTTTAGTCCTTTAAAGGCACTCCTGCCTCCATGTGCCAAACGATTTCATACATAATGCACATGTTGAGGAGGAGGATTTATCCAAAAACCAGATGAGTATTTAAACAAGGCCACATTTTCTCCCATGTTTTCTAAACCTAATTAAATCACTTGAGATCCAAAATCTCAAAGGGGTTGATATTTTTGATCGGGGGAGAATTTGTGATTTAATAATGAAATTTGATAAAAGGTGATCGTTTGGATTAAATTGTGCAGGCTGCTCTCTCGTATGTGCTAAACGCTTTCGAATCTTGAAGCATATATTGAGGGGGAGCAAAACCATCGAGGTACAAAAGTTTTTTAAAAGAGATTTATAAAGTACCTTGATTGTGTTTTCAAATGGTTTTTATAATGGATTTTGTGATCGTGAATATGCTTCAAAAGAACTCTTGCCTCTATGTGATAAAAATGATTTCAAAAATCCTATGCACATATTGAGGGGGGGAATTTTACCAAAGAAATTCAAATGGCTTTTTCTAAGGAAATTGTGATCAAGAAATTATTTCAAAGAAATTATTTCAAAGAACTTTTGCCTCCATGTGCCAAACAATTTTAAATCATATGCACATGTTGAGGGGGAGCATTTCTAAAATGATCAAAACTATTAAGGTACAAAATGCTTTGATCTCGTATCACAAGTACCTTGATTGGTTTTCCAAATGATTTTTCAATTGGTTTCATGAAGGAAAGAACAATACCAAAAGACCGACCAATTTATTTTATGCATGGAGTTATAAGGATGGTTAGGTTAGGTATTTGTTCCCACGATCCGCCAGAACCGGAGGGATCTACCCAGGGACAATCCACTAGATAGTGTAGAGTCCTTAGGTATATTGAAAAAAAGGAGAAAAGTGAGATACGGGGAAGAGTGCGGACTGAGACAGAGCTAGTACTGGAATAAACCCAACAAGGTTCTAGTTATGAAGTCTCGGTAAGCACTGAAGGGGTTGAAGAATGAAAAAGAACTGAATGTGAAAAAGGGTGAAAAGATATAGCCCTCCATCAATTCAACCTTAGGGCAGTAACCGGGTTCAATACATATGCTACTGGTTGTTACTAAGGTAACACTGGTATTGAAGACAAGACGTCATGGACCCAGTGACGCACTGCACTAAACTTCCCAAACCACTCAAGTTCCTCTTAAAAGGACTTGTTTCATTCTCACGGGGAACCGACATTATCTATCGACTTTCTCTTAGAGATTGTTGATATTGAAGAAGGAGACCCTCTCCCTAGTCTCCGGCATAGGAACCAAATGTGCACTATTGAGTCTAGAGCCAAGAGATCATCCACAATATCTCATTAGGACACTAAATTAATGAAGACTTGCTGTTTCACACAATGTGAAAAGTAAGAATATATTAAGAGTCCTACGCATTATCCTTGTGGTATTGCCAGAACATCTGAGTGATATGCTAACATATTCACAATGAAGATGGAAAGCCTTCTGGAGCCAACATCAAACAAGCTCCTGGTAGGTGGCATGTGAGATCTATTCTATAGATCAACCATGTGACAACTGGATAGAAACAATGGGGAGATTCATTCTTGAATCAACCTTGGTCCAGGATTGGAATTGACGAATACTTTTGGAAAAACCGTTCGATGTGCAAATCTTCTTTTCTCTAGCACGTCGAATGTGTACTTATGTTTTCAAAATTCAAAAAGTATCTCTGATTGAAAAATACTTTTAGAAAAACCGGTCGATGTGCGAATCTCTTCTTTTCACTAGCACGTCGATTGTGTACTATTTTCAAATACAAAAAGTGTTTTGATTGAAAATTGATCTTTCTCATAAAACCTTCGTCGTATTGCAAAACTCTTTATTCTAAGCAATACGCAATTGTTTTCAAATCAATTTTTCATCAATCAGTGAATCTCAATTCGCTGGTTCACTCACTCCGTGTTGTCTTCTTTGAGACGTTCCGGTTTGAGAACAGCTAGAACAGCTGCGAAACCCTGTCAAGGAGATTCTTAGGAATCCTACCTGATCACAGGCAGTATTTATACTGATCAACGGGGAACCGTGGGCCGTGTACCTCAATTCAGCGAAAGTGATCAAAGACACTTTCGTGCGCTTTATTGCTAACTGTCGTATGCAGGTACACCCCGACGATTGCAGCTGATCAGAATTGAGGAGTCAATCCAAAGCCGCATGCTCACAGCATCCACACTTAATTTGAAGAAATCATGACTGGTGCATATCTACATAACCTGGCTCTGATATTTCATACTATGCTTCTGCTACGCTGCTGCAAATATCATGAACCAGTAAGGCTTCCGCTACTCTGATGGAAAGATGTCATGATTCAAAAGTGTGAGCATGTCGGTCCAAATGTCACAACTTCACATGAAGGCAACACTACTATGGATGATCCAGAGAGATTTACTGTGGCTGATGATCTCAAAGAAAGCTCGAAGATCATCAAGATGTGGATCAGTTCAAAGACCTCCACTGAAAGTACAGATCAATGCGGACTTTGAAGTTGCACTACATAAGCACAAAGATTGCGGAAATGAAGAATTCAAGTCTGCGAGCTCAAGAACAATGTCAAGAATAGAATGCTAGGATTCAAAATGTAAAACATGGGGTGACCTCCCTTAGGGGGAGATTGTTAGGAATTAGAAAATTCCATAGTGAAGAGTCGGTCACCCCAAATGTTATCTAGCATAAGTTAGCTCGTAGATTTGTCGTTAGTCACGTTATTTATTGTTTTATTAGTTAGTCAGTAGCGTAAAATAGTTTAGTGCAACACCGTGGAGGAAGGACGGGTCTTTACCCACTGTATCCCTGATCCACAGGCCGATAGGAGGTCGTATTTCTTGTAACTATAAATACCCCTTCCATCCATGGAAGGGGTGGTGCTTCATAATCTAATACTCTACAATTTGTGTAACTCTCTAGCAAGAACACCCTCTCTCTCTACTTTCTCTCTCTAAAATGGAAAACATGTATTTTGATCTCCCAAGACCACCCGAATCATCAAACACATAAAAATAATGATCCTTCAACCCCACCAAATAAGTTCTTCTCATATCTTCTTTTCATCTATTGTCTATACGATTGAGTACCTACACACTCCTTCGTATAATAAAATGCTCCAAATGCTTCCTCTTCATCTTCACTTAACAACACTTCAAATTACAACTTCTTTGCATGAACATTTGGTCAGAAGTGACTGAGTAATTTTTTTCATCTTGAAAACTTTTGTTAAAATCTCTTGTAAAACTATGTTTTTTAAGGCACACAAGCTATAAGTGTAGTTATGGTAACTCTCAGAAGCTACCAAGGGGAGAGAAAGAAGCATGATGCATACGTGAAAATTGGAGCAACATATGTAAATTGAAAAAGGGAGCAACCGAGGATAAGGAGATGCCTTCAGGGAATATGCATCAAGTTCATCAGAGAGTGTCGGTAAATCAAGATCGCCAGTGATCGTTCAAAGACCTCACCTGAAGACACCAACAACAAAGAATCGAGCCTTACTGTCTTTATTTTTATTCTTTGTTGTAATATAGTTTTAAGATGAACCAATCATGCTCACTTAGAACTATTTAATTTAGACTAATCCAAATTTTAAACGGTAGGAGACTGTTGGCTATAAAGGCCGATCAAAGAGTCTCTGATTTACTTAGAATAACCTATTATTAAAAAGTTGATGAAAACAAAGAGACTTAGTAGCCCTTGATTCAAAAGGTTTGTTTAAACCTGGAAGTCAAGGATTCTAAGTCTGTTTTATTTCAGCGACATCAAAGGTATGAGTTATAAAACTCGGGGATATCAATGCGGAAGTGACCAGGGATAAGAAGGAACTATCAGCACAACTGATACCTCAACCTGAATCAGTGATAGCTGTCAGGGATTGAAGAGAATTATAAGGCATATGAAATCAGATAAGGATGATGAAATGATACCTTCATCATTTATGTCTAGAAATATGGTTATCTAATATAGTATACTGGTCACTACTATCAACTTTACACTCAAACACAAACCTTGTCTCTGAACCAAATTCCTCAAACTGATTCTAAAAGCCATATTTGACACCTGAGACCTTAGTAAAATTTACTAACGGACTCATACCTCATAAACCAAACCTTTCAATAGTCGCTGATATCACAAAATTAATTAGAGGCTAACAGAGACATAGTTCTCAAGAACTGGAAGAAAATGGTTATCAAGAAGCACATGACATCCTTCAAGGAAGAAGTTCAATGACTTGAGACAAAAGGGTTTCAGGGAAAAAATCCCTAAAATTAGGGAGTATATGAATAAATAAAAGGTGAAATCCAAGACATAACTCAATAGCTGAGCCAAGCACAAGAAAACCTCAGAAGATTCAGACATTTGTTTATTTATATATATGCACTTGGTTGTAATTCAGAGTGTAAGAAGAAGCCATTATGCTCACTTACCTCTGAAAAAATCAGACTACCTTAATTAGATGTTTATATATATACTTGGTTGTAAATCATAGTGTAAGAAAAAGCCATTAGGCTCACTTACCTCTGATAAAACTAGAACACCAGATGTGTCGTTATGCTCACTTACTTCTGATAAAACGTAGGCTAATTTTATGTTCAAATAGGGGGAGATTGTTTAGCCTAGCAATCCTAACGTGCATACCATTACACAAGAGACGACATCATAATAATCAATAACTATGTTTCATGCAATCCTAAGCAAATTAGTTTAGCCTAGCATAGTAGAATTAAGCAAAGTAATAAACAGATACATATAAACATAATTGAATGATTGATTAGATAACTTAACTTAATAATACATGAGGTCTTCAATGGCTAACAAGGCCTACAAAAGCTATAAAAAAATGTCTAGGGTTCGGTGGTTAGAGTTCCTCCAAAGTTGCACACCTAATAAACAAAAAAATGCAAAAATATATATAGTTTTTAGGTTGTGATGACGTCACTCAGAGATTGTGACGTCGTCAGCTTTAGGGTTTCATTTTTGAACAAACATAGTTGTGACGGCGTCACTTTCAAGTTGTGACGCCGTCGGCATTCATAAATCTGGTATTGACGCCTTCAGTGGTAACCCGTCTCCAACGACTGTATGGTCAACATCCCCGAGGTGATAGTGTCACACTGTGGCTGTGACGCCGTCACGAGGCCTTCTCGTGACATCTTTGCCATTTTGTCTTTCTTTGTTTTTCCATACAATCGAGCTCAAAACGCGCCTTTTTCTGGCATTGGCGTCCCAAATACCTGAAACTTAAATAGAAACGATTTAGGGCAATAATTAATCGAATATATACGAATTTAGAAGCTAAATGACCCCTTAAAAGTGTATGAAATTACACCTCATCAGTTGATTATATTCATGAATGAATATTTAATAGTTAGAATAATCATATTCACATGTATTTATGGAGATATATTATGGATTGAGCCAACCTACAAGAATTCACTACATGGATTTCTGCATTTAGTAAAAAACTAGTAAATGGTTAAGTCAATCGGTTCCTTAGACTTGAGACACTCGCAGGTCATGCATGTGTGGAACATTGTTCATTAATATAATTAAACGTTGTCCTGAATAAGACTGCTATAAAAATCATCATTAGAAATAATATGAAACACATCACTAACACATGTAGTTGAGATGAGATTTTTTCCTCCAAAAATCATGGAGTTAGATACTTTTGGCCCCTTAACGATTTGAACAGATGTGTACACGGCCATGTCCAAATATAATTAAGATGAATCTTGAATTAATTTTGCAAGTTCAGAAATAGAATAGTTAAATAAATAAGAATGTATTTAATCTATGTCTTATATTTAACTAAGTATCTGAAAAAAAGAAAAAAAATTGATGATAAACCATTATCCTTATATGGTTTAAGAAACTAAACCTCACATATTTCAGGGGAATTGGCGTGTTGCTATACTCTAACCTTTACTTGTATAAATACAAGGTAAATGTGTTATTCACAAGTGGAAGCTGATGAAATATGTTCAAAGCACATTACATATTTATACGGCTAAGTTTATGTGAGTCTACGGTGTCACACACAAATACACTTAGATACTCTAAGTTATAATATAAGTAATGTACTTGTATTATAATAGCACCGAAATGATTTATAACTCAATTAATGTATGTAATTATTATATAATGTATTTATAAATAATAAGGTTAAATACTTATTAGTTAATTATTGATATTATATTAATAATAAACTAGTTATATCAAAATTAGAAAACTCTTAATTATACCCCTTAGGGGACCGGCCAACATAGAGGAAAAAAGAGGAGGTGGGATTAAACTTGGTGATCAAGTTTAGAATGATTTAGAGCCCCTGTGTTTAGTAAAAATACAAGGACATAGTTGCTAATCCCTCACAAGTTTACATACAAACTAAACTTTTCTCTCCTCCTCTCCTTCTTGAGCCGATCGACCAAACACCCTCTAAGGATTTTGATTTTCGTGTTTTATCTTCCAAGTCTAAGGCATAAAGATGTACGCTTTTGGGTATATGATTGGTGTTAAGACTAGTATCTCAAGGGTATTGCATAATGTGTAGTGTAGACAACCATAGAGATAATCTACATTGGTTATTTGGTTTCTTCGATCATACCGAGCTCATAAGGTTGGTAACACATACTTTATTACATGATTAATTGCATGAATCATATGATACGTTTTGTTGTTTTTAATCGCTTTTGTTATCTTTGGTCTAATATGTTAAATTATAATTATATAAAAACTATTTTATAAAATCATTGAACACCAACAACTTCCACAAGTGCCAAACTATATAGAGAAGGAAGTACCTATCTACCACTCTATATTCTTTAGAGGAAACCCTCAACTCATCACTGCTATAAACATATAATGCTTAGAAGAAAGCTGATATGGAAAAGATCAGGGCATAATATAACAGAATCATATCCTTCAGAGCAAACCCTTAACTCATCACTGCTATATTATACAAGGTTGAGAGAAACATGCAAGCAACAATGACTTTAACTAGAAATAATAAAGTTGGGAATTTCATGAGTTATACTAACTTGACATTGAACAAGCTTGGGTTCTATAAATGGGTTAATGCACATGACATAGCCTGGCATCTGATGCTTAAGGACATTCCTCAGCTAATATGCAACCTCTCTAAGAAGTTTACGTGGTTTAGAAACAGTACATCTAAGCTTAACATCCCAATACCTCTGAACTTGTAGGTTCCCATAAAATCATATCATCATTGAGAGATTGAGAGTGAAAATATAGAGAGAGAAAGTAGAGAGAAGTAGGAGAGAATGGTGATGAATAATATGTTTATTTCTCACACTAAAACACACACTCACACACACCTCAAATGAGGAGTGGTTTGTTATTTATACAATGAACGCCCCTAGTGTGAACTTTGGTGGGCTTGGGCTTAGTTATGGACTAGGCTTATCCATTTAAGAGTTAACTAGCCTAACATTACATATAACAGGTTAGCTTGACTAGTCCCTAAGCCCACCATTTAATCTATCTTATACTATTACAATCAAACAAGGTTCCTGTCATATAAATGACCATCACTCTATATAAAATATTAGTGCTAACAATTTCCCCCTAAGGGGTGGTCATTTATAAATGATGCCTCTTAAGTCTTGAACTTTATTTGTAATAAACTTGACAGACTTCTTTGTTCCGTTCATGCTAGTGATATTTATCTTGGCTTCAACACCTTCGCTTGATATGTTGTTGAGATATCTTCGACATACTCATATCATATGTAGATTATGCTCTTCAGATCTTTACTCTTATGATATTCCTCAGATATTCTCTTAACTCTAACGTATTCTGGACTTTCAATTTGATGAGTCTTTTTGTATAGATAATCTTTTTCTTGAACTCGTTGAGGATTGATCACTTAAGTTTGAGTATGTAGAGCTTGAAGATCTTGATGAGTATGGTGGTAGTGGTGGTCTTTCCTGGAACTCTGGGTCTCCATAGTTACCTGCAAGAAAATAGTTAGCTATAAATTTCTCGACGTTAGTGTTCGGATATTTTGTACAGGTACATCCCAGATCGCTGGCGCGTTCTTTGAACAATCTTAGACTGGATGGTCACTGGAATGTACATGTACTTAATGTCTTCCCACTTGTCGTTGTGAGCCGCTGGAGTATACCAAGGTATCATTCCACGACTGTAGAATGTTTGGAACAAAGTAACCACCATGATGAATGTTTGGCAAGATTACAAAGATCTTGCATAGGACTCTCGTACAAATTGTGTTCTTGTTGGTGAACACAAGTGTATATATTTGAAAATTATGTCCTAAGAGATCTTTTGATGAATATCGTGGCTCTAAACTTGATTAAGTGTGTTTTGGTTTTAGTGGTCGGAGGCTGGAGCATAGTGCCTCTTGTTTCAATACCAACACATCTCGGAATGAGAGGTTGATAGATTATGCAGGGTTCTCTGTGAGAAATGAAACAATATCCTTTTAAGAGGAACTTGATTGGCTAGGAGGGGTGGTGCAGCGCGTCACTGGGTCCACGACGTCTTGTCTTCAATACCAGTATCATATTAGTGATAACTAGTAGCCGATGTATTGACCCAGTTCCTGTCTTAAGTGTGTCGAGGGCTATTTATTTTCACCCTTTCACAACTTTTCTTTTTAATTCTTCAACCCCTTATTTCTCCTTTCCTCACTTTACTCCTTTTTTTTTAATAATACCTAAGAACTTTCTAGTTCTAAACTATTGGTGTTGTCCTTGGGTAGATCCCACCGGCTCTGTAGGATCATAGGACATAAGACATACCCTTAGTCACCTTATAACTCCATGATTATCCTATGCTGCCATAAAAACCATTCAGTGAAAAACTTTCAAATTGCTTATTTATGTGAAACATGTTTTTGACATTTTGAGCGTTTTTGTTCTTTTAGAAATACTCCCGTCCACATGTGCTCATTTGTTTTTAAGGTAAATCTGCACATTGAGGGAAAAGTTCGCACTTTTGAATTGATCGACTTTCAATAGACGAGACATTTGTGAGACACGTTTACATCATTGGTTAGACCAACTTGAAATTATTACCCGTCCCGATTCACGTCCAAAGAAACTTTCTCGAGATGATACATTCTAATCAGACAAGTCCTTTGCGAGACACGTTTACATCACTGGTTAGACCAGCTTGAATTTATTACCCGTCCTGGAATAAGTCTTTTCGAGATCTGACTTTTATATCTCGTCAATCCTTAGGTTATATCTGAGTCGAGCTCTCTGAGATGATCACATTTTAATCACATTTTCTCCCTCACAAAAATAGCATACTCATGGTATTTTTGATACCAAATTGATTAATTTTTTTTGTTTTCAATGCTTTTAGGGAGAAACGGATATTTTTGCATGAACATTTTTTGGGAACATTTTTTGTTTTAAAATACTCCTCCTCAAAACTTGCTTTTGATTTTGAGAATTGTAAACTTTTTCAAAGGTAGAGGGAAGAAGCATTTTTGAAGCAAATTTTTGAAGGATTTTGAAAATTTTGTTTGAAAAGTTCTTGAACAAATTTTGTTTCAAGGTATATGATACCTTTTGTAGATGTGGAAAATCAGTTTGAAGGTATTTTGAAGATAGAGATATGAACTCTTGTCTTCTCCATTTGGAAAGAAGTTTATTCAAATGATTTGTAATTTTAGTGTTTAGAAAAACTTCTTTATTTCGAACTACTCCCCCTCAAAACTTGAAAATATTTTTGAAGGTTTGAGGGATGGAGTTTTCTTAAGCAAAATTGTGAAAGATTTTGAAAATTCTGTTTTGAAAAATTCTTGAATCAATTTTTCTTAAGGTTTCTAAAAGCACGTTTAAGGTATGGAATTTCAGCACATTAAAGCAAAGTTTGATAAAAGATGATTTGGAAATTCAGTATAGAGAAAAACTTTGTTATTTAAAAAATATGTAAGAAAACTTCTTTTCTTATCTTTTAGGATTGTCGCACTGAAACGTACAACAGGGTTCTTTCATTGTAAAATGGGTTATACACTGATATGTGTGCATAAGCCATTAAGAAGAATTTATAGGCGACATGTTTTGAAAATATTTTAATGAACTCTCACTCAAGCATCTTTACACATCCGTGTCATTATGGAATGACATTTAAAGACACGTAAAGAATATCGATTATACGAGAGACATGTCGAAGAAGGATATTTTTTGAATTTTGTATTTGGTTTTATATCTTTATATTTTTGTATTTTGATTTTGTTAGTTTTTCAAATTTTGTATTTTGATTTTTGAAAAATATTTACATGCGAAGCTTTAGTTTGAAAAATTTTCAAAAATTTTCGAGAAGACGGTCTAACTCTTCGGGAGTTAGGCTTCGCATACCAAATCGGTGAGCTAGGTATTGAAACCTTTATTTTGAAAGAGTTTTTGTAAATAGATCAGCTAATTGGTAAGCCGTCTTGATGAAGTATAGCTCAACTGTACCCTTTTCCATGTGCTCTTTGATGAAATGGTATCGAACTACGATATGCTTGGTACGCGAATGTGAAACTGAGCTGCAAGAGATGGCAGTGGCACTCTTTGAATCGCAATAGATTGGGATTTTGTTGAAGAGAAATCCAAAATCTGATAATTGCATGCGCATCCAAAGAACTTGTGCGCAACATGCAGATAAAGATATATACTCATCTTCTGCAGTCGACATCGCTGTGCATTCTTGCTTCTTGGACGACCAACTTACGAGCTTCTCACCAAGAAATTGAACTCTGACATATGTTCTTTTTGTTGTGACTTGGCAACCTGCATGGTCAGCATCTTAAAAAGCCGTGAGTTCTATTCTGGAATCCTTCGGGTACCAAATTCCCAAGTGAATGGTGCTTTTGATATACCGAAAGATTCGTTTAACCTCTTTGAGGTGCTTCTCAGTAGGCCTTTCCTGAAACCGAGCAAATAAACAAACAAAATACATAATATCTGGGTGGCTAGACATTAGGTACATGAGGGACTTGATCATACTACGATATTTTCTAGGATCGACGGGTGTCCAATGTAAATCAAGATCTAGCTTGGTGTCAGTAGAAAGTGGTGTATTAATGCTATCCCAATTTTCCATTCCATGCTTTTTCGAAATGTCCAAGGTATACTTTGACTGATCATTGAAGATACCACGAGGGGACTGATGTACTTGTAAACTGAGAAAAAGTTTTAGTTGTCCCATGATCGACATTTGGAATTTGCTAGACATTAGATTTGCAAATGTTTGTGTATATTTTGGAATTTTGGAGCCAAATATTATGTCATCCACCTAAATCTGTAATAGCAAAATATCATCGTGGTATTTTCTAATAAACAAAGTTGGGTCAACAATACCTTTGGTGAAATTATTGGCTAAAAGGAATTTTGAGAGTTCTTCATACCATGCCCTTGGGGCTTGTTTAAGACCATAAAGAGCCTTCTTTAGTCTGTAGACGCGATCACGATATTCTGGATCTTCGAATCCTTCTGGTTGACTGACGTACACTTCCTCTTTGAGAGTTCCGTGGAGAAAAGTTGTTTTCACATCCATTTGGGAGACTGTGATAGACTTGTGTTCCGCATATGCCAAAAATATACTAACTTCTATCCTAGGAACTGGGGCAAATAACATTTCAAAATCAATTCCTTCCTCTTGTTTGTAACCCTTTGCTACGAGGCGAGCCTTGTTTCGTATGACAGTGTTTTCTTTATCAACCTTATTCTTCCAGATCCACTTTAAACCAATGACAATTTTGTGAGTAGGCCTGTCGACTAGTTTTCCAACTCCTAGCATATGGAACTGGTTGATCTCTTCTTGCACCGCCTCGATCCAACTTTTTTTAGCCATTGCTTCCTTAATGTTTCTCGGCTATTCTTTTTTACATACAGTGAAATCAATTCCTTCCTCTTGTCTGTAACCCTTTGCTACGAGGCGAGCCATGTTTTGTATGACAGCGTTTTGTTCGTCAACCTTATTCTTCCAGATCCACTTTAAACCAATGACAATTTTGTGAGTAGGCCTGTCGAATAGTTCTCCAACTCCTAGCATATGGAACTGGTTGATCTCTTCCTGCATCGCCTCGATCCAACTGTTTTCATCCATTGCTTCCTTAATGTTTTTCTGCTCTTCTTTTTTACATACAGTGAATGCAAATACACACAACTCTGGATTAGTGGCTAATTTTTTTCTTTTCTATACGGGTTTAGAGAGTTCGCCAAGTATTTGTTCAAGAGGGTGGTCTTTAGTCAACTAGTTCTTTGAAGGGTATTTTTTATAGAATGTATGCATGTTAGAAGGATCTCTATAATGAGTAGATGATTCAATTAACTCTGTCGATGGTGGTGGTGTGTCGAACGAGTTAACAAATACTTCTTCTTCTTCCAACACTGCATCATCTCCATTTTGAGCTATGTTTTCTTCAACTTGTGTGGTTTGCTCATTATCAACATTCTACGTGGTACTTGCAATATCTGGACTTGCTGTCGATGTACTTTTTGTAATCGATGATGGTGCTTCGGATTCAACAGTTGTAGATGCATTTTGTATATGTTGATTTTGAGTTGTAGTGCAGCGGAATTTTTTGTGGGAGCATCATGTTCATGATTGATGAAGTACTCATCATACATTGACTCAAACATAATATTCAAGTCACGCTCTGTTGGTGTAACAATTTGTGTTGTTGATTGAGCAGGGTTAGGCACGAGTCCTAAACTGATGTGTTCAGAAGTCATTTGGTTAAGCATGGGTTCTGACGTGAGTCGTTCAGAATCCATTGTCGATATCTCATTAAACTTGATGTTCATGGTCTTCATGATCCTTTTTGTCCGTCGGTTGTACACTCTATAAGCCCTCGAATTTTTAGCATAACCAATGAAGATACTGATATTCCCCTTTGCCTTGAGCTTACCTAGATCTTCTCGGTCATTCAACGGGTAACAAAAAGAGCTGAAGACATGTAGAAGCGAGATATCTAGTCTACGTTTGTTGAGGAGATCGTAAGGTGTTTTGTTGAATCTTGGATGGATAAGGGAACGATTTTGAGTGTAACACGCGGTGTTTACTGCATCTGCCCATAGAAATTGTGGCGCATTTGAAAAAATCAACATAGTACGAGCAGCTTCTACCAGTGTGCGATTTATTCTTTCAACAATTCCATTCTATTGTGGTGTTCGGACATTGAATGTTCGATGAGTTATGCCAACGTCATCAAAGTAAGCCTTTAGTTGATGATTTGTGAATTCAGTGCCATTGTCAGTTATTAAAATTCTTATGGGAACTTGTAGACGAACTTTCACATGCTTCAGAAAGGTTTTGATGATGGTTGGTGCTTCATCCTTTGATCAAAGAAATTGTACCCATGTAAATCTTGAATAATCATCGACAATTACTAAGATATACTTCTTCTAGTTTATGCTTTCAATTCTCATTGGGCCACATAAATCCATGTGTAATAGGTGTAACCTCTCCTCTGAACTTGGTGTAGTTTTTGATTTGTATGATGCTTTCTTACTCTTACCAAATTCACATGATGGACAAAGGTGTTCTTTTTCATATTTAAGCTTTGGTAGACCAATGACAAGGTTATCTTTTGCAAGCTTGTCGATGGTATCGAAGTTTACATGTGATAAACGACGATGCCACAACCAAGACTTAGTTGATGAGGCTTTAGTCATGAGACATATTGGTGATGTGGAAATGAGTTCAAAGAGGTTGATTGTGTAGAGTGTAAAACTGTGTTGCCGCGAGATCCTTTGAGATCAACACCTTCCAGATTTCTGATGAAGTAAGTGTCTTTCCTAAATGCAACCTTGAGATCTGAATCATAGAATTGCCCTACAGAAAAGAGATTATGTCCCAGACCCTCGTCATAATATACCCGTGTCATCAAGTAGTTCCCATGTTGTAAATCTCCGTAACCTAGAATCGGTGCAAAGTTATCATTTTCGAATCAAACGGTGCCTAAAACGTTCTCTACAAAATTCTTTAGAAGTTCTTTCTTTCCAGTCATGTACCAGAATTGACATACCAAAGACAGATTTGAATCACCTGCAATAAAAGTAGGAAAGGGCTATGGAAGATGAAGAAACATGGATCCCCATCTTTCAATAGGTTCCGATATGTTCGAAGCATATGGTTCGAGTGTCAATTTTCTTTTTAACACTCGAAGTGTCTATTTCAACTATTTTCTTCCTAGCCTCTTGTATTGGTGGAGTGAGGGTCACTTTCTCAGATACTTTCTTATAGCATGGTGGAGGTAGACTATACGAAAACCATGGTCTATCCCATTACGCGCTACTTTTCTTAGGTTTCCTAGAGGAATGCTCATTCTTTGTTGTTTCTGCTTTGGGAATTGGAGCAGTGGTTTGTACAACCTATGGTTTCTTGACACTAGGTTTTGATGCTTTTTCTACACTAGTTTTCGGAACACTAGGTTTCCTAGGTCGTTTAGGTGCGTGCGCCCTACTAGTGGATGGTTTGGATTTTCCTAGCAAAGCATTTAAATATTGAGAAACACAATTATCATGATTTCCATAAACAACACATTCACCACAAGCAACACAAACAGAATCAATATCTTTAGATACAACATTAACATCGTCATTACACGCAATTGAAAACTATTTCTTATTACAAAGCATAAAATTCCTAAGGTGTTCTTCTAATTTTTCTTTATTATTCGTGCTTCTACTCTTAGATTTTTCTAATTTTTCTTTATTACTGTGCTCTTAAGCTGTGGTCTGCTAACACTAGGAGTGCACTTTATTCCTGTAGAAGGCAACATATGTTTCTTAGGAATATCAGTCTCAACTTTTTGTGCAATTTGGGCATTGATGTTTGGTGATTCTTTCCTAGGTCCTTTGTAGTACATGTCGTTAGTGCCATATGGTTGTTTATCCTTTTGTTTAGATACTTCCATTTTATACATTCCGGGAGCAATCACATTTTAGTTTCTCAAAACATTTGGTTTATTTGAAGGTACAGTCTGTGGAGTGACTGGTTTTGATAAAGTATTTTTCTCATCTGTCTTGGATGCAAACCAAGGTTTTGATAATGGCTTCATTGGTTGTTTGCCAAAAATAGACGGTTTAACAAAGTTAGTATCCACATACTTCCTTTTGAAACGTGATAATTCGACCCGCATTGGCTTAATTGAGTCATAAAGTGCTTTAGATGCTCATTGTCCTTTTCAAGAGATAAACCTGGATTTCCAAAGAAACATTTTCATTTTCAATACTTTCAAGTTTTTCAAGAGTTGATGTCAAAGAGGTTTTTGAAAATGATTTGTCTTTATTTCCATATTGATGCTGATGTTTTAGTTCGAGATCAATGCTTTCAGCTTCAAATTTATCAAAACATTTTTTCAACTTATCAATTTGTTTCATCAAATCATCTTTGACACCAGTTGCTTCTTTGATAATTCATTTGATTGTTTGTTTCAAATCAAAATTCTCGTTTGTGACGTTTTGGGTTGAGAGTTCATTTGCACAAGATTTTCTTTTGTTTCGGGATTCACACTGTTCAATGACAACAAAATGCAGCATAGTATTTATCACACTGGTTTGAACAACATTCTCCAAAATTCGATCATCAGATTTTATCATTTGAAATCGAAGTCCATCAACCTCTTTTTAAAGAGAATTGACATACCTCAAATCTTCAACCATTTCAATTATTAAATCCCTTTCAAACTGGATTATATATGCATTTATGTTTTGAACAATTGCGTTGATTTCTTTTTTCAAAATCTCTTGGAAATTACGATGATATTCAATGTTCCACTGTGTTAAATTTAGTGTAAGTTTGTCGTGAATCGCTTTTTGAAGAAAATCATTCATATCCTTTAAACCCTTAAAAGTCTTCATCCCTTTACTCCTATGTGTTTTATCGAGATGCTTCTCCAAATTGCAATATTTAATTTTAATGTTTTGAATGGTTGGAAAAGCCTCTATTCTTAAAGGATAAGTGGAAAAACTTTCATCAGCGTATTTTTGCTTTTGTGGAACAAAAACATCATAAAGTTTATTTAACTTTTTATAATCAATTGTTCCGATTTCACCATATTTAAACGTTAATCGACTCATGGATTCATGTTGAAATGAATCTTTAGATTCACACATGAATGAGTACTTGATGTCATTAATTTGAACATATTGAATATTATGCAAACATGGCAATTCATAATTATACAGAACAGGGTGTTCCCGCTGAGCTTTCTTGAGGTACTGAGGATTTTGAAACTCAATATTGCTTTCATCGAGATAATATGATTTTGGTTTAGGAGCAAGCATGTGAATTGTTTGAATTAATTGTTTGGTTCTGTAGACTATGGTAGATAATTGTTTGGCATGTTTTTCCAGTTTGAGAATTCTGTCGAGATCTTTGTCTTCACGACTCTTGTATTTTTCAGCCAAATTTTCTTTTTCTTTTTCAAGATCAGGAATAGTGGTTGAGTTTTTTGAAATCTGAGTCATGAGTTTTGAAATTTCTTCTTTCAAATTTTGAAGATTATGGTGATTAAGAAAACTTTGATATAATATTTCGTTGTTCTTGGTTTATTTGATTAAGCACTTTTGTTCTTTAGCTCGTAGTCTTTGATTCATCATGTTCTGCATGTTTTGTTAATTCAAGAGGAGGTCTTTAACTGATCCACGTGATGTTTGAGTTTTTGAACCAGCTTTGAGATCATCAGCAACCATAAATCTCTGACTCTTCCATTGTGGTGTTGATAGTATGTGAAGTTGTGACTTTTGGACCGACATGCTCAAATTCTGGATTTTGATATCTTCTTATCAGAGTAGCAGAAGCTTTTAGCTGATTCATGATATTTGCAGCAGCGTAGTAGAAGCATGGAGTGAAAATATCAGAGACATTGATGCACTAATCATGATTTCTTTGGAAATGAATGTGTTGTGTGAGCATGCGGCTTATGGATTGACTGCTTCATTCTGATCAGCTGTAACCGTCAGGCGTACCTGCATACAATAGTTAGCAATAAAGTGCACGAAAGTGTCTTTGATCACTTTCGTTGAATTGAGGTACACGGCCCACGGTTCCCCGTTGATCAGTACAAGTACTGCCTGTGATCAGGTATAATTCCGAAGAATTTCCTTGACAGGGTTTCGCAGCTGCTCTAGCTGTTCTCAAACCGGAACGTCTCAAAGAAGACAACACGGAGTGAGTGAACCAGCGAATAGAGATTCACTGATTGATGAAAATAGATTTGAAAAACAATCATGTATCGCTCAATAGAAAATTGTTTTTGCAACACATCGACGGTTTTAATGAAAATCAATTATCAATTATAAACACCTTTTGAATTGAGATATTTGTACACGGTTGAAGTGCTAAAGAAAAGAGTTTTTAAGCACAAATATCAGTTTTTAATGAAAATCAATTATCAATTATAAACACCTTTTGAATTGAAATATTTGTACACGGTTGAAGTGCTAAAGAAAAGAGTTTTTAAGCACAAAGATCGGTTTTTCAAAGGTATCCGTCAATCCATAACCTGAACCAGGATTGATTCAAAAGATTGAATCGCCCCATTGTTTCTGTTCAGTTGTCACATGGTTGATCTATAGAATAGATCTCACATGCCACCTACCAGGAGCTTGTTTGATGTTGGCTCCAGAAGGCTTTCCATCTTCATTGTGAATATGTATACATATCACTCGGATGTTCTGGCAATACCACAAGGATAATGCGTAGGACTCAAGATATTATCTCTCTTTCCACATTGTGTGAAACAGAGAGTCTTCATTGAAAGTGTCCTAAGGAGATTTATTGATGATCTCGTGGCTCTAGACTCAATTTGTGCATATTTGGATCCTGTGCTGGAGACTAGGGAGAGGGTCTCCTTCTTCAATATCAACAATCTCTAAGAGAAAGTCGATAGATAATGTCGGTTCCCCGTGAGAATGAAACAAGCCCTTTTAAGAGGAACTTGAGTAGTTTGGGAAGTTTTAGTGCAGTGCGTCACTGGGTCCATGACGTCTTGTCTTCAATACCGATGTTACCATCAGTAGCATATGAATTGAACCCGGTTTCTGCCCTAAGGTTGAATTGTTGGAGGGCTATTTATTTTCACCCTTTTCTCATTCAATTCTTTTTCATTCTTCAACCCCTTCAGTGCTTACCGAAACTTCATAACTAGAACCTTGTTGGGTTTATTCCAGTACTAGCTCAGTCTCATTCCGCACTCTTCCCATATCTCATATTTCTCCTTTTATCATCATACCTAAGGACTTCTACACTAACTAGTGGATTGTCCCTGGGTAGATCCCTCCGGTTCTGGCGGATCATGGGACCTCAACCTAACCTTATCATCCTTATATCACCATACATAAAGTAAAGTTGGTCGGTCTTTTTGGTATCGTTCATCTGCCATTGGAACCAATTGAAAACCATTTGAAAAATCAATCAAGATACTTGTGATATAGAATCAAAGTATTTTGTATCTTAATTGTTTTGATATTTTAGAAATGCTCCCCCTCAACATATGCATAAAAATTTAAAATTTGTTTAGCACATGAAGGCAAGAGATCTTTGAAATCGTTAGATTAAGAATGAAAGGTCCAATCTTTTGATTAACATTTTCTAAAATGATCATCATCACTTCCTAATCAATTTGAGTAGATAAAACATTTTAAGGAAGGATGAGGTTTTCACAAGTTTGCTCCTCCTCAATATGTGCCTCGTAACATGAAAGAGTTTGCACATATTAGAGGGAACCTGCACTTAGAGACAATCCAGTCACGTTTCAATAATTTGAGGTTTAAAATAGATGCTCCCCCTCAACATGTGCATGGAAAATTTGAAATCGTTTGTCACATGTGGGGAGGAGAGCTTGTACACCCTTATAAAACATTTATCGAATTATCAGTTTAAATCTAATTTAAATCACAAATTCTCCCCCGATCACAATTTTCAAATCATTTGAGATTTGTGATCTCTTGTAGATTTAAATTGATTTTGAAAGCTTTTAAGGAGAATTGTGACTTGATTATGAAAACATTTTAACTGATAAGGATCGAATTTTGAGACTTTAGACTCCAAAGATTAAACATGCTTGAATATCTTTTGAAAACTTAATAATAACCACGGTCTGGTACCATTGTTTGAAAAATACACTTTTTAATTTAATTGAAAAATCATTCTCCCCCTCAATCAATGACATAAGTTGTTGATTGAGAGATAGATATTTATGACAACTGTTAAGTTCAGATGATTTTCAAAAATAGAGTCCGAGTTATTTTTCAAAACAACTAGTTTTCATTGGATAGTAAGGATTAGTTTAAAGAATCAGAGCAAGAAATTTGAAAACCAAGATAAAGCATGGCTCTGTTCTTTCTTTGAAAAGCGGGTTACTGCCTGAAATGATAATAAACCATCATTTTTCTCCATCTCGTTTCTTTTTTTTTTTTAATTCGAACTTCATCTAGAGACCCGTGCCATTCTTTGAGTGACACCTCAAAGTCCGTAGATGTTATCGAACCGAAAAGAAAAACATGATAAATAAACAATATTTTTGAAGATTTTCAAGATTTTCTGATTTTTATGGATTTTTGAAAAGTTTTATAATTTTCTATTTTTGTTTTGATGGTTTTATATTTTTGTATTTGGTTTTTGAAAAGATATATACAAATAAAAGATAGAGTCGAACACCTTTACTCGTCGACGTCTTCCTGAAGACGTTTGAGTGTTTCTGGTTGAAGGCTCTTTAAGCCTAGTCGTGGAAGAATAAACTCAAAGCGTTCTCGAGAAAGAGCTTTGGTGAAGACGTCTGCTAGTTGATATTCAGTCCTTACGAAGTATAGTTCAACCACACCGTTTTCAACTTGTTCCCTGATGAAATGATGTCGAATGTCGATGTGCTTTGCTATAGAGTGTTGAACATTGTTGCAGCAGAGAGCGATGGCACTTTTGTTATCACAATACATAGGAACTTTGTTGAATACAAAGCCATAGTCAGATAATTGGGATCTCATCTATAAGATTTGAGCACAACAAGATGACATGGCTATGTATTCAGCCTCTGTAGAGGATATGGAAGTGCACATTTGTTTCTTTGAAGACCAGCTTACGAGCTTGTCACCTAAAAATTGAGCACCACCTGAAGTACTTCGACGAGTGTCTTGACATCCTGCATGGTCAGCATCTGCATAGGCTGTTAGAGACATACCGGAGTCCTTCGGATACCAAAGTCCCATGTTAATGGTTCCTTGGAGATACCAAAAGACTCGTTTAACCGCTTCAAGGTGCTTTTTGGTAGTCTTAGGTATCTAGCACACATGCATACAGCGAACAAAATGGCTGGTCTACTGGCTGTGAGGTACATCAGGGATCCAATCATACTACGATATTTCGTTTGATCTACTATTATCCCTGAGTGGTTCTCATCCAGTTTTGTACGCTCCACCATAGGAGTGTCAACAGGGTCACTAGAGGTAAATCCAAATTTCTTTAAGATTTCATTAGCGTATTTAGATTGATTTATAAAAATGCCTCCGGGACTTTGTGAAATTTGTAATCCCAAGAAAAATGACATTTGTCCCATCATTGACATTTAAAATTTGGAGCCCATCTCCATAGAAAAACGATCACATTCATTAGGGTCAGTCGAGGCAAAAATAATATCATCAACGTAAATTTGAACGTGAATTAAATGTTTGCCTGACTTTCTGGTGAACAATGTTTGATCAACTGCTCCTTTGCTGAATCCGGTGGATAGAAGAAACTTTGATAGCATATCATACCATGCCCTTGGAGCTTGCTTCAAACCGTAAAGGGCCTTTTTCAAGCGATAGACATGAGTAGGATGCTCTGGATTCACAAAACCTTCTGGTTGGCTGACGTATACGACTTCTTTAAGATCTCCGTTGAGAAAAGCCGTCTTTACATCCATCTGATAGACAATCATATTCTTACTTGCAGCATTAGCCAGGAAGATTCTGATTGCTTCGATGCGTGCAACAGGAGCAAAAGATTCCTCAAAGTCGATACCTTCTTCTTGACGATAACCTTTAGCAACTAACCGTGCCTTATTTTTCAGAACATCACCGTGCTCATCAAGCTTCACTTTGAAGATCCACTTGAGAGCAATGATCATTGCACAATCTGGAACTGGTACTAATTCCCATACATCTAGACGATCGAACTCATGAATTTCTTCTTGCATTGCATTAAACCAGCTGTCCTCAGACATTGCAGTTTTAACATCTTTTGGTTTGATCTTGGAGAGTACTGAGTTGAAGAAGCACCATAAGGAATCAGTAGCTAATTGTTTTCGAGTTGATACGGAACGAGAAGGATTCCCAATGATGTTATCCAATGGATGGTCATATGTCCATTTTCTAAGGTGTTCGTGTAGTTGTTGTTGAAGGACTGATGTAGCAGAGTTTATATCCCCTGATAAAGATGGTTCAGGTGTTGGTTCAGGGACAAAGATGTTTTCAAATGGAGCATCTTCGGGAGTAGCAAAGGGATTAACTTCATCATTGGTGCTAGAAACAATTCCATGATGTACATTCGATGATTGATGATTTGCAGATGAGACAGAGTGATCAGCAGCAGGCGCTTCTTGACTTAATGATATTGAAACTGAGGGGTTGACTTCATTGACCGGGATAAGAGCAGTGATGTTGAACTTGACAGATCATTGGTACTTGACTCATAAAGTTCATCAAACATTGGATCAAACAATTTTTTCAAATCATCTTTAGATGGAGGTACATATGGAGTTGCTGGAGAGGAATTCGATACAAGGGATGAACCAATGGGACTGTTTTGAAGTGCGGGTCCAGAACTGGATTGTCCAAGAGCCATTTGACCGGTCAGCTCATCGAACGTAACGTGAATTGTTTCCATGATATTTCGGATTCTCTTGTTGTAGATTCTGTAACCCTTCTTGTTTGGTGCATAACCAACAAAAACTCCAATATCTGCCTTTGCTCTTAATTTTCCTAAGTCTTGACCGTCATTTGTTGGATAGCACAAGGCACCAAACACACGAAGGTGGGAGAGATCAGGTTTTCGTTTATGAACTAGTTCATACGGAGTTTTTCCATGAGAGGTGTGTATAAGGGAACGATTTTGGGTGTAGCAAGCAGTAGCAATGGCTTCAGCCCATAAAAACATTGGAACCTTTGAATAAATTAGCATTGTTCTTGCGGCTTCCACAAGAGTTCGATTTCGTCTTTCAACAACACCGTTCTGTTGAGGAGTTCGTGGAACACTTCTTTGATGACTGATTCCAACACTTTCATAAAACTGAATTAAGTCTTTGTTAAAAAACTCTGTGCCATTGTCAGTTCGAACAATCCTGACAGTATTGTTGAGTCGAACCTGAAGCTGTTTGATGATTTTGATGATGACATCTGGAGTTTCATCCTTTGTCCTCAAAAACTTAACCCAAGTAAATCGAGAGTAGTCATCAACAACTACTAGAATATATTTCTTCCCATTTATCGTTTGCACTCTCATTGGTCCGCACAGATCCATATGAAGGGTATGAAGAACTTCCATTACTGAGTTTGTGGGTTTTGGTTTGTGAGCATATTTCGTGCTTTTTCCCAATTGGCAAGCTGAACAGAGATGATCTTTTTCATATTTTAACCTGGGTAAGCCTCTGACAAGATCCTTTCTGGAGAGGTTGTTTATGGTGCCGAAGTTCAAGTGATTGAGACGACGATGCCATAATCAAGACTTTGTTTTAGAAGCCTTTGACAACAAGCAGATTGGAGAGGACTTCATCATGTCTTCGATAGAGATGGTGTATAGGTTTGAACCACGAGTTCCTCTTAACAATTCCACATCATCAAGTTCTCTAACGAAACAAGTATGTTTTCTAAAAGCCACTTCAAGATCGGAATCACAGAATTGACCAACAGAGAACAAGTTATGACCAAGACCTTCCACATAGTATACCCGGGAAATTACACTATCACCAACCACATAATCTCCATAACCCATAATAGCTCCAAAATGGTCGTTTCCGAATCTAACTGTCCCGATGAATTTACTCACGAACTTCATGAGCCGCGACCGGTCTCCAGTCATATGCTTGGAACAGCCTGAGTCCAGGTACCACAGAACGATTTGAACGATCTGCAGTTGAACACAGACAAGAATGGATAACTGGATAATTGGGATCCCCATGCAAGAATGGGTTCCATTTTGTTAGTAAAAATGATTGGGACACCCACATAAGAAATATAAGCAATAGAATCATTAGGAATAGATGCAGTGCTGGTGTCTGTATTTGTCCTATTCAAAGTATGCTCACTTCTTAAGGAAATAGTTCTACTAGTAGGCATCCATTTTCTAGAGGGCATTGTCTTATCAGATTGAGGGCAGAACTGATTAATCTTATGGCCAACAGGTATCCATTGATAACCTATCTTACTAAATGTTCTTCCTGTGGGGTTTCCACTGTTTTCTAACTTTCTTACGTCTTTGCCTTTTAGTATGATTTTTAGCATTAACAAGTTTAACAGAGCATTTGACAGCATTAGACAAAACATTCACACCACATTCATGATTAGCAACAGAATCCAAGCAGACATCATTACATGGTTTGCATATAGTAGCAGAATTCGAATTAATTACAGTACGCTTATAGCTAATACTAGAATCAACAAGATTCATTTTATTCAACTCAAACATAGTGTTCCTAGGGTGATCTTCTATGTTTTTCCAATACACATTCTTAGCTTGCAAGGTCCTATCATTCCTTGTATTGCCTTGAGACTTTGACCTGCTTGCTTTAATGTCACTGATTATTCCTGTAGAGGGAATGGGAACATTAGTTGGTTTTACTAATTTTTGCATTTCCTGTTTAGATGTGTTGGGATCTGAACTACTTGAAGGCATATCATGCATACTAGAGTTCGCATTCATGACATTGGCCATTGAATGAGTTGTATGCTTGGCACTAGGCATAGAACAAGGTATCAAGGGATTGACTTGCTCACCTAAGTTTTTAGGGCATATTGTAATTAAGCATTCTAGAAGTTCTTGAGATTGTTTGGCATATAAGCATGCATGGCCAATTGCATTATCAAGTGGTTTCTCTAACTTATCCTCTTCTACAATCTCACGGAGACATTCTAGGCTGTCTTTAAGGTATGAGAAATATGTTTGAATAGCAAGTTTGTTATTCCTAAGATGAGGAGTAACATATTTCATAGTCAAAGCATATTTATTACAGACACGCACCTTTGAAGCACCATTCTCCCCATTTGTCATTGGCATTTTCCCTTTTACCTGACTCTTCAGATTCTTAATTTCCTTTTGCAACGAGGTTATTTTTTCATTATTTTTGTTACGAGTGACTTTTATTGACTCAAATAACTCATTGAAATGACGTTTAATCTTTTCATTTTCTTCTAGAAAACTCTCATTTTCCTTTTGTAAAGCATTAACCAAGTTTTGAAGATGAAAATTTTAAGAGTTCCGAGAATCTAAAGGAGGAGGCATTCGGGAGCCAGTCACATTGTTCATTTCACCCTTTAATTGAGAAATTCGGGCTTTCAACTTTCTGATCGTGTTACAGTGAGCTCGAATATGTTCATCACGTTTGCTAACTTCAAAAACTGCATCAAATTCAGGAACATCCAAGGATGTCTTGATATTTGAGGTTTTAACATTTTCTTTCAGATGTTGATATTTTAATTTCAAAGCAAGATGCTCAACTTCCAATTTAGAAAACTGTTTTACCAGGTTATCATGATCATCCTGTTCAACCTTATTATGCAGTTTAGAGTTAGTTTTTTCAAGCTCAATGACACGATCATGGGAGTCTTTCAGAGCAACAGATAATTCATGAAATTGAGAAGCATTAATGGAACAATTTGTAGCAGTGTAAAACACATCTTGAGCAATACATTCAGAAATAAGATTATCATTCAAGGTATGCAAGTTCTTCCTCTCAATCTCATTATATTTTAGTTCTCGCTCATAGTCACTAACCTCAACAATCATCGCATCAAATTCCTTTTCCATTTCTTTAATATCATAATTAATTCCAATTTTAAGACTCTCAAATTGACCTTTTAATTATTTGAAGAAAGGCATGACTTCGGTTAAATAACATTCTTTGGTTTGCTTAAAGCCCCTTTCCCCCTCAGTTATCCCTGTAGGTGTGATTCTCTTCTTACACGTTTTCTCAAAATCAACAAACAGCTGATAAACAACATATAGGCTGATTAAGGTCCTACTATTAGTGGCAATAGATCTAGGAACTAGGTTCATTGGTGTATTAGGAGGATACACAGTTGCTTTTGGCAATTTCCTAAGGGGAGGGTTAGTAACAACAAGATTCTCTGCTTTTTGCTTATCTAAATCCATTTTCCAGAACACTTGTTAGGGAGTTAGAAGTGTCTGAGGCTTAAACTTATTTAAGGAGATCCAGTTTTCCTTAGTATAATCATGAGGTTTGATCGTTATGTTATTCTTTTTACACTCAGGATTTTCTAGCTTCTTGTTCATTTTCTCCCTAGTGACTTCATCTGATTTCTTATCTTCCTCAGTGCACTCAACGCAACTAGGTTTCTGCCTAGGTTTAAGTATTTCATTACCATCATAAAGTACCTTATGAGTAGTTCTAGACTTTTTAATAACCTCTGGACTTGGTTCCTCAACAAGGGGAACGCTATGCTTATCGCTTAAGACTCTATGCTTAGTGATCATGTGAGCAGTCTGAATGGTATTCCCTTGTACGTACAACTTATTCTCAAGTTTGTTTTTCAAAGTTTTTAGATTGGAAAAATCATTCAAAAGTTTTGATTCCTTAGCATTGAATTCTTGCTTAAGCATTTTTACATTTTCTTGAAGTTCTTGTTTTTGCTTAGCAGTTTTAGAAAGCTTTTCTTGTAAGGAGTTTAACTCTTGTTTTAATACTTCTTCTCTAAAATTACTTTTTCTAATAATTGTACGCATTTGGTTATCCATATCCTGCTCACGGGTAGTTAACTCAAACATAGCACGCTGTTCATAAATAGCAACTTGTTCTTTTTGGTATTGAGTTCAGTGGTCAAGGAATCATCAGGAACAAATGCAGTGTATTCATCAGGCATGCATTCATTGTTAATTGCATAAGATTCATCAATAGGTACAATAATACTGTCATCTTGTTTCCCATATTGATCATATGGGATAACATTGTTATTTCCCATATTTTCAATATCTGATTTAATAACTTCAGTAGATTGTACTTCATGGTGAATCTTTTGGTCATCAACCACATCATATATTTTGAGTACCTCTTTAATGATGGATTCCTTGGATGGACTGGCTCGTTGAGATGAAGAGGTCATTGGAGAGATATTAGCCATGAAGATAGTTTGTGCATATGGTTCATCATCAACGTCTGAGTCAAATGCATCACAGTCTGCAACTTGAAAAGCGTTGGGATTGTTCTAAGTAGCACCATGCACTGGTTGCTCGTCCACATCAGCATCGTATGTTCTAGCATTACCATCAGTCAAGAACAGCAACTCCTCTTCATTCAACATTGCACCATTATCTTGTGCTTGAACCAGCAACATCTTGTCCCTGAAGTATTGTGCGTTGTGAGGACGTTTTGGTTGAGTGCAGTTCCTAGCAATGTGTCCTTCTCCACCACAGTTGTAGCACTTGATTGGTTTTAATTGACCCTGAACAATATTCCTTCCACGATTCTGATTTCCCACATATCCACCACCAGCTCCACCTCTTCCTTGTTCGTACTGTCTTTCTTGAACTGGTTGTACTGTAACCTTTTCATCTCTGACCAAAGCATGGTTGTGTAGATTGGATGCAGTCCTGATTTCATTGTTAGTGTGAAGTCTGTTGGTATGTGGAGAGAAGGTTAAGTTTTGTTTAACCATAAGAGCCAATTTATTGATAAAGTGCTCCATGACTGCGTCAGAATCAGGTTTCTTTTATCCGGAGTCAGGAACGGGCTTGTGGTTACCATTTCCAGTGGGTATGACTTGTGATGCTTTGGTAGTAATTCCTACATTGGAGTAGAATGCAGTTGAATCATTTGATGACCTTGTTTCTCCTGGTTGAGATTTGAACTGATCAAGAATTCGTCGTTCAAACATAGCATGTTTCTCATTCTGAAGAAGGAAGGCATACAATTGCTCATAGTTTGTGTTCTTTAATCCTTTGGTAAGCTTCACAGAAGTGACAAATTTGTGCCATTCGGGATTTATGTTGTTCACAAATTTTGAGTTCAGCTGAATGTTTGGCATAGTCATCTTGATATTCCTCATATCATTCACCAGCTTGTGGAATCACACGTAATATTCATAGACACTTTCTTCGGGTTTCATCTTAAAGTGCTCAAATTCATCATACAGCTGTGATTCTCTATCTTCTATAGTCAATTCAGAACCAGAGAGAAGCATCTTGACATTATCCCAAACCGCCTTGGCTTCTGTGTTGTGATTGATAAGCTTGTAGATATCTTTTGGAAGACCCTAAAGTATGATGTTTGAAGCCCTGATATCAGCATCAAATCTCTTTTTCTCCTTATCACTCAGCTCATCATATGTCTTTGGTTTGTCTAATCCAAAAATCATTGTACCATCTGCTGCAGTGTCAATTATGTCTCTTGTGGTCTCAACCTGATAAGGTCCTTCATCAATTGACTTAAGGATGTTAACCCCATTCTCCTTTCCTAAGCAGTACAGCCTGATTCTTTGTGACCAAGATTCATAGTCAGTTCTATCAAGCATGGGAGGACGAGTATCAGATCCTGCAGCTTACACATCATCAGCAACGGAAGACATGTTTAAATTCTACGGGATTTTACAAATCTTTGATTTAACCGGGAAATAGATTCTTTCACGGGATTTTACAAAATCAAGAGAGAAACCGTAAAACTTATACACTTATGCGTAGACAGCAACTTTACGCATAGCACCTTAGGCGTAACAACAAACTTACGCGTAGACACAAGCTTACGCGTAGACAGAGCTTTTGCGTAGTCTAGAGATTACGCGTAGAGTTTTAGGGTAAAAGGCTTAAGTTTATGCGTAAACTAAAGCTTAGGCGTAAGAACCTTATGCGTGAGTTTCCCTTAGGCGTAAGACAGGCTTATGCGTAAGAATTTTTTTTTTACGCGTAAGTTTTATGCTTATGCGTAAAATTAGGGTTTTACCCACAAAAATCTCTTGCACTTCACAGCGTAAGAGATATCCAAAGTCGAAGTGTTTTTCAGGCTTATCCAAGCAAGAAGAACACTGAGTAACCACCAGAAATGAAGATCACGTGAAAAGCACCTTACGCGTAGGATTCAGCTTACGCATAGAACTAGGGTTTTCATATGCGTAGGAAGTACAAATTTTGCCAAACACGTTTTTATGATCAAAACCGTTTAGTAAACCAGATTATAATGATGATACAACCTTAAAAACATCAAAACAACAAAGCTTGAGGATCAAAACCACGAATCTCTCTTACGCATAAGTCCGTACACACGTATCCAAACACTCTTAAAAACCAAGAAAAACTTGTAAAGTTTGAACCTTTTTGCAAGAAACTGAAATTTAAGCACTCAATAAACCTTAACCCACAAGAATCTTGGATTAAAAAGTGTAAATTTTAAAGCTTTAAGGATTCAAAAATACCGTATACGAGACTACCACTTTACGCGTATAAACCAAACCTTAACCCAAGAATAACTATCAAACCAAGAACATGAGAGATGGATGATCAAACCATGGCTCTTGATACCATTTGTAGGATCTTGGTTTATCACAAGATAGGCGTAAAGAGATAAGGTTTAGAGAGAGAAAGTGGGAGAGGATGGGAACTTTAGAGAGACAAAGAAAAATATATTATGAAAGCTCCAACACTTTGCCTTGGAGGGCAAAGGGCATTTATAGGGTACAAACATTAGACGCCTCTTTAAGGCTGTGGATCAGGCATACAGTGGGTAAAGACCCATCCGTCCTCCACGGTGTTACAAAGTTAACTAAATACTATCATAGACTTACTATGACTACGAGCTTTCTAACGAGCATAAATTGTTGAGGTGACCGACACTTTAAGTACTGGATTTACTAAATCCTAACAATCTTCCCCTTTTAAGACTCTCAAATTGACCTTTTAATTGTTTGAAGAAAGGCATGACCTCGGTTAAATAACATTCTTTGGTTTGCTCAAAGCCCCTTTCCCCCTCAGTTATCCCTGTAGGTGTGATTCTCTTCTTACACGTTTTCTCAAAATCAACAAACAGCTGATAAACAACATATAGGCTGATTAAGGTCCTGCTATTAGTGGCAATAGATCTAGGAACTAGGTTCATTGGTGTATTAGGAGGATACACAGTTGCTTTTGGCAATTTCCTAATGGGAGGGTTAGTAACAACAAGATTCTCTGCTTTTTGCTTATCTAAATCCATTTTCCAGAACACTTGTTCGGGACTTAGAAGTGTCTGAGGCTTAAACTTATTTAAGGAGATCCAGTTTTCCTTAGTGTAATCATGAGGTTTGATCGTTATGTTATTCTTTTTACACTCATGATTTTCTAGCTTCTTGTTCATTTTCTCCCTAGTGACTTCATCTGATTTCTTATCTTCCTCAGTGCACTCAACGCAACTAGGTTTCTGCCTAGGTTTAAGGATTTCATTACCATCATAAAGTACCTTATGAGCAGTTCTAGCCTTTTTAATAACCTCTGGACTTGGTTCCTCAATAAGGGGAACGCTAGGCTTATCGCTTAAGACTCTATGCTTAGTGATCATGTGAGCAGTCTGAATGGTATTCCCTTGTACGTACAACTTATTCTCAAGTTTGTTTTTCAAAGTTTTTAGATTGGAAAAATCATTCAAAAGTTTTGATTCCTTAGCATTGAATTCTTGCTTAAGCATTTTCACATTTTCTTGAAGTTCTTGTTTTTGCTTAGCAGTTTTAGAAAGCTTTTCTTGTAAGGAGTTTAACTCTTGTTTTAATACTTCTTCTCTAAAATTACTTTTTTTAATAATTGTACGCATTTGGTTATCCATATCCTGCTCACAGGTAGTTAACTCAAACTTAGCACGCTGTTCATAAATAGCAACTTGTTCCTTATAGGTATTGAGTTCAGTGGTCAAGGAATCATCAGGCACAAATGCAGTGTATTCATCAGGCATGCATTCATTGTTAATTGCATAAGATTCATCAATAGGTACAATAATATTGTCATCTTGTTTCACATATTGATCATATGGGATAACATTATTATTTCCCATATTTTCAATATCTGATTCAATAACTTCAGTAGATTGTACTTCATGGTGAATCTTTTGGTCATCAACCACATCATATAGTTTGAGTACCTCTTTAATGATGGATTCCTTGGATGGACTGGCTCGTTGAGATGAAGAGGTCATTGGAGAGATATTAGCCATGAAGATAGTTTGTGCATATGGTTCATCATCAACGTCTGAGTCAAATGCATCACAGTCTGCAACAGGAAAAGCGTTGGGATTGTTCTGAGTAGCACCATGCACTGGTTGCTCGTCCACATCAGCATCGTATGTTCTAGCATTACCATCAGTCAAGAACAGCAACTCCTCTTCATTCAACATTGCACCATTATCTTGTGCTTGAACCATCAACATCTTGTCCCTGAAGTATTATGCGTTTTGAGGATGTTTTGGTTGAGTGCAGTTCCTAGCAATGTGTCCTTCTCCACCACAGTTGTAGCACTTGATTGGTTTTAATTGACCCTGAACAATATTCCTTCCACGATTCTGATTTCCCACATATCCACCACCAGCTCCACCTCTTCCTTGTTCGTACTGTCTTTCTTGAACTGGTTGTACTGTAACCTTTCCATCTCTGACCAAAGCATGGTTGTGTAGATTGGATGCAGTCCTGATTTCATTGTTAGTGTGAAGTCTGTTGGTATGTGGAGAGAAGGTTAAGTTTTGTTTAACCATAAGAGCCAATTTATTGATAAAGTGCTCCATGACTGCGTCAGAATCAGGTTGCTTATATCCAGAGTCAGGAACGGGCTTGTGGTTACCATTTCCAGTGGGTATGACTTGTGATGCTTTGGTAGTAATTCCTACATTGGAGTAGAATGCAGTTGAATCATTTGATGAGCTTGTTTCTCCTGGTTGAGATTTGAACTGATCAAGAATTCGTCGTTCAAACATAGCATGTTTCTCATTCTGAAGAAGGAAGGCATTCAATTGCTCATAGTTTGTGTTCTTTAATCCTTTGGTAAGCTTCACAGAAGTGAAAAATTTGTGCCATTCGGGATTCATGTTGTTCACAAATTTTGAGTTCAGCTGAATGTTTGGCATAGTCATCTTGATATTCCTTATATCATTCACCAGCTTGTGGAATCTCACGTAATATTCATAGACACTTTCTTCGGGTTTCATCTTAAAGTGCTCAAATTCATCATACAGCTGTGATTCTCTATCTTCTATAGTCAATTCAGAACCAGAGAGAAGCATCTTGACATTATCCCAAACCGCCTTGGCTTCTGTGTTGTGATTGATAAGCTTGTAGATATCTTTTGGAAGACCCTGAAGTATGATGTTTGAAGCCCTGATATCAGCATGAAATCTCTTTTTTTCCTTATCACTCAGCTCATCATATGTCTTTGGTCTGTCTAATCCAAAAATCATTGTACCATCTGCTGCAGTATCAATTATGTCTCTTGTGGTCTCAACCTGATAAGGTCCTTCATCAATTGACTTAAGGATGTTAACCCCATTCTCCTTTCCTAAGCAGTACAGCCTGATTCTTTGTGACCAAGATTCATAGTCAGTTCTATCATGCATGGGAGGACGAGTATCAAATCCTGCAGCTTGCACATCATCAGCAACGGAAGACATGTTTAAATTCTACGAGATTTTACAAATCTTTGACTTAACCGGGAAATAGATTCTTTCACGGGATTTTACAAAATCAAGAGAGAAACCGTAAAACTTATACACTTATGCGTAGACAGCAACTTTACGCGTAGCAGCTTAGGCGTAACAACAAACTTACGCGTAGACACAAGCTTACGCGTAGATAGAGCTTAAGCGTAATCTAGAGATTACGCGTAGAGTTTTAGGGTAAAAGGCTTAAGTTTATGCGTAAACCAAAGCTTAGGCGTAAGAACCTTATGCGTAAGTTTCCCTTAGGCGTAAGACAGGCTTATGCGTAAGAGAAGGCTTATGCGTAAGAAATTTTTTTTTACGCGTAAGTTTTATGCTTATGCGTAAAATTAGGGTTTTACCCACAAAAATCTCTTGCACTTCACAGCGTAAGAGATATCCAAAGTCGAAGTGTTTTTCAGGCTTATCCAAGCAAGAAGAACACTGATTAACCACCAGAAATGAAGATCACGTGAAAAGCACCTTACGCGTAGGATTCAGCTTACGCGTAGAACTAGGGTTTTCATATGCGTAGGAAGTACAAAATTTGCCAAACACGTTTTTATGATCAAAACCGTTTAGTAAACCAGATTATAATGATGATACAACCTTAAAAACATCAAAACAACAAAGCTTGAGGATCAAAACCACGAATCTCTCTTACGCGTAAGTCCGTACACACGTATCCAAACACTCTTAAAAACCAAGAAAAACTTGAAAAGTTTGAACCTTTTTGCAAGAAACTGAAATTTAAGCACTCAATAAACCTTAACCCACAAGAATCTTGGATTAAAAAGTGTAAATTTTAAAGCTTTAAGGATTCAAAAATACCGTATACGAGACTACCACTTTACGCGTATAAACCAAACCTTAACCCAAGAATAACTATCAAACCAAGAACATGAGATATGGATGATCAAACCATGGCTCTTGATACCATTTGTAGGATCTTGGTTTATCACAAGATAGGCGTAAAGAGATAAGGTTTAGAGAGAGAAAGTGGGAGAGGATGGGAACTTTAGAGAGACAAAGAAAAATATATTATGAAAGCTCCAACCCTTTGCCATGGAGGGCAAAGGGTATTTATAGGGTACAAACATTAGACGCCTCTTTAAGGCTGTGGATCAGGCATACAGTGGGTAAAGACCCGTCCATCCTCCACGGTGTTACAAAGTAAACTAAATACTATCATAGACTTACTATGACTACGAGCTTTCTAACGAGCATACATTGTTGAGGTGACCGACACTTTAAGTACTGGATTTACTATATCCTAACATGTGTCATTCATGGATTCATTATTCGTAGGATATATTTGTTCATGAGAAAACACATTAGATGCATGATCAGAAGTAGATGGAATCTCAGCACTCTTCTTAGTGTCATAGACTGGTGAAGATTCGGTGTCAGATGCGACTTCCTGAAGATTAGTCATGAAGATGCAGTGTGCAGTCAGTTTTTCTTCATCATCAGTGTTTTCAGCCATGAAATCATTTTCCTCAGTGGTCATTTGTGCTCCTGTTTCAGATTTCTTTCATACCAGCATCTTATCCTTATGATACTAAGAATCCCTTGGCCTTCTTGGTACTTTACAATCCTTTGCCACATGCCAAGTTCCCTTACAGTTAAAACACTTAATATTTGCAATATTACTCCTCTGCAAAGAATTCCCAACAACTTCATTATTCCCATTCAAACCAACATTCCCTGAATAACCAACAATCCCTGAATAACCAACATTCTCGAAATACCCACTATTTACTGAATACCCGTTGTTCTATCATGGAGACACATAATTCCATTGTTGTGTTGTAGCTGAAGCTCTGGGTGGTTGGAAATTTTTGACTGGGTTTCTTAGATTGGATGACATCCTTAGATTGTTGTTGGTTGGGGTTGTGTAGGTTCGAGTAATAGCGCGGGAAATTAATGACATGATAGTGGTTAAGTCTTGAATAGGATCAGATTCAACAATGTAATGTGGCAAGACTCCGGTTGCCTCGGTTGTTTAATAATCTGGAGGTAATGACACATAGTCAACTTGTAAAAAGTTTTGTTCCGGTGGTGTGTAAACTGTGGCAGGTTGAGTAGGTGCAGGGGCTACATATGCTGATGATGTGCATGTTGGTGATGGAGCTTGTGCTATGAAAGTAGATGGTTGTTGAGGATAATTAGTAGGTGGAGGGGTTGGTGTTGGTGCATATGCAGTCTGTTGATGCCCCATTTGACTCTATACTGGTGCTTGAGCTTTAACTTGTGCCTGGGATAAGTGAGATGCCAAGTCTGTCATTAACGCCAATGGATCAATCTTACGTCTTTCAAGCTCGTCTTTAACATCGGTTGCTTCATCATGATTCTGTTTTAAGATATCAAAGACCTGATGAAATGTCATTTCCATAAGAACTTTAGTCTGTTTGACTTGAGTGATAAAACGTTTCCATTCAGGTTGAAGAGGTAACATGAATTTAATGCTTAAATAGAGTTGAGGTACAACAATGACATTTTTGATTAAGTCATTGACCACAGTGTAATATCTCTGATAATATGATTCAATTGTCTCCCTTGGAACAGATGTGAACTTCTCATATTCCCATAAACACAATACTTCCTGATCTTGCTTCCCAACTTCGGTTCCCTGCATCAAAACTCTACTGCTTCCCATAGCGCCTTTGCATTTGTGCAGCTGTCTACAGATACGAAAATTTCATTTGATAGTCCCTGAAATACAAGATGCAAAGCACGTCTGTCTGCTCTCACTTAAGCCTTTTCTTCATCACTAGGGTTTGTGTTTGTTCGCTCACAAAAAATCTCAGCAGTTGGAGGTGTAGCATTATGGTTAGCAGGAATTGTGACAATTCTGTGAATGTAGGGACCATTTTGAATTGATCTCCAGATAATATCACCATCGAGTTTGTCCTCGATAAAGCGTTTCATGTGATTTTCCCATTGTGTATATAAACCCTTGGCAAACATTGGTGGACGATTATCTGAACTGGCTTGAGCAACATCAGATTGAGAGGAAAGCATTTAGAAATTAATTTGTGTAGGAAGTTGTGATGCCATGATGATGATTGATCATGGATCGATTCAACGATAAAGGAAATGTGCTTGTTGTAAGTTTAATTTAGTTGTTGTTGTGAAAATTAGGTCGTAAATCTTAAAACTGCAATAACTTCTTTCTAGAGTGTTTTTAGGCATTCTTCTCGTTCTCATGGTCGTTTTGATAGTTATTTCGTTGAAAACAGAGTTACGGTTCAAAAGTTATGGCCGTTTGAAGTTTTGTCGTAGAAAGTCAAATTGCAGTCGCAAAAGTCAACTCTTAAGGAACCAATTCGATAAGTCAAATTCCAAATTTGATAAATCAAATTCCAAATTCGATAAGTCAAATTCGATAAATCAAATTCCAAATTCGATAAGTCAAATTCCAAATTCGATAACAAATTTCAAATTCGATAACAAATTGCAACTTCGATAAGAATTTGAAAATTCGATAACAAATTCCAAATTCGATAACAAATTCCAAATTCGATAACAAATTTCAAATTCGATAGAATTTGAAATTCGATAGTATCTATCTAAGTTGTACAAGCTAGAAGATTTCTCCGTTGTTGAATTATTCCACAGGCTTATCCAAGCAAGGTAAGTACTGAGTAATCCTCGAGACTTGAAGAAATTGTTCCTTGTTAAAGTTCGATAAGTAAGTCCGATAGACCCTTGAGCTACAAATTTGATAAGCCCTGTAGTAAGTTCGATAAAACCCTTGTTTTCTGCAAATTCGATAAACCCTGTAGCAAGTTCGATAAAACGTTTGAAATTTTAGAAACTTGATATTGCAACCAAAAACATGATTCCAAACTGTTTCTTTTGATCAAACACCTTCAAAAACACTTAATGTTCAATAAATGTTAGACCTTTAATGTTTATAACAAAATTTGAAGAAGTTCGATAAGTAGCCAAAACTTTTAAAATCGATAAGAAAAAATATTTTTGACGTTTTTGATGCAATCTTTTTACCAAAGCTTACTAAGAAGTACTAGAACTATAAGAGAGACAACAACTTTAAACTAGAAAAAGTAAAATCGAAATTTATAATGAAAAACCTAACATTTTTATAAGAAAAACGCAACTCTTTCAAAGCTTCAACACAAAAAATAAAACAAAAACACTCCTAAATCATTATTTGACGATTGATATCACTTGTAGGTTCCCATAAAATCATAACATCATAGAGAGAGAGAGTGAAAATATAGAGAGAAGTAGGAGAGAATGGTGATGAATGATATATTTATTTCTCACACTAAAACACACACTCACACACCTCAAATGAGGAGTGGTTTGTTATTTATACAATGAACGCCCCTAGCGTGGGCTTTGGTGGGCTTTGGCTTAGTTATGGACTAGGCTTATACATTTAAGAGTTAACTAGCCTAACATTACATATAACCGGTTAGCTTGACTAGTCCCTAAGCCCACCATTTAATCTATCTTATACATTACAATCAAACAAGGTTCCCGTCATATAAATGACCATCACTTTATATAAAATATTAATGCTAACAGAACTACTTCAAGCTGATCTCCGTGCTAAAAATAAGAAGAACCCACCCAGGGAAACAAAAGAAAAGGAAGAGGTTTCAATTAGATGAAGTATTTGTAACGAACCTAAGGTGCTTGGTGGAGAAAGAAATATTCTTCCACCTGAAGGGGTAGCAGGTGAAGATGTCATTGGTGAGCTTGAGTCTGGGGTATTCTTTAGGAATGGGTATGGTGATTTGTGCTTTCACACACACACACACAGACACACACACACACACACACACACACACACACACACACACACACACACAGAGAGAGAGAGATCTTGCATCTACAACTTAGCTTATTAGACTTCCTCAAGACATTAAGAATGACTCTTAGGTAGCTAAAGACTTTTGTGCTAGGTTGCATCGGGTGATTGAAGTCAGGCCTGATATTGAAGAGGCAAGAAGGAAAGTAGAAAACTTAGAAGATTAGGGATGATATAATTTTTCTATGTAATATACTTAATAAAATTTCACTTTTGTTTATTTATGTCTCTAAAAAATTATTAGTAAGAAGAAGTTTTTTGCTCACTTACAATAATTTAACTTAGAAATTAATACACAAATAAGGGGAAATCGGTGGGCCAATTCAGTGGCCAATGGTCTCTGATCAAGAATTAAACATAAATTAGTCTTAGACAAGAAGACTCGTTGATAATGAAGTCAGCGAGCAACCTCAACGAAGTTCAAGTCAAAGACATCATTAAGGAAATCGAAGATTACTTGAATACATACTTGTTAGCTGCTACAGAGTCAGCTAGTATGTAAAAGGAACTGAAGTTGAAAGAAGAAGGTTCATCATGGGTTGACAATACCCTCAAGAACCTATCAGTTCTCTGGTCATCCAACAAAGCATAGTTCAAAATATCTCTTAAGATACTTAGGCGGGACTTTTCAAAAATGAAAAAGGTGGGATAAATTGAATCTTGGATAAAGTCAAATTAAGTACGAGTTGGTGAAAATGCAGTGAACAATTTGCTGAACTGTTCACTAAAATAAGGTTGTTGGGTTTCCAAGAATAGAAATTTTTATTAGAAAAATTATTTTTTCACTAAAGGCTTGACACGTCCCAACTACCCCACACGTGACATCCTTGTACTCCCTTTTTTTTTTGGTGCAAAAGGTGAACTATATTAAGAACCAAACATTAACAATACACAATCAGAGCTAAGGAACACCAAAGCTGCTGAACTTAGAGCTAAAACATACAAAGACATACAAACATGAAAATACATATAGATAGTACTAACAAAGTCTAAACCTCCATATTCGCTACCTCAATCAATCATTAAGCCTATACATCTTCCTGCAATGGGGCATTTACTTTTCCATTTTGCTTCCCACTTCATTTTGTACCACTCACACATATATCGAGCCCAAGTCTCTAATTCTTCATCAGTGGGAATCCTCTTATCACTCACAAACATATCAACCATTTCCTCTTCCTTCTGCCACCGGATGAATATATCAACATCCTCATTATCTTTGACTATATCAACATCCTCTACATCATTCATCACTTTTGCTATACCATTAGTCACTTCCTCTACATCTTCAGTTATGACTGTTTCATTCTCTTTTTCTATACTTTCAATCTTATTTCTTTCCTCTTGATTCTTATAATACTTTTGCATATCCTTTGACCAATTACGCCATTCAGTAGGAGTTGGTTGTAGTTGCTTATTTAAGAACTGATCCACAATCATTCTATCTTTCATTATATTCATTTCTCTTGGATTGTCATCAGGTAAGGAACTCAAAACTGCATATTGATTTACAACATTCAATTCCTCCATTACCTTATTCTTTTCCTTCCTGTGCTTCTCTGTTGCATTGCCTTCATTCTCATTGCTATTCCCAACATTCCCAGCCTGTTTTTTCCTGTATTCTTTCCTTATAAATTTCCCATTTCCCACTTTCTGATTCTGCACTCCTTCCCCAATCTGTTCTTGCTGCATTCTATGATCTCTTTGGGTTGCTCCATTTTTGTAAAAGGTATTCTGATTATAATATCTATTATAACCTCTCCTACCTTGATTTTCCATATCAACCTTCTCTTTCCATTCATTATTCTTCAAATTATCCCTTCCAACATTGTTCTTTTCTCTTGCTGCATTCTCCAATTCCTCTATACTTTTAGGTCTTTTACTGCACATCACAAAATTATGTCCAAACACTTTACAATGATCACAAATAGATGGTGTCCAATCATACACAACTTGCACAGTTTTAGTTCCTTTCACACACTTATCCTTATCTCTATATTGAATCTCAATACTCTTTCTTAAACCCTTCTCAGCCTGTATCTCCACCAAAACCCTAGCATAACCAAGATTACCCATTCCTTTGTGACACATCACAGCAGTCATGTTATCCATAAGAATAGGTAGCCCAATACTACTAGCCAGAGCACTTATTCCTTCCACACTCCAAGCCTCTAATGGTATGTTCATCATTTTTACCCATACAGGCAACTTACTTGGTTCAATCTTCTGCATATACAACTCAGGATTCCATTTTTGCACATAGAGAGGCTTGTTATTCACCATCCAAGGTCCACTTTTCAGAACAGCATCCATTCCTTCTTCATTTCTAAACTTAAACAAAAACTGTCCATTATTGTGTACAATATCATCAATTCCATACTTACTCCACATCCTCCTTATATTGTATCTTAATTCCCCAGGATTCATACTAAACCCAACAAACTGTCCACATATAGTAAGATTCCACCTCTCACTTCCTTTTTGCACAAGCACATCATCAAAAACTACAACTTCATTACCTAATTCAGTAATTACAGTAGGTACAAAACTCAGTTTATTAGATAATTCATCTTTACTTACCACTGAAGCATATGAAGTAGCATTTTGATTTGTAGCAGTACTGGAAGCACCATTTTCCTGTATGCACTCATTCTCTACACACTTACATCCAACATCATCATTATTATTCACATTTTGTACTTCTGATTCAAGCTTTTCACTATCACCAGTATCACTATCATCTATATTCTGCACAGTATTCACATCAACATTCTCCTTCACAGCTTCATCCTCCTTCTGTATCCCAAACTCTCTACCTAATTCTCTAGATTTCTCAACCTCAATTGTTTCCCCAATACAACTATTCACAATCACCTTCTCAGACCCATCAACCACATTCTCACCCCTTTTGTATCCCAAGTTACTTACAATATGGTCATTGAATCTCACCGGAACTCTAGGAGTCCGATTAGATGTTCTTTGTTTCTTCTTATTCGACATAACTACTAATAACTAGCAACAAACTTAATAAAACACATAAAGAAACAGATCAAATTGTAACAGACTTCAATACAAGACAGAATGAATTTTAGCGCCAAAACTGCAATTTTGGGGGTTTTTTCAAAACTCAACGAAAATCAAATTCAAAGTAACCGCTAGATGCGTAATGACAAGACGAATCAAATGGTGTACTCAGAATTGAAATATGTACAGTATTTGATGAGGAATTGATGGAAAAATGGTGAAAGTTTGAAATGCGAAAAACGGGGAAACGGTTATGGGAGAAAAAAGAGGAGAGAGAAACATCTTTGTTACGGTTATCCTTGTACTCCCTTATATAAAGATAATGTTGGTCGAAGTAAATGATCACCGCTTCGTACTTATTTTAAATATTTAAGAAGTGCATTTACTTTCTTTGAACTTACAGTTATACTTTAATGATCCAATCTGCGACCTTAAGAGTTCACTTGCAAACTTATACTTTGTTTAAGTTTGCTTGATCAGATAGCATTTCTATTGTCATTCAATCAAGTGTTATTTGCGTGTAACACTTGGTAATTCGATTTATTCAATACAGACTTACACGATTGAAAAATTAAACCTATGTTTACATATAAATTGTTTCATTATTTTGTCAATGGTTTGGGAACTGCTTCAATGGGTGCTCAACAATTAAATTATTTTTGTAGTATTATTAAAAACTAAAACCTCTTGAAATTATTTTTTGCTTTGCTTATTTTTAAGGGTTTTGTTATTAAATAATTGGACCCGTAATTTTCGCCGAGAGAAACTGATATACAATTACGTCGGTACAGCTATTTTTTTTTTTTTTTTTTGAGCAAAGGTACACTGGTACAGCTATTTGATTTAGAAAGGAATATATTTATATCGATATACATCTATACTACTTTATAATAGATTTGGGACTTTCTAAAAGAGGTAGTCTTAAAATTGTAAGACCAAAAATATTTCCATTATAAGAAATATTTGTCTTACTTTTATTATGAAAAATCAATACATGCACATATAATTAAAAGCCAAGAAAGTCTTGTAACTGCCCTTAAAAGCTTTTAATGGCCCATAATTTTCTTAAATTCTAACATTGATACATACTTGTAAGTTATAACAGCCAATTAAAGGCTTGTAATAGACCATTAAAACCGAGCCTTGTCCCAACCTGTCTATTATAAAAACCCACGGGTACCCGCCGCCGCAACCGCGCGGGTACCCGGCTAGTATATTATAATACTTGTTTAATAGCACCATGTTCTATAAAAAAATTAGTGTCGTGAAAGTCGTCTATTGTTATTGTTATATATAGGTCGTGTCTGAAACTCTTCTCTTCACAACTTTCATATCTCTGTTTTGAACACTTGTCTTTAGTCTTTACAAAGGAAAGGATCGATTAAAGAAAGCAAATCAAGAGGTATTTTATTTTAAATATCAATTTACACACATTTTGATTACTGTTTATGTTATGTCTGCTTGCTTGTATACGATATGATTTATTGTTTTTGTCAATGAAATGTTGCTTGTTTATATTTTCCTTTCACAAAACAATTCTTAAATGATAAAATTTACTAAGCACCTTCACCATTACTCGAATAGATCTACTGCTTAATTAAAAATCTTCTAATACTGATTTGCCGCCTGTGGATATGCACACTGCACATATAAACAAATTTATATACTACTTGCCGAGGTTAGTGATGCTCTCGTTTAGTTACTCTCCTAAACAGTACGTATATATCTTTGGAGAAGTCAAGGTAGAAATAATACGTCGCTTAATTAGACCTCTATGTTGTTAATGGTATCATCTTCAAAGGTTATTATTAAGTCAATGGCTTTCAATCATAAAGGAATAGAACAGTGGCGGAGCTTGATCAATTTTTCTAGAAGGGCCGAATGATATTTCATAAAACTTAAGAGACCAAACCATAATTTATTTAGAAAGTTTAAGGTTTATAAGTGTTGGGATTACGTGTAATCAATATAAAGTGTCGTCATTAGTTTATATACTCCTAGATTGTCGTATTAAAGCTTATAAGTTTGTATTTAATCCACTAGCCCTTGTAGTAAGCCCATGGGCCATGGGCTATGGAATCATTCTAGAAACACTAGCATGGGGCGTTGCCCTTCTTCTTTTGAAATACTCATGCAATGGCTCATAACATTTGAGCCTTGGTTGATTCATTTATGCATTTACCTCTTTCTTATGTGTTTATCATGAATCTTCCCATCTCTTTCTCTCTTTCTACTTTCTCTCACTAGTTTATTGTGCTAGTTATCACTAGTTGGGAACCTACAATAACAAAAATTATGCATAAATACAATGGTATATAATGTAAATATGGAAAATCTTATAGCGGTCATGGCCTTTCATAGTCTTCATGTGGCTCCGTCTTTGCTTGGAAGTATACAACTTTTAATTTGAAAATTATTTTATTGAAATATAAAAGCATAATCTTTGTTATTTTTGAGAGGGTTAATTTAATAAAATTCGAATGTACTTTTTGAAAATTTTCATTTTGATAATTAAACTATTTTTTTTTTGTCCACTTTGATTATTATTTTATTGTGGTGATATATAGTGGTAATTATTTTTTCGAATACCCAACCGGTAACTGATATAGCTGTTTAAAATATATACCATGACATAAGTTATATTAAAATATTGATTCAACGTTTTTAACCGATTTATTAAAAAGGGGCATTTACATACATCCCCACATACACACCACTATTTACATATTTCTCCAAACCTTGCTTTAATAAGCTTGTACATCATGCATTAAAAACTTGTATTAGGGGAAATATGTAAATATTGGTGTGTATGTGAGGATGTATGTAATTTCCCCTATTAAAAAAAGGGGGTAAAAATAAGAAAATATGAGAACCGGACCCATTTTCATAACACGTCAACAAAAATACCTCAACATTTACGTATAACCGATCATCCGTCAAAACATCGAGAAAATAATAACCATTATGACTTACACATGTAGGTATATTAACTAAAGTGAATAAAAAAATTAATCACCAAAGTAGACAATTAGAAAATATTGCTATCTTGTACATTAACCCTTTTTTGAAATTTTAAGACTGAGTTCACATGTATTTATTTACATATCTCATATTCTCAATTAACTTGTTTATAAACAAATCAAGTTAAAACACGGAGATATGCAAATAAATACATGAGACATTGATTAAAACATCATCGATTAAAAATATTTATACAACTTTTGCTTTCTGAAAAATCTATCATAACTTTATAACAAGTTTCGCACTTTAAAATGTTAGAAATTGGGTGAGGATGTGATGATAATATTGGATATCTTGCTTGAATCATGTAAGCAGGGGCGGAGCCAGTGGGGTGGCTAGCGGGTGCTCAACCACCCCCAACCGGCCTAACTTCTCCGGCTAATAGTTTGAATTTCATGCCATGTTTCATCTATTTTGGCATGACCCACCCCAAACACTTGCAGCACCGCTGTTAAAGAACCATTTCTAAGGCAGATTTGGTCGGAGATGAACGAGCTAATTGCGTGGGTGACAACGTGTGTATTTGTTTGTGATCGTTAGTAATTACTCTAGTGCCGGAAAAGGGAACAACGCCACCACGTCTGTTATGAAAACTGGTTAAGAAGAGAGCAAAAAGAAAGAAAGAGGAAATACTGAAATAATAAAAAATAAATAAAAAATAAAATAACTTTTGATACTCCCTAGTATCTATCCTCACAAATCTTTTTCCTTGTTTTCAAGATAAGATCTGCTTTTCATGTACTCAAAATTTTAATTTACTATTACGTACAAAATTATTATTGTACTGAACATATACTTTTTTTTTTGAACTGCAACATTTATAAAAGCCAAACAAACAGGAGCAATACAAGAGGATCTAGGCTACAACCAAGTCATTGTAGCCAAAAAGAACCTGAATCAAAACAACCCAAAAGGGGCAGCAGTACCCCACTGTGAGGACAGGAAAAAAAAAACAAAAAACCAAGCCAAGCACACCCAAGGTTGAAAACAAGCTCCAGCCGAACACTATCACTCAAATTATATAGACCCAAAACTAACTACAACACCATACTTAGACCTACTATGGAAAAAACCATAACAGACTATATGCACAGAAGCCTAAGACAGACATATATAGCTATCCAAACACACCTTAACCAACATTAATAACTGATCCACACGACCAATATGGAGACTGAAATCCGAGCACATAGCCAATTAATGCAGACGACATTTTATTGGGTCATATAACCATAGCTGCCAATCCATCCCGCTTCTCTTATTCGACCTTCTAACAATCCACTCGTAACTTTTAAGTTGAATATCATGGATAATTTTATTTATACTTGTGACTTTCCCTTTAAAAACCCGTGCATTTCTCTCTTTCCAAATGTAATACCCGGACGTCCATATAACCGCTTGCCAAAGATTGACCGAAAGATTCGGACCGTCAACATTTCCATTGGCGGAGAACAATTCACCAATAGAGAACGCGTTAACATTTCCACGCTTCCACCAAATAAAGACCTTTTCCCACACACTCATAGCAAAATTACAAAAAACCAAGCTATGAGCACATGTTTCTACCACGCTATCACAACACGGACATAAAATTGAATCCATATCAATACCCTTCTTGTATAACTCCTCTCGAACCGGTAGTCGACCTTTCAAAGCTCTCCAAACAAAGATGTTAACCTTCTTAGGAACCAATTTGTTCCATATAGTTTCTTGGCCACCATTCTCGATCCTTAAAGTCTTCTCTTCCACCATCTTTGTTAAAGCTTTAACCGTGAAAACCCCGTCTTCTTGAAGCGACCATTCCCATCGATCCCTACAATCATTAGAAAGCACAACATTTTGTAACAACATTACGAGCTCATCAAAATCCCTACCCACCCTACCTCTAAGCTCTCTAACCCACTCTCATTCCCAACACCACCCGTTGTTTTCCCATCTCCCTCTATCCGCCACCCTAGCCTCCTTTCTCCTATCCAAATGATACAACCTAGGAAACCTATCGCAAAGTCTCATGTCGCCAATCCATCTATCTACCCAAAATCCAATGTCCCTACCATTCCCCAACACTCCTTTCAAAGACAAAGAGTAGTCTAAACCTATCCCATCTAATTCCTCCCCAATTTTGACAATTTCCCTCCACACCCCCCACCATACACGTCCCCCTAACCCTCTAACCCCACCAAGCCCCCCACATTCACCATGTATGCTTTTAATAACCTTAACCCATAGCGTACCATTTTCTTTCTTAAATCTCCACCACCATTTCCCTAAAAGCGCCAAATTTTTTGCCCGAAGCGACCCAATGTTTAAACCCCCATCCCCATGTGAAGCTAGCAACATATCCCATTTAACCCATGCAAGTTTTTTACATTCACCCACCCCACCCCAAAAGAAATCTTTTCGAATACGTTCAAGATGTTTTAACACACTCAAGGGCACACGGAACATCGAAAAATAATACAATGGTAAGCTACCAAGCACCGACTTCACCAATGTTAGACGACCCCCAAAGGACATCGATTTTGCTTTCCAATCGGCTAAACGCTTCTTAAATTTATCTATAACGGGATTCCAAGCAACCACCCGTCTCATATTCTCACCAATTGGCAAACCCAAATACGTAAAAGGAAAGTCCCCTACCCCGCATCTCATCCACCTCGCCATTTCCCCAATATCCCTCTCACTCACCCCAACACCATATAGCTTACTTTTATTGTAATTAACTCGTAATCCGGACACTTCTTCAAAACACTTAAGAATGCACATTAGCGCCCTTGCTATTCCACTCACCAAAGAATATAGTGTCGTCCGCATATTGTAGATGTGACACTACCACTCGATTATTTCCAATACTAACACCCCTAAAAATCCCTTTTTCCACCGCCTCTGTAACAATTGCATTTAAACCTTCCGTTGCTAGAATGAACAGAAAAGGCGATAACGGATCGCCTTGTCTAACTCCTCTCTCCAATCTAAACTCTTCCGTAGGAGATCCATTAACTAATATTGACATGGTGGCCGAAGATAAACAACTAGAAATCCAGTTACACCACTTCCCCCCAAACCCCATCCTTTTCATTATGTCTAGAAGAAATCTCCAATTAATACTATCATAAGCTTTCTCGAAGTCCACTTTAAAAATCAACCCCTTTTCTTTCCTTTTTTTCAAATACTCGATTGTTTCGTTAGCAATTAGAATACCATCAAGAATAAACCTATCTTTAATAAACGCATTTTGAACATCGCCAACTACCTTGCCAACCACCCTCTTAACTCTCTCCGCAAGTATATTCGCTATGATCTTGTAATAACACCCAATAAGACTAATTGGTCGAAAATCCCCAAGCCCGATAGGATCCAAACCTTTGGGATAATGGTCACGAACGACGCATTACAGCCTCTTGTTATCTCTGATTTATCCCAAAACCAATTAATTGCCACCATGAATTCCGGTTTTAATAAATCCCAATATTTCCTAATAAACTTAAAATTAAATCCGTCTGGACCCGGCGCTTTATCACCTCCACACCCTCGAACCGCGTCCCAAACCTCATTTTCATTAAATTTCCCTTCCAACAATATCGCATCTTCCATCGAAATTTTCTGAATTTTATCACAGCAAAATACTGGTCGGATAATCGACCCCTCTGAAAATAACGCTTTGTAATGTCTTGCCATTTCTGCCTTGATTACAAATGGATCCTCACACCACATCCCGTTAACCATAAGACCTCTTATATTATTTTTTTGTTGTTCTTCCTCTTGACGTGTGAATGAAAAAACTTTGAATTTTCATCTCCTTCCGCGTCCCATCTCACCCTAGCCTTCTGACGAAGCATACTTGCATATTCACGTTCTTTCTCCACCCACTACTTCCTTGCCTCCAACCATTTTGATCTTTCGCTATCACTCAACACCCTATTTTCCGCCTCCAACTCCCAATTCATGGCTTCTTTTTTGAAACCTTCAATTTTCTCCTTTGTCGAACCAAATCTCTCCTTGCTCCACTTTTTTAGCTCCACTTTAACATTCTTTAACTTATCTCGGAACCGACAATCCGGTCGATTGGCTCTAACTTCCTTCCTCCATGCCATCTCCACTACTTGTCCTATATCTCCCTCATCTAACCAAATATCAAAGATTCGAAATGGCCTTGGTCCAAAATCAAGATCCACGTCTTTTAAAACTATCGGACAATGATCCGATAATTTCCTATCCAAGCCGACCACTGATAAGTTCCCCCATAAATTAATAAACCCGTCATTCATCAAGAAACGGTCCAATTTACTAAATTTCATGCCGTCATCACTAATTCTAGTAAACTTCCGCCCCCCCCCCCCCCCCAATTGGAATCTCCACGAGCCTTGCCTCATTAATGAAATCATTAAAATCATTCATCTCTCTAGCGTTCACTTGAGAATTCAACCTATCATCATTCCTTCTAACCACAGTAAGATCACCAAAAATGCACCACGCGCCATTCCATCTATACATAAGTCCCAATACTCTTTCCCACAGTGACACTTTCTGTCTCCCGATGTGAGGCCCGTACACACATACCAGAAACACGTCTCCCTCTCTGCCCTTTCATTCACCTTTGATAGCAATGAATCTCTCATCCCCCATTGCTTCTCTACAAGTAAATATATTTGCATCCCAAATTAGTAATATTCCCCCCGAGCATCCATTGGCTTCCAACTGTGTAAACCCAAACCCGGTTCCTCCCCACAACCCTTCAATCAACTGCTCGTCAACCGTTCCAGTTTTTGTTTCTTGTAAACCTATTACATCCGGACGCTCCTCTCTAATTATCGACTTTACCCACTCTTTTTTCCCGACCTCGCCCATACCTCTAATGTTTAAAGACACAATCTTCATAAAACAAAATAATAAACGACTTAACACCAACAAAAAGCTTATAGTAGCTCATTGCGATCTCTTCCCTCCATTTTCATCTCTACTTCCGCCTTGGCCCACGAGACTCCAATCTCCTCCCCCACTTCCTTTACCTCCTCCAAACTAATAGTGCAACTTTTGTTGTCTGAATCCTCACGCCCCTTACTCTTAAACAAAAACCCATCATCATTCTCGGCCCCTTCGTCAAAATACTCTTTATATATGTCAGACGCTCCTTTTGCATCATCACCCAAACCGTTCACTCCCATACGCCTCGCCACACTCTTTGCCTTTTTAATGCTCTTTCTACCGATCTTCATCTTGGACCTGCTATTTTCCACACCCCCCACACCAGGAGAGAACAAATTCCCCTTCTTCGAACCTTGACAATCGACTGAAAAGTTAGCTTTTTTCTTTTTCGAAATCCTAATTCCATCGCTACAATTTGGATCTGGTGATGCGTCACCTCTTTTTTTCCCCCTCGATTGAGCTTCACACATATGTTCTATTTTTTCATTTTGCTTCTCCTGGTACTTCTGCTCCTCATTATTCATATTTTTAATTTTCATACCTTCATTATAGTTAGTACCATTATTGTTGTCTTTCACTGCGTTATCACCAAGCCCATCATTTTTCATAATTTGGGCCACGTTATCCAATTCGTCTACAGGCCCATAAGAATTCACTAAAAGTGATTTATCATTAGTAAGCCCATTTGTATCAATTTTCCCATGCTCCATAATATCAGTAGCTAACTTATGGCTCCCCATGATCCCATCATTAAAGCAGTTGACCTCTTTTCTATTATTACGGAGTATTATTCATAGTTAGTTCATCTTCCAAGAAATTTTTTTTGGAACTTGCAGCGCCTCCCTCTAACGTCTCATTAGATATTCTCTTTGGAATTTACGGCGCCTCCCTCGAGCGTCCCTCCCACCCTCGGCCCTCCAGATACCCTCGAAGCTACATCTTCCTCGCCGTTCCGATCTACCACCTTTACCGGCCTTGACTTCCGATCACCCTCCTCCTTATGATTGTCATCTTCCTCTTTGTCGTCAGAATCCTCCTCCTTCCCGTTGGACTCATCACAACTACTGTCACTATCCTCTTCCTCTGATATGACCATATCATCCCCACCCTTCTTTTGATCCGAACCAATCTTTGATTGTTCATCATGATTCACCATGCTTACATCTTCTATCTCCACCTCGCAAATGTCTTTTATTTCCTCTACCACATTCACTTTAAAGATCATTCCCCTAAACTTGATGCTCAGTGCTTCATTGATTAACCCCTTAACGCAAGTATGTATCTGCACTCTGCCAATAATCAAGTTATGATTACCGTCAAGATTACAGTTATCCGTGCCTACTATCGATCCATGTAACTCCGCAATTTTTCTAAAAACTGTTTCCGTCCAACACGATACCGGGACCCCGATTATGTTTATCCACGTAAATCTCCCAGAAGGTTTGTAATATTTGTTCAACTTCCTCAACTTATGTAACCATCTTTTGATACCATGATCAACATTACTTAATATTTTACCTACAGTCTCGGTTGAATCAAACACCAACATGACCTCTAAGCCACCCAACAACTTCACCTCTACATTTGGCAATCCTTGTTCTTCGAAAAATACCAAAAGTTTAGACAAATAGCACCGTTTTTTCACTTCGCCTATTAAACTCCTGTTGAACACCTCACCACAAAACTCATCTTCACTTAACTCAATAGTTCTACCTTCATCTTTATCCTCCATACTCTTACGTCTATAATTCCTATCTTCTTGGGGCCCCTTAACACCATTCCTTTCATCCATATATATGTCCGCCTTCTCACGTCTATTAACTCCATGCACCACATCAGCATAGCGACGACTATCGCTAATGCCCATTCTTGTGACACCTTCGCTCACACCATTTTGAAATGTGTTTCGTCTGCTATCCTTCATCTCCCCCCTTTCCAAGTTCCTATATCCTGCATTCCTCCTATCATAAGCAACAAATACCCTCAAGTATTCATCTCTTACCTTGATCTTACGAAGTCTCTTCAATAGCTCCTCTGCATCGACCACGAACTTAAAGCGAACGAAGCCATACCTTTGCCCGTTGCGAAGCCGTTTCCGCACCATAAACATGTCAAACACTGTACCATGTTTCTTGAAGATCATCCACAAGTTACCCATACCCCATTCATCCGGAAAGTTGGAGACCATAAACAATACCGATGAATTACGTTTCCCACCAGCGTAGTTAGCTCCTAGACGCTTACCATTGTATTGCCCTCTATTTCCTATGTGCCCCGATCTCACATTATCTCTCACACTCGATTTGTTACCTCGCTGTCTCACCGGAATGTTGCTAGCTTCATTTTTTTCTCTCTCACACATTTTTCTCTCTCTAAAAATATTATGTCGTTTCTTATGATTCATACTGAACATATACTTGTTATTAAGTGATAAAAGTACGCTAAATATGAAGTATATGCATAATATACATTATATAATTTTCAATACAATGTAACGCGTTTGACCTACTCACGAAAGGTCAAGAGTTTAGACCTTACTAAATACACATTTGGAAGTTGTTAGGGAAATGTTGAAAATGTTCACGGATATACGTGGTTAAGCTACGTAAACTTGAACAGTTTAGAACCTCATCGTTTATCTATTTGCCATTTTTTATTTTATTTTTTGTATAAAGTTTAGCGCAAACATAATATCTAACTTATAAAGCAACAAAAATAATGACTTACGATGTAGTATTATCAAACAATATCTAACTTTAGGTCACAATATTACTTTATTGGTAATTTAGATTATTTGATTGTTTCAATTATCGACGGTGACGTATACACCAAATTGACACAATCCTGAATAACATGAATTCACAAGTTAAAACTGAGAAAAAACAATTAGTTTACCCAAGTTGATGTACAACTAAAAAGCTAAATACTATCTGTGACACAAAGTGAGCTAAAAATCGTGCCAAACATGGTTTAATATTCTAGATCCGACACTGGCTCTTTGTTAAAAGAAAGGAAAGTGTGGGACAGTTGATAGATTTTATAGTGGATTGAGTACAAAAAATGTTTTATTAAATATTTATGCATGATACTATCATACCTCTATGCTAAATTCACATCAATTTTTTTAAAGAAACTATTTATTTATACCCCGTATAATTTAATGCATGATGTAACTATGATTTAGGGAATTGGATTTTAATAATTACTAGTATTTGTGTGTTATTTTTACTGGTACAGTGGTATATGACCATTTTTTATTTCTTTTTGAATTTGTTAGCCAGAGTATTTCTTTTTACTAAATAACTTGCTCTTTAACACAACATAGGTTGTTTTTTTGCTGCAATCTTTACGTAACGTAAGGTAGTTTTGCGCAATTTGAGCTATTTTATGTGGACGTTTTTTAAGGTGGTTTACGTAACATAAGGTGGTTTTACTATCTCGAAATTTCCGGCCTCCCTAATAGAAATTCCTGGCTCCGCCCCTGCATGTAAGGTAACTTTCCAAATAAAATAATATTTCGACTCTATTGATGTCTGAATATCACGAAATCCTTATTAGAATAATTCAAGAAAGAACATTTGTTCATAAGTAAAAGAAAAGAGAAAAAAATAGAGAAGGATTGTGTGTTTTTGTATGTTTGAATGAGACAAAGTTTATGTTAAAAACACAAATTTTTGACAACTACAAGCGCACAGTTGAAAGAGGTTAAATCCAAGAGTCGCAATCTTTCACCAACATACATGTTGGTTGAATTTTGACGGGAAAATTTTTATGTTTCTTAATGATTCATGAAAATCTTTTAGGTTTTGGGGTACTGTCTTTTGACTCCCGCATCTTTGTCGTGGAAAAAAATATATTAGCTCAAATGAGTGTGCACTCCACATTTTCCTAACTTGTATCCTAACATAATATGAAATTCCATTGATATCTCGTAAATCGCAATCATCAAAAATAGTTGATGACATTAAACTCACCAACATAAAATTACTTGAGCTAGAATTTTTCGAATAAGGGAACTTGAACTCGATATACTCTTAAACAAGCTAAGCTTAATTCTCGTAGGGGTGTCGAGCTAAGACTAAGTGTAATAAGGGAGCCCCATCACTAAGGTCACCATTGCTACATCAACGCCAACTCACCTTTCTCTCTCTATAACCAACTTTGTGTAATAAGGCAACCGCGGTCACCACAAAAAACATACTCTACTTAAACACAAATATACACCACAAAAACTATTTGATAAAAATACCACACACATAGTAACTCACACGGTCTGGTCGTCTAGTTGACTGAGTGTGCATTATTTATAAGGGTGATAGCGGTTATGTACTAGGGGAGGACTCGGTAATAATGAGGGTGATTTCGGTCATGATCTCCCTATTACAAATGGTCTAATGCTACCTATAACGGTGACCGAGGATGACCGCGATCACGACTGACACATCAGCGCTAACTCAACACGACTTTCTTCATGACTAAGTTAGTGTAATAAAGCGAGACCGCGGTCAGCCGGTCACCACAAAAAACATACATCAATTAAACACAAATATACGACACAAAAACAATTCAATAAACACACATTCACACGTAACAAAAGGATTCGGTCGATATATATGACCAAGTTATGCCTTTTTTGAACATGACCACGATCATGATCGAGTTGGCGTAATGGATGACCGAATGCATGACCAAAGGGTGAACGAGTGCATGATCATGCCATTATGGCTGTCTAAGATTCAACCCAACTAATTTATACCTAAAATCTTAGAGGATCCTTATCCTAATTTAATATGTCGAGTGACATTAATTTTTAATATTCCTTTTCCTTCCTTTTTTTTTTCAAAATGTAATTGCATTGATTAGTGGATTACGAAAATTCATTAAACTTACAAGTAAGGGAGGTTAGAAATCATCTTTCCCCATTCATATTCTTAAAAACAAAACAGACCCATAATAACTGTATGAATTTTTATTCTAATTATATATTGATAAACTATAACTTTTGTAAATATATAAGTTTATTCAAACACCAAGGTAATGTGTGTGAAATTGATAAATAAACAAAATGTGGATTTGGGTAAAAATGTGGTAAAATGATTATTAAGTATTCATAGTTATTAAAGTTAAACAAAAATTGAAAGTTTAATAGACTTTAGAGACTCAATCTTACAAGTTTTAGAACGATAGCAAATACAAGTTTGCTCATGTTTTTCTTCTTCTTATGTTTCTCAACAGTGATCATGGTTGAGGCCTTAGTAACTGCAGCAGCGGAGGGGATACTGAAAAAGGCATTGTCCATAGCTGCTAATGAATTTGCCATTGCTTGGGGTTACGAAGATAGTTTGAGGAGCCTTCATGGGAAGTTGGAGATAATTCGGGCCAAGTTACAAGATGCTGAGAGGCGAAACGGTACAGAGGCAGTGACGGTGTGGATGAAGCAGCTGAGAGATGTGGTGAGCGAAGCTGATGATCTGTTGGATGAGGTTCAATATGAAGTGTTAAGGCATGAGGTGAAGAAACGAGATCACACAACCAGAAAGATACAATGTCTTTCGAATTTGAGAAAGTTTTCATTTCGCAGAGAAATGGGTCATAAAATTGAAAACATTAACACAAAGTTGTCAGGGGTCAACAAACAAGCACTCGATTTAGGACTACAAAATGAGCCACAAGGTCCTGCTCCAAATAGTCTTCGTAAGGAGACTCATTCATATTTAGACGAATTCAAGATTGTTGGGAGGGAGAAAGATGAACAACATATAGTGGAGCTTTTAACGGAATCAAAAAAAGAAGAAAAGCTAATGATTGTTCCTGTTGTGGGAATGGGTGGGATTGGGAAGACCACTTTAGCTAAGTCGGTCTACAATAATCCAAAAATCCAAAAACGATTTGATGTTAAAGTTTGGTTGTGTGTGTCGGTTAAGGTTGACATCAATAGACTTCTGGAAATGATCTATGAATCACTAACCGGCAAGAAATGTGAGATAACAACTAGAGAAAATTTGATTAAATTTCTTCGAGAAGTGTTGGGATCAAAAAGATATTTGCTAGTCCTGGATGATGTGTGGGACGAAGAGAGGGCATACTGGGATGAGTTTAGGAGTTGTATGGTAAATGTGAATTCACAAAATGGTAATGGCATTATTGTCACTACACGAAAACTTGAAATCGGAACTATCGATATGACAAAGGATTCTTGTACTTTGCAAGGTCTTTCAGATGATGAGGGTTGGTTCATGTTTAAAGAAAGAGCTAAACCGTTGGCAGAATTGGAAGAAATAGGGCGTGATATTGTGAAGAAATGTCGTGGTTTGCCATTGTTAGTTAAGGTAATAGGAAGCATGTTGCAAAATTATAACGGTGACAAAGATAAGTGGTTGTCCGTCCAAGAAAGCAAGGTTTGGGGTGCAAAAGAAGGTGACTTGGTTTTAAGCACCTTGAAACTAAGCTTTGATAATTTGCCGAATTCGATTTCCAAGCAATGTTTTGCATATTGTTCGATCTTTGAAAAGGATCACATCATGAAAAAGGAAGAACTTATCCAACTTTGGATGGCATTGGGGTTGCTTCAAGTGGATGGCACGAGAAACAGTGATATGGAGGATTTGGGAAATGATATTTTCAAAATCTTGGTAAGCAATTCATTGTTCCAAGATGTTGAAATGGATGAGTATGGTTACGTTTTAAGTTGTAAGATGCATGATCTAGTGCATGATCTTTCTTTACATGTTTCGGGTGATGAAAGCTTATGTTTGTTGGTTCCGCCTAGCGATGAAGTACACGTGTCTCACGTAAAACATCTATCTCTGTACCAAGAAAGAGACAACAATATGTTAAAGGACATGGCAAGTAGAACTCTGCACACGCTGTTCTTAAGAGGAGTTGTGATGAAGATATCATTTCAAGATTTCAAGTGTTTGCGTATCTTAAAGTTAAGTAACACTGCACTAAAAGGGATACATGATTCAGTTGGAAATTTGGTACATCTCAGGTACCTTGATTTGTCAGATACCGATATCGAAGTTCTTCCAAAATCTATCACTAAACTTCACCAGCTGCAAACTTTGAAGCTGAGTTGGTGTTCTAAGTTGACGAAGTTCCCAGAAGGCATGCGAAACTTGATAAGCCTGCGACATCTCGAGTTCATAGAATATGTTATCTCCCCGAAGGACGTGGGACAATTGACTTCTCTTCGAACATTGTCTTCCTTTAGCGTGGGTCGAGAGAAAGGATGTCAAATTGGAGAGCTAGGCAGTTTGAAACACCTTCGGGGGGAGCTTAGGATTTCAAATCTTGAAGAAGTTGATAGCAAAGAAGAAGTTATGCAGGCAGATTTAGTTGGAAAGAAAAATCTGTACAAGATAAATTTCTGTTGGGAGGATGGTAATGAGGGTGCGAGGAAAAAGGACAAGGATATATTGGAAGGCTTGCAAACCCATGCGAATGTGAAAAGCCTGACAATCAAAAACTTTTCAAGTGATTCTTTTCCTACGTGGATAATGAATATGTCAACCAGTATTGGAGCGAAATGGATTCCCCTTGACAATCTTGTGGATGTCACATTATCTGGGTGTCTCAATGTCCTCAGTCTTCCAATGGTTTGGAAGCTGCCACTTCTTCGTGATCTTGAATTAAGTGATATGGACAGCTTGACAAGTTTAAGTAGCTCTTCTGGCCTAGGATCAAGTAAGCCCTTATCTCTATCGTTGAGAAAGCTTGAACTAAATGGTATGAAAAGCCTAGAGAAGTGGACAGATGCAACTACGAACTCCTCAACAATGATATCGCCTGTGCTCGAGACATTGTCCATAAAAGATTGCCCGAAAGTCATTGTCTTAGATGAATATCATCTCCATCCTCTAGTCAATTTAACTATTTACAACTGCAGAAATCTCGAGTCCATTTGGAGTTTACAAGGGCTCACATCGCTTGAACATCTAGAAATCTGGAAATGTCCTGCTCTTTCAGGAATACCCGATTTGCACAACCTTGGTGGTTCTTTGCAGGTACTGGAAATTAACGAGTGTCACAAACTGACTTCCGTGCCTAGTGGAATTGATAGTCTTACCTTGTTAAGGACGTTAGAACTTGGGCAATTCTGGAAGGAGCTTGATTGTTTCCCAAGTCTCCAAGGGATAGAGAAGCTAAGGAGCAACCTTCGTTATTTAATATTGATTGGTTGGAGTCACTGGGAGTCAATTCCGGAAGAAGTAAAACACCTTACCTCACTGGAGTTGTTAACTATAAAAAGATTTGGTATACGAGAAATTCCAATCTGGTTAACCAATATGTCATCTATCAAAGATATCGGTTTCTCGAAGTGCCATGGGCTAGATGTTGAATCTGTTTTAAAGGGAGTGCCAAAAGAAGCAGAGATTGTCTATTTAGACGACGAAAGGTTACTTTGAATTTTCATAAAAAGTTGAACAATTTTGTAAGAGCGGTTTAAATGTACTTTATAATATGTATACGCTTTTTATGTGCCATTGGTGCAAATAAATATTCTGCGATTTGAACACATTATTTTTAGTTTATTACTGTACGTATCTTTTGTATTCACCTTTAGAGTTCACGAAATCAAATCTTCAAAATTTTTATTTTGTGACGAGATAACTAGAGGAAGTAATTTACAAGATTCTATGATTTTAGTTTTAGTCTCGGTAGTCCCATACTCCCATAATGGTTCGATCTTTAAAGATTTATTTGAGATGTTTATTTTATTCAACAAATATTAGTCTCGGTAGTCCCATATACTCTCATAATGGTTCGATCTTTAAAGATTTATTTGAGATGTTTATTTTAATAAATATGATTCAACAAATATTTCAACGAGTTCGGCTCCTTCATCATTCTCTACGAGTTCGAAGTTTAGCTTATTTCAAACTTTAAGACAAGAAAGTGTTAAATGGGCTAGGAGTGACCAAACCAGTACTAATGAATTTGGGAGATATACGGGATCGATTGGATAAGCGCTATGGGACAAGAAGAATTTGAAAACTTTGATATTTTGTCTTGATCAAAAGGAAGGCAATCTCAATTTCCCATTCTAGCCATCATGGCTCGAGATTTACTAAGCATACAAGCTTCTACGGTAGCTCCGGAATCCGCTTTTTCACTTAGTGGAAGGGTATTGACAATTCGAAGAACAAGACTCACGCCGGCATCTTTGGAGATGTGTGTTTGCTCAAAGGATCAATTAGACACACAAGAATGTATACAACACATTTCTAATCTTGAAGCCAATTATTTAGAGATCGAAGAACAATTACACGATGTCGAGGTGCAAGAGGGTTAATCTAATCTCACTTTCCGCTGAAGAAATCACTCTAGATGACCAAGCCTGCTCTGGATCCGGAGACTCCGAATAAGATCTCACTATCCAATATATTAGCACTACAACAATCGCCGCTTTCGCAGGCGAAATTTCAGGGCTTTCCCCGGGGACATGTCCCCTGCGAAACCTTTCTCCGGGGACATGTCCCCGGCGAAAGTTCCCCGTAAATACCTTCTCGGTAATACTTTTCCCGGGGACTGTTTTACACTTTTACCGGGGACATGTGGGTCCCACTGCCAATTGTCGCCGGTCAAACATGTCCGACGTGGCATACACTTTTGCCGGGGACCCGTCCCCAGAGAAACTATTTTTGGACTTTAATTTAAATACCCTAATTACGTTATTAGTCCGACGTGGCACACGTTTTGCCGGGGACATGTCCCCGGAGAAGTATGTAACCACTGTTGAGTCAAACTCTTTCGCCGGGGACATATCCCCGGGGAAAGAGGTTAACTAAAATATGATCTTGTACTTTCCACGAGGACATGTCCCCGGCAAAACTAGCTGACCCATTATGCAGAATATTGCTGCAAAATGAGTAATTTCCAGATTTTTTCCGGCAATTCTCCAGAAAAAATCTACAACCTGTTTTAATCTACAGCCTGTTTTACCAATGTTTAATATCCCAATCATAACACAAATTCACTAAACATAATATCATATATACCCATCAATCGTTAACATAGTTATCCTTTTCCAAAATCGCCAAAACGGTTTCTAAACCGTTAACGCATGATCATCTACAAAACTATCCAAAACTACCTATCCGCAAATGGTCCAAAACTATACGTATAATCTATTTACGGGAATCCTAGCACATAATGCACATAAACGACATAATAATCCATGTTATTCTCTACAAACATATCCAAAACGTGTTAAAGTAACATAAATCGGCATCTCAGACCCCACTACCCCCATTACCGTCCCCGATATCTCTAGACTCACCGGATGGAGTAGCACCAGATCCCGGCCCACCCTCTTCAGATCCCGACCCACCTGGTGGAGTAGCACTTGATCCCGGGGGCGGACTGTATTCGCTCCTGCCAACCCAGCAATGTCCTCACAAACTCCATGACCTGGTCCATCTGACTCCTCTATGTAGCGAGCTCCTCGTTCTGTTTTTGCACTGTTTCCAGCAGTGAGGACACATCCGCTACATCACGAGGTCGGGAGGCGCTAAAGGTCTTCTTCACTCCACCGTCTGGTAAGACCTGACCTACACCAGGAATATGACCGCGCTGCTTACCACCAATCACGGTACGCAAAATCTCATGGTCAGTCATGCGAGTCCCATCGGAGGTGCTCTCTTCCCGCATCAGCATCATCTCGTTCTGTTTAGTTACAAAAAAACAAGAAAAGTAATATATAAGTCGTGATGCATTATATATCATCAAAATGGGTGACTTTGAAAATAAATTATACTTACATATCTAGCCTCAGATAACGGGGACTCAAAGACATCGCCCCTCGTATGGTTCCGATGGTAAAGCTCTATCAAGTCTTCTCCAACCGCCGCCTCAGCCTCGCTGGTCAACTGTTTAAAAATAAAATCAATAACGACACACCCAACACCATGTATATATATAAATAAAATGATTAAATAGTTTCTTACAAAGTTATGGCGAATAGCAGCATACGACTGAGATCCGTGAAGGCTAGAGCTCGTGTTCGCCATTCGGTTTTGTCGGTTCACCTCTGAGATCTTCTGCTTCTTGGGGTTTGTCCAAAGCTTAACCTGCGTATTTTAATTTATAAAAACTATTATATAAATGAATTATTATTATTATTATAAAGTGTCGATCCATAAATTTACCAACGCATCCCAATCCTCTTGCGTCTTGTTCGCTGGACGCTTTCTTTTGATCTCCTCAATTTTCTCCAGCCCACCTGCTGCCGTAAAGTTATTTTTTTTGTACCTATATTTGTTGTCGTCGTATCGTTTTTGGAGATAATACTCGATACTGTCAACAATCTGCTCTACATTCGGGCCAGCAAGGTGTGTGTCGAGATCAAAGTAGTGCTGCAATAAAATATAAATAAAAAATATATACAAATTTAAATAAACAAACAAGTTTGAATAAATATACAAATTTAAATAAATAAACACAATAATTAAAATAATAAAGGTTAAAAAAACTTACGTGTAGATGCTCATGGATGTGGGCCTTGGCCGTTTCGGGAACCTTAGCCCATGAATCGCAAAACATGGGAATCGTGTCCCGTAACACCTCCCCAACATAGTTGGAGAACCAAGAAGAGTGAGGGCCCACGTGTGTCCAAAACCCCTCCTGGTTGACCCGAAACTCGATCGACACAGGACGACCATCCAGTGCCCTCTTCTCCTTGAGTGCCGTGTTCTTAGTGGGACCACGCACCACCTTCCCGCCTTTCCCAGTTTTGGAGTTTGGGTTGGCAGCTTTGGATTTAGAGCCTACAAGTAATCAAATTCAAGTGATGATGACATAAAATAACATTTTATCAATTTAAAATAACATGTAATCAAATACAGTTTATCGAAAAATAATTCAGAAATTCTTACGCTGGCAATTGGTGCCTATCCTCCTCGAGGGACCACGAGGTGGCGAATTACCTCCATCGCCACCGTGAGACCTAGCTACAGCATCTGCCATCTGTTAAACGAATATAGAAATTAGTGAAGAAACATATATATAATTAAATAAATAAATAAATAATTAAATAAATAAATAAACAAACACATTTAACAGTATATATCAACAAGATAATTATAATAAATAAATAAATAAACAAACAAACAAATAAACACATTTAACCACTCGATAACAATTTCATTCAAATAATTAAGTGTTGTTCTACAAATTACAATTCGAGATTAATCTTCCACATCATCAACATAAAATTCAACATTATTGGTACTTTCATCTTCATCATCTTCATTCTCATGGTCATCATCATCATCAGATGCTAAATCATGAGGAACGTGATCATCATAATCAGTATCATCTTCGTCTTCCACAATAGTGATAATTGGTGGTGGTGCCTCAACTTCCCTGGGTTGAACATCTATATTTATAATGTTATAATCCAACTGATCCAACTCAGCAGAGAGTGTGATATGTGATGAGTTGTTGTCATGTACAACATCCTAGTTGTCTTCTACCACAATGATATCCGGGTTCCAAATCTTTCGGTGATAAGAATCTTGGACAACCTTCCAATTACCACGTTTACCCGGGAAATCAAGGTAAAAGACTTGTGTTTCTTGCGTTGCAAGAATGAATAGTTCATTTTGAAACGATACACGATCGGTCATAATTTGCTTAATGTTGTTTCTATAGGTACATCGTTTTAGGCGATTACTGTTATTAGTGTCGAACCATTTGACTTTGAACAACACAACATTGAATGAAATATATGAAAACTCGAGAATTTCTTCAAGCTGGCCATAATGCATTCCTCCATCGGGGTTAGGAGTTGAAATTCCGCTGTTTTGAGTTGAACGACGTAAATCACGGTCGTGTACAGTAAACTTCACACCGTTGACTACGCAAGAGTTGACTGAGACTGTAGTACATGATGGTCCACAAGCCAAAGCGAATAACTCGGCGGTACAACTTAGGTCCTTCTGTACTTTTAATTCACGAATCTATGAAAAAGTTAAGAATAGATAGATATGAGTAATAGTCATTATTTATACAGGGTAATACATACAATAAGTCTACCTTCATCTCAAACCAGTGAGGAAACCCTTCTTCCAAGTCTCTGCCAGGAAATGCCCTGTAAATGTTCATGATATTAGAATAAGTCGTCGAATAACAACTTACGTGAAACAAATTTTGAAATAAAATGCGTACCTCTTGTACGCGTTCATGTACGGGTCGATTTCATGACTGTTGTGTAGTACGTACCATACTACTTGCTTCATTGTGTCTGCTTTAAACCGAACTAATGATTGTTTACCATTCTTTTTGCAGACTGATCGAAACACCTCAAATCGACTTGTTGGCCTTGGACCGTCCTCATTCCGGTCAGGACGATTAAATCTCGTCTCAACACCCCGAAAATAATGCGAACAGAAAGTTAATGCTTCATCTGCAATATAACCCTCCGCTATTGAACCTTCAGGCTTGGATTTATTTCTGACATAATTTTTGAGCTTTTTCATGTATCTTTCAAATGGATACATCCACCTCATGTAAACAGGACCGCCTTCAATAGCCTCTTCCGGTAGATGAATAACCAAGTGAATCATAATGTCAAAAAAAGCTGGAGGATATATTTGCTCGAAACTGCACAAAATATTGATCAGTTGTGCTCTAGCTTTCAACATGTCATCCACCATCAAAGTTCAAGCGCATATTTGTTTGAAGAATGAACAAAGCTCGATTATTGGTGTTGCGGTGGTTTGGTCCTTCAAGTAATTTTGAAGTCCAGTAGGAAGCAACCGTTGCATCATTATGTGACAGTCATGAGCCTTCAAGCCTGTTATGTTGCTATCGTTGTCGGTCACTTTATGCTTGAAGTTAGATCCAAACCCATCAGGTAGTTTAACACCTTTGATGAATTAAGAAAAAAAATCAGAATATTAGAATAAGTTGTCGAAATGAATACGCGAATTAATTCGAACAAAGAAATTTTCAAATAAAACGCGTACCTTTAATGAATTGACAAAAAAGTTTTCTTTCTTCGGTTGTGAAAGAGTACGTAGGATGAGGCTTAGAGCACTTCCCGTTTCCTTTGTTGACGAGCCACAAGTCAGTACGAATATTCAAATTTTGTAAGTCTTGTCTTGCCTTGTTGGTGTCTTTTGATTTGTCATTCATTAACAAAGTACCCAACACACTCTCACACACATTTTTTTCGATATGCATGACATCTAAATTGTGTTTTAGTGTAAGAAAAGACCAATACTCTAGCTCGTAGAAAACAGATTTTTTTGTCCAATTCAATTCGCGATCTTGATCACGTTTTTTTTTTCGCACCCCTATATCTTGGATGTTTCCTCGGGACACGTTTAGGCAATATTCTTAGTTGATCCAAGATGTCATCACTGGTAAATTTTCTAGGAGGGTCTGTATTATCTACCTCTGTATAGAATGCCCTTCTGTTCTTCCGCCATTTATTGGTCATGCTTAAGAATCTTCTGTGACCAACATAAGCGGTTTTGTTTAACACGTGCATAGCTGGAGTGTCTACATTACATGTTGGACATGCCATGTAACCTTGCCCACTCCACCCAGACAAACTACTTCGAGCGGGAAAGTCATTGATAGTCCATAAAAGCGCTGCTTTCATACAGAATTCGGTGCCTGTAACAACATCCTTAGTGATGACTCCATCTTTCCATAAAGTCTTTAGGTCACCAATCAAAGGCCTCAGGTAAATATCAATATCCTTACCTAGTGATTTGGGGCCCGGAATTAACAATGTCAACATAAGAGAAGTCTCTCTCATACATATCCAGGGAGGCGTATTGTATGTGGTTAATATGACTGGCTACATACTGTATGCACTACAACAAATTAGGTTTTATAGGACGCCGAATAATGTCCTATCATGTTACTTTATAGGACCTTTAGCATAATAGGACCAATGACATAAGTGTCGCATATAAAGGCGTTGTATTAAGTGTAAAAATTATTAAGACACTTATAAGCATCTTAATAAGTGCCAATATTATGAAACCAAAAAAATAGTCTCATAAAATGTTTTATACGACACAATTTGTGTCCTGATAGACAAGTTAATAGGATGCTTTAAAGTGTTCTAAAATATGCTGACCCACTATCACGTATTAAGACGCATTCATGCGTCCTAAAAAGTGTTTTCTTAGGATGAAATTGTGTGTTGCATCAAATCTTATTTGAGTGGAAGAAAAAGGTCCTAATACACATGTATCTGTTGGGACCAAATTTAGTGTCACGCTTGTTATTTTTACAATATTTGGTTTCAATATACTTTCATGAAACTGTTGTAGGTTGTAAGAACAATTCCAATTGAACACACTATAAAACACAACATATAAAAGATTAATGAGTCAAAATAGTAGCAGATAAAAGCATTAAGTTTCATATACATAACAAAAATTTTAACCCAATAAAGGTTAACATCATCCAAAATAGTCTTTAAAATTTTATTACATGGAAATTGAACAATACTAACTAAATTCGAAGTAGATAAACTAAGTCATTATGGATCATCTTCAAGCATCATCTTCACGTACCACCTGCAATTATACAACCCACAAACATAAGACATCACAACCTATTTAATTTTTAACAGCAACAAATTATTATTCATTAAACTAAAAAGCCTCACAACTACAAACACATAAAATAAATCACCCACAACATCTCACTAAAGTGCCATAGTCTTGTTGCAGCCTTAACCCATTAAAATTGAAGCAAACTACTTTATAATTACCCATTAAAATCCATGACTACGCAATTTTGTTTGGCAAACACTAGGCTAATTATTTACTAATGTTGGACCTTTACTTTTTAATTGGCCAACGCATCACAATTATGGTGTATGGACCTTTGATTCTCCATGACTACAATTATGCTGTATACATGAGCTTAATATCCATGTTCTGTTCTTTGTTGTCTACATGACCATTACTTTTTATTGTAACATTTGATACTCCATAACTAATGACCTTATTCTAATAATATTCATGTTCTTTGCTGTAAAGAAGAGTCTCCATAACTAATAAACACTAGTCATTGTTTTACATACTGTATAGAAAAAAAGTTTTAGCCTTCTCTCTTGACAAACAAATTCCAAATAACCACTAGAATTTTCTTATATGTTGGTAACACTTGTTTGTAACACTTGATCCTCCATAATGTTGGAAAATTTAGTGCACTTGTGGGATTAGTTCACACCTTGTAATGGGTTAGGAGGTACGGAGTGTACACCCATAAGGTCCATGAACACCCTGACTTTCCTAGTGGTTTGTATTGGTAGTGCTAGTAGAAAGTACTGCATGTGGAAAGTACTGCTTGTGGAAAGTACTGCTTGTGGTTTCCACTGATAAGCAGTATTTCCACTGATAAGCAGTGTTTCCACTGAAGTACTATGAAAGTACTGCTAGAGGTATGAAAGTACTGCTAGTGTTAAAGTACTGCTAAATGGCAGTTACAACTACTTAATGACCACGTTTAATTGGTCATGTAACCACTAACAGCTATAATGGGGAGAGTTATGAGGTGATTAATGGGCCGATTAATCCTCATAATTCCATTTGAACGGCTGAGAGTAATGTCCTATAAATAGGATATCTGATTATGCATGAGGGACACACAGAAAACTATTAACACTTATTAGCGCAAGGGTTATAGAATTGTGCCTAATTCCATAACTGCATTTGGTCTTATCCCAAGTAGATATTCATGTAACCCAGGCATTAGGGTCGAATAGTTTACTTTGGAAAGTGATCACACGATTTCAAGTGATATCCGGTAACCACCTAGTGGTATTTGTTTCTGCTGAATTGATTATCTAACCCTGCTGCTGGGCTCACCACACCAACAATCAAAGTAAACTATCTTGTGATAATCAATGGCAATTGCTGCAATGAAACACATGGCTTCAAACTTTGCCAAGCTTGATAAGTTTGAAGGGGTGGACTTTAGGAGGTGGCAGAAGAAGATGCACTTCTTGCTGTCAAGCATGAGTGTGGTGTATGTGCTTGCTACACCTATTCCTGATGATGGGGATGATGCTACTGTGGAGCAGATCAGGAGGAGGAGCAAGTGGGAGAATGATGACTACATATGCAGAGGTCTTATTCTCAATGGTATGTCTGATTCTCTGTTTGATATTTATCAGAACTTTGAATCTTCCAAAGAACTGTGGGATTCCTTGGATGCCAAATATATGGCTGAGGATGCATCAAGTAAGAAGTTCCTTGTTAGTAATTTCACAAATTACAAAATGACTGATTCAAGACCAGTTATGGAACAATACAATGAACTTCTTGGAATACTTGGAAGGTTTACACAACACCAAATGAACATGGATGAGGCTATCAAAGTCTCTTGTGTCATTGACAAACTCCCTCCTTCATGGAAAGATTTCAAGCATACCTTGAAACATATGAAGGAGGAGTTAACTCTTGTTGAGTTGGGCAGTCATCTGCACATTGAGGAATCTCTCAAAGTGCAGGATAATGACAAGCCAAAGAGTGGCAATGCTGCTGGACCATCTGTTGTCAATATGGTGGAGCATAACAACTCCACCAGGTACAATGACAACAAAGGCAAACACAAATTTCATGATAACACAAGGGCAGATCCTAACAAAGAAGGCAACACCTACTTGTTGGAAATGTGGCAAGACTGGTCACATTAAAAGGGACTGCAAGGGTGTTAAAGTTGGTGGTAAAGCCAATGGATCAGGCACTAATGGTTCAGGGAGTGGTGGTTCAGCCAACTCACTGAAAGGTCAGAATATGTTTAATAAGTCTTTTCAGATTTATTATGTTACATATGTATCTGAATCTTTTTATGTGCAGGATGATGATGTTGCGTGGTGGGTTGACTCTGGTGCAACAGTTCATGTGTGTAAAGATAGAAGCTGGTTCAAGACTTATGAGTCACTGGATGATGGTTCTATTCTTCACATGGGAAATGAGTCAACAGCCTTGGTGCATGGTCGTGGTTGTGTAGATCTTAGGTTTAGTTCAGGAAAGATTGTAACTTTGTTTGATGTTATTCATGTTCCTGATATCAGGAAGAACTTGGTTTCAAGTAGTATTTTGAATAATCATGGTTATAAACAAGTTATTGAGTCTGATAAATTTGTGCTTTCTAAGCATGGTATTTTTATTGGTTTTGGTTATTTATGTAATCAAATGTTCAGGCTTAATGTTACAACTGATAGTGTTATTTCAGCTTTTGTGACCACATATGACCAGACTGACTCTACCCTTTGGCATGCTAGACTTGGCCATGTTCACTATAAAAGGATGCAAGAAATGTCTAGGGATGGTTTAATCCCAGCATTTGACATGGACACTGAAAAGTGTAAAACTTGCATGTTGACCAAGATAACCAAGAAACCTTTTCAGGGTGTTAGTCGTGAGACTAAGTTCTTGGAGCTAATACACAGTGACCTGTGTGATTTGCATGCCACTCCTTCTTTGGGGAATAAGAAGTACTTTGTGACATTTATTGATGATGCTTCTAGATTTTGTTATGTCTATCTGTTACATACCAAGGATGAAGCATTAGATAAATTCAAAGTGTTTAAAACAGAAGTCGAATTACAACTCGGGTCTTTGATCAAAAGATTAAGGACTGATAGGGGAGGTGAGTACATGGATACTCAGTACTTTCAGTCTATTGGAATAATCCATGAAACGACTGCCCCTTATACTCCTCAGCAAAATGGTATTTCTGAAAGGAAAAACAAGGTGCTGAATGAGATGGTTAATTCCATGTTGTCCTATTTAGGACTGAGTCAAGGGTTCTGGGGTGAAGCTATGTTAACAGCTTGCTATTTATTAAATAGGGTTCCCAACAAAAGGAACAAGGTTACCCCTTATGAACTCTGGACTAAAAGGAAACCCAACCTGAACTATCTCAGGGTCTGGGGTTGTAGGGCTGTTGTAAGACTCCCTGATCCAAAGCTAAGGACTTTGGGTGAAAGAGGCATTGACTGCATCTTTTTTGGATATGCTGAGCATTCCAAGGCTTTTAGGTTCTATGTTATTGAACCTAATGAATATGTTTCAGTTAACTCAATAATTGAATCAAGGGATGCAGACTTTGATGAGAATAGATTCTCATCAGTCCCAAGACCAAGTCAGAGGATTCCTAATGGAACTCATGACACTAGTGTATCAGAGGTCCCTGATGATGAACCATCAGTGGTCCCTGATGAGGTTGTGGTTCAACAACCTGAACCTGTGCTCAGGAAGAGCAAAAGGGTCAGGACTCCAAAGTCATTTGGACCTGAGTTTCAACTATACTTAGTTGAAGGAACTAGGGATGAGGTCTCTGACCAATACTCCTATTGCTTCATTGTTGAGGATGATCCCAAGACATTTGAAGAAGCAATGAAGTCCCAGGACATTGCTTTCTGGAAAGAAGCAATCAATGATGAGATGGATTCCATAATGGGCAACAACACTTGGGTGTTGGTTGATCTACCTCCTGGTTGCAAACCTCTGGGTTGCAAATGGATTTTCAAAACGAAAATGAAGGTAGATGGAACTATTGAAAAGTTCAAGGCTAGACTAGTCATTCAGGGCTTTAAACAAAAGTCAGGAATAGACTATTTTGATACTTATGCCCCTGTGGCTCGTATCAGTACCATAAGACTGCTGATTGCTATGGCATCTATTCACAATCTGGTTATTCATCAGATGGATGTGAAAACAGCTTTCTTGAATGGTGAGTTGGAAGAGGAGGTTTATATGAACCAACCTCTGGGCTTCATCATGCCTGGCAATGAAAACAAGGTGTGTAAACTGATTAAGTCTCTTTATGGACTGAAGTAGGCACCTAAGTAATGGCATCAAAAATTTGATGAAGTGGTTTTGTCTAGTGGATATGTTCTTAACCAAGCTGACAAATGTGTATATAGCAAATTTGATGAATCTGGTAAAGGAGTCATCATTTGCCTATATGTTGATGACATGCTGATCTTTGGCACTGAGCAAAATCAGGTTGACCTGACAAAGGAATTTTTGTCATCAAGGTTCTCCATGAAGGACATGGGGGAGGCTGATGTTATCCTTGGTATTAGGATTAAACATGAAAGTAAAAGAATTTCTATCTCTCAGTCTCATTATATTGAGAAGGTGCTGAGGAAATTCAATTACTTTGATTGTACTCCAGTGAGTACACCTATGGATACTTGTGAGAAGCTGATGCCTAATCATGGCAAGGCTGTATCTCAACTTGAGTATTCTAGGGTAATTGGCTGCTTGATGTATGCCATGACTTGTACAAGACCTGATATTGGTTTTGCAGTGGGAAAATTGAGCAGGTATACTAGTAATCCTAGTGCTCATCACTGGAAAGCAGTTCAAAGGGTACTGAAGTATTTGAAGAGAACTATGGATTATAGTCTCTTATATACTGGTTACCCATCAGTGTTGGAAGGTTACACTGAGTCAAGTTGGATCAGTAACACTGAAGACAATTCGTCTACTAGTGGCTGGGTATTCTTACTTGGTGGAGGTGCAATTTCTTGGGCATCCAAGAAACAAACTTGCATCACCAGTTCAACAATGGAATCTGAATTTGTGGCTCTAGCAGCTGCTGGTAAAGAAGCTGAATGGTTGAAAAACTTGCTTCTTGAGATTCCATTGTGGCCTAAACCTATAGCACCTATTTCTATCCGTTGTGATAGTACAACTACATTGGCTAAGGCTTATAGCCAAATGTACAATGGTAAGTCTAGACACTTAGGTGTCAGACATAGCATGATTCGTGAGCTTATCATGAATGGGGTGGTATCTATAGAGTTTGTTAGATCTCAACAGAACTTAGCTGATCACTTGACGAAGGGTTTGGCTAGAGACTTGGTAATAAAGTCTGCTAAAGGGATGGGTTTAAGTCCAACTTAGTCACTGAATGCTAGGACACCCAACTCCCTCCTAAGGAAACTTGGGAGCTGAGTTCAATGTGGAAAGCTGAACATTCAGTGGACTGGAGCACATGTTTTATTTACATCCCAAGGTTGTGCTCAGAACCTGCTGAAAGGAGGATGAAGTCTTTACTTCTTAATGGTTAATTTTTTTTGAAAAAGTGCTTGGCAGGAGCATGACTAATGAGGAACCACCTATGTAAATGTTGAAGTTTTGCCGCTTCAGGAAGCTTTGGACTTTAGCTTTTACAACATTTATGAATTTGGATATGGACACATGACTTGTATAGTGTCAGGAGCTGATAAGTGTTTGAAAACTTGTGTGTATTTTATCTTCAGGTATTCAAATGGGTTGAAGGGTTCAATTCTTAGAACACCCTGATTCTCGAATATTTGAACGTGTAATTTACTAAGATGGAAATTCAATCCTCAGGACATTTCGTTTATGCACATGTTTTGTTTAATGTTTGGTTTTCATGCAAAGGAAGTGAACTAAATTTGGGGAGGATTGTTGGAAAATTTAGTGCACTTGTGGGATTAGTTCACACCTTGTAACGGGTTAGGAGGTACGGAGTGTACACCCATAAGGTCCATGAACACCCTGACTTTCCTAGTGGTTTGTATTGGTAGTGCTAGTAGAAAGTACTGCATGTGGAAAGTACTGCTTGTGGAAAATACTGCTTGTGAAAAGTACTGCTTGTGGTTTCCACTGATAAGCAGTATTTCCACTGATAAGCAGTGTTTCCACTGAAGTACTATGAAAGTACTGCTAGAGGTATGAAAGTACTGCTAGTGTTAAAGTACTGCTAAATGGAAGTTACAACTGCTTAATGACCACGTTTAATTGGTCATGTAACCACTAACAGCTATAATGGGGAGAGTTATGAGGTGATTAATGGGCCGATTAATCCTCATAATTCCATTTGAACGGCTGAGAGTAATGTCCTATAAATAGGATATCTGATTATGCATGAGGGACACACAGAAAACTATTAACACTTATTAGCGCAAGGGTTATAGAATTGTGCCTAATTCCATAACTGCATTTGGTCTTATCCCAAGTAGATATTCGTGTAACCCAGGCATTAGGGTCGAATAGTTTACTTTGGAAAGTGATCACACGATTCCAAGTGATATCCGGTAATCACCTAGTGGTATTTGTTTCTGCTGAATTGATTATCTAACCCTGCTGCTGGGCTCACCACACCAACACATAACTAATAACCATATCAAGTCTCCATAGCTAATGACCACTATTGTAAGCAAGAGTTCCAAATATAAGAAAATTTAAATCTTCTTTCTTGACATATGCAGGCTCAAATATATCTATCAAAACTCTATACTTCGAGCCATAAACTTAAATAACTCTCTAATGGTACCAACGTATATAGACTAAACACATACACAAGGCTAGTATGTAAATTTTATGAATCAGTAAGCAAAACGAGTACTAGTAGGAACACAAGCTACCAATTTGACATACCTTTGAGATTTCTTTATTCCAAGTCTTAACAAGTTTTTTCCATTGACCTGGACGCACTAGTTTTGGCTTGGAATTAATTTGTTCACGATAAGACAATGATGGATCATAATAGTCTTTCTTCACTCTCGCCCTCTAGTTCCTAACCATCTTTCCCAAAGGACTGTAAAATCCAAATAAACACGCAATAAAATGACTACATACCTTCGTCATCATCCGAAATTCCAAATGGTTTGACCCCATCTGAAGTACATCTTCAACTTGTTGGCTGTTGTTGCGACTCCTGGTGAGAACTCTCTTATCCTTCCGTGACGACATCGTCTGAAAATAAATCATTTATTCATCAAACGATTACATATTTTCTATTGCCCTAATTTAAATTAATAAGCTTGGAGATATAACCAAAAGTTTAGGTCATCTACTTCTCATTTACTCAATTTTATCAATTGATTACACCAATCATAGAGAATCAACAGAATTAATCAAGAACAAAAAACTAGGGTTTCAAAATCTCCAAAATTATGATAAGCCTAGATCTTTATCAAGTTTAGGATAAACTAACATAGTTTAATTATAAAAATAATGCTTAGGTACTTAGTAAATGAATGTGGAACATGATTTTACCTTATTTTCGTGAGAATAGTTCTTGTAACTGTGTGAGAGATAATAGGAGGAGAAACAGATTTGATATAAATGGTGAGATTGGAAGAGCGATGGTTTTGCTTTGGGTTTCACAAAGGGCGGGCTGGATATACATAAAAATAAAACAAATCAGGGGGAAAAGATGGAGGGAAATGCCAAATATATTTTGTTTCACCAAAAAAGTTTAAGTTTTACAATCACTTATGTAAAATAGTAATAGTGTATTGTAGGGGTGAGCATCCGTCCCGGACCGGACTGGGCCGATCAGACCGAGGACCGAATTTGCCAAAAAGCTTAGACCGAGGACCGGACTGAATGTGGTCGGTCCGGTCAGGTCTAATCTCGGTCGGTCCGGTCCAACAAGGCCAAAATAGTCGTTTTGTGGTCTGGATCGAACTGGACCGACCGGACCGAAGACCGAATTAGCCCAAAAGCCTAGATCGAGGATCGTGGGTTCGGTCCGGTCCGGTCAGGTCCGGTCTCGGTCGGTCCGGTCTGTTCGGGTCGTTTGCTCACCCCTAGTGTATTGATCAAATTTTTAATAATCAAAATTTTATATCATTAAGTTTGGGATTTATAATGAGTAATTCAATATATATTACTACGTATAAATTACATGTGAAGCTTTTTTTATTGAGTAATGTTAGACCTACATAATATTTACACAAAAAAATCCACACAATGATGTGGCTATGTGTGATTGGTGGTTTTATCTACAATTTCTCTTTCTTCTTTTTGATTAGCACAATCACACATAGCTACATCGTTGTGTGGATTTTTTTGTGTAAATCTTTCGTGGGTTTAGCATTATTCTATATTAGTCGATGTGTAATAACATGTCACTCCTCAATCTCTCATTAAAATACTATTTGTTTTATTCTTTCACATATAAAACCAATACATACAACTAATCTTTTTTCTAATCATTATTAACAACCAAAACTAACATATAATATTATTTATCAACAACTCATATCTAAATAAAAGAAAATATGCATAGCCATTCATGTTGTGACATGTGGCAGATTGGGTCAAAAAAATTCAATGTCCAACTTTTGTATAAACATAATATTATATTATGTATTTATTATATTTATACTTCTAATCGGTTGGTGAAGGTCACCAATAAATATAGTCTTAGTAGGACATAATCGAGTCAATTTCCATACAAAATTTCACTTAATGTTTTTTATGTTAACGTGTTATGGTGCTTGACATTTTGACCAACTAGTCCATGCAATATTGAGTTTAGATCATCACACAAACTCAAAACGTAGTACGAACTTGCCAAGCTTGACATGACAATAGAATTGAAATATCAAAACGTTAGTTGACTATGAAACTCATAGTTCTACGTAATACTTTTGGGTTTTGTAAAATACGATAATAACATATATCAAATGTGTTAGAACTCATATACATTAGGTGTCCTATAGTCAAATACAATAAGATACCAATGAACTAGTATTCGGTAAAATTTGTGATAATAAGACTAAAATATCAAGTGTCGTATCAAGTTTCTTTCATAATAAGACCTAAGTAAATAAGTGTTTCATAAAACTTATTTCATACGACTTGTATACTAAGTGTCCTATTAAAATTCTTCGTTATACGACCAAACCGTATAAGTGTCCTATAAAATTGAATCTAATAGGCCGCATATACCTTTGTCACACTAGATTATATATAATATGACCTATACGTCTTAGAGTCCTATAAAACTTAAGATAATAGGACCTAAATAGCAAGTGTCATATTACGTTATATCATGACGAGACTCAAATGAGTAAGTGTCATATAAAACTCATCTAATAAGACCAAAACATGAAATGTCCTATTAGGTTCCATGTTAATAGGACTCATAAACTAGCTCGTCATATTAAATGTGTTTTTAGGACGCTGGTTAAAAAAGCGTCGCAGAAAAAGGTCCTAAAAGGCCCATTTTCTTGTAGTGATGACTGACTAAGGTTGCCGTACGGATTGAAACCATCAGCAGCCAACCCTAACCGGACGTTTCTTTTTTCTTTAGCAAATTCCTTCGAATATTTGATGTCAAATTTCTTCCATGCTTGACCATCAACCGGGTGTTGCATCTTACCGTTCTCCGTAGACTGCCCAGACGCATGCCAAGTCATATGTTTTGCAGTGTGTTTAGACTTGTACAAACGTTGTAGTCTAGGAATGATAGGAAAGTAACGCAATACCTTGTTAGGAACTTTCTTCCCCAGTGTGTTCTTTTCTTTCCATCTACTAGCGTCGCAGATCGGACAAGTCTGCAAATCTTCGTTACCCGCCCCCCGATATAAAAAGCAATCATTTACACAAGCATGTATCGATTCATATCCTAACCCGATAGTTTTAAATGTCTTCTTTATTTTATAGTATGACGATGGCATCTTGTATCCTAGAACGGGCGGGAAAACTTCCTTGAATACAGTTAGGAACTCATTAAATGTGGTGTCACTCACCTTACCTTTGACCTTGATGTGCGTAATCTTTGCCATAAAGTCTAATGAAGACATCCACTCACAGGCTGGGTATAGTTTTTCGTTGGCAGTGGCAAGTAACTCCTCATACTCATTACGTTGAGGAATTGCGTCGTTACTTGTCTCGCCAATATTTCCTTAAGTTGGATCATCTGGTTCGTTATTCGGACCAATATCATGAAGGAACTCAGCCATATCACTCATCCCAGGGTGTCTTGTGTTGTGTACGGCTGTTCGGCCATCCGGCTCACCATGATTATACCATTTCGTATAACTATGGTCCCAGCCATTTGTGTGTATGTGGTCAAACAAAAATTCGTGCTTAATCCAGTTTACGTTTAAACAAAGAGCACATGGACATTTTATATTCCCATCAATATTCACCAAGGGCTTGCAATGCTTGCAGAAAGCTTTAAGACCAACTAAGAATTCTCTACTGGTACGTGCTAGTGAGACCCAACTTTTATCAATTGGCATAACTGCGTTTTAATGAAGCAATAAATAATTATATAAACTTAAAATGTTCACAAAAAATCTACACGTAAACACATAAAGGTGGAATTACCAGTTGTACGTTTTGTTCACCTAATCCAACTATGGAAGGCAATCCTAACCCACTCTTTGAATGTTTCGTCTCATATATGAATGCGTATAATTGAATTTACTATTTGAGAAAATTTCGGCAGCATTTCCCCTCAACTCCCCAAATATGTGCAGTAAAGATATATTCGTAGGAGTAAAGGGGAAACAGTGTCGAAATTTTCACAAATAGTAAATCAATTATACGCATTCATATCCAAAATGAGACAAAACATTCAAAAAGCAGTCCCAAACAGGGGACTTTCCGAAATTAATTTCTAATAAATTAATTTCGGACGACTTTTCTATGGGATGATTAACTTCGGATGGGGAATTTCCGAAATTAATCACTAAAGTCCTCAAATCATTTACAATAAGTTTATTAACTTTGGACGGGGAACTTCGGACGGCTTATTTGGAGACTTGTGAACTTATATAAGTTTATTATATCATAATATACTTATATCAGCCCACAAGTCTCCAAATAAGCCGGAAAATTGAAGAAAAACATACCGATTGTGGTCTTGGCTCTCGGCTAGCTGGTCTTGACAGAAGGCTGGTCTCGACTGTAAAAAAATGAAAATTGTTAATAAAAATCAATATCATTAAAAAAAAATCAAAATTACAACATAAACCAAACACCCCTTGTGGGATGCGGTTTGGACAGCATAAACCAAACGCCCCTTGTGGGCTGATAAGCCGGTTATAAGCCGAAACAAACACCCCTTGTGGGCTGATAAGCCGGTTATAAGCCGAAACAAACACCCCTTGTGGGCTGATAAGCAAATCCAATGAGTCACGACCTGAGACCAATACTAATATACCAACACTCATTCCCAGATTTTAACCACACGAAAGGTTTCAAAACTGATTTTACATTGTTAATTTGTATACAGATTTTATACATGAGACTCATAACCACACTGTTTTAACATCGACACTATCATTCTGCTACTATCATTCTAATGATAGAATACACTAAAAACCAACACCAATTTACCATTTTTTTTGTAGTTCTGCTATACAAGATCTAAACACTATAGAATGCCACAATGGCAGGAAACAAGTACTTTATACATGTGATGTTCAATGGCAGGAAACAAGTGATGTTCAATGGCAGGAAACAAGTAACAAAAAAAAAGAATGTAAACAAGCTGAGACATACCCTACTCATATTAACATATTAAGCTAACTGCCTACCAATACTCGCTAAAAACAGATTAAGCCGGTGCATTGCATACCCTACTCATATTAACAGGAAGCTAAAAAAATACATACACATTCAAAAACAGGGAGCTATATACTTTTGCCGGCGACATGTCCCCGCTAAAAAAATAAACAAAAAAAAACATAAACAAACCTTTTGGTCTCAGCTCACGGTTGTGGTCTCGGCTCGGTCTCGGCTCACGTAAGCACCATATTGTGGTCTCACCACAGCTACTGTAGCAAAAAAAATAAACAAAAAAAAATTATAAATTAAAAATTAAACAATTAACAATTAACAAAAAATAACAATTAACAAATAACAACGATTAAAACAAAATTTAAAATAACGAAAATTAAAAAACTAGCAAAATTAATAATTAGCAAAATTAAAAAAAAAATTGTACCTTGGTTTGTTATAAGGATGTTGTGAGAGTAGGGGGGAAGAGAAAGAATCAAACAATGAGAGGGTTTGAGAAAAAGAATTAAACAATGAGAGGGTTGAGAGTAGCAATGGAGGTGGTGCACAGTGGTGCGAGTGTGGGGAAGACAACGCAGTGGTAGTGGTGGTGGTGTGAGAGTAGCAGTGGTGGTGGTGGTGGTGTGAGAGTAGCAGCGGTGCTGTGGTGGTGAGTTGAGAGGAGGAAGACGAGGGTTTTTTTCGTTTTTTTTCCCGAGTGAGACCAAATCTGTTAATAATTGAGGTTAATATTTCGTTTCAACTTTTGCCGGGGACAAATCCCCGGAGAAAGTTTTATTTGTCTTCTAGCGACACTTTTGCCGGGGACATGTCCCCGGGGAAAATGATGGCGGGATAAAGTAAAAGTGCGGAGGGAAAATAAAAATTTACTCCAAAACTTTCCCCGGGGACCTGTCCCCGGTAAAATTTTTAATAGTAAAATTAAAATTATCATTTTATATAATTAGAATTAATAATAAATTATAAAATTATATAATTAAATTTAACCTATAAATTATAACACTAATCTAGTATAGGTGCATTGGTATACGTATCATGTTAAACGAGTGAGTATAGGTGCATTGGTATACGTATCATGTTAAGCGAGCAAGTATTGGTGCATTGGTATACGTATCATGTTAAACGAGCGAGTATAGGTGCATTGGTATACGTATCATGTTAAACGAGCAAGTATAGGTGCATTGGTATACGTATCATGTTAAACGAGCAAGTATAGGTGCATTGGTATACTTATCATGTTAAACGAGCAAGTATAGGTGCATTGGTATACGTATCATGTTAAACGAGCGAGTATAAGTGCATTGGTATACGTATCATGTTAAACGAGCAAGTATATGTGCATTGGTATACGTATCATGTTAAACGAGCGAGTATAGGTGCATTGGTATACGTATCATGTTAAACGAGCAAGTATAGGTGCATTGGTATACGTATCATGTTAAACGAGCAAGTATAGGTGCATTGGTATACGTATCATGTTAAACGAGCGAGTATAGGTGCATTGGTATACGTATCATGTTAAACGAGCGAGTATAGGTGCATTGGTATACGTATCATGTTAAACGAGCAAGTATAGGTGCATTGGTATACGTATCATGTTAAACAAGAAACTATAGGTGCATTGGTACACGTATCATGTTAAACGAGCGAGTATAGGTGCATTGGTATACGTATCATGTTAAACGAGCAAGTATAGGTGCATTGGTATACGTATCATGTTAAACGAACTAGACATCAATGGCAACTCTATGCTCAAGGTAGTAACTTGTTTAAATATTTGATCAACTTTTTATTATATGTTTAGATATGTTACAATATAATAGTTATGTATTAATTATTATTATTATTATTATTATTATTATTATTATTATTATTATTGTTATTATTATTATTACTGGTCTCAACTTCCCAAAAAAAAAATGGCGCCAAGAATTCCCACCAAAAAAATGGCGCCAAGAATTCCTACAAAAAACATGGCGCCAAAACTTCCCACCAAAAGCTACCAGATCTGCTTTATATATCACAAAAATCTACCAGATCTTATCCTCAAAACCACTCAACCTTGAGATCTTATCCCACCAAAATCTACCAGATCTTATCCTCAAAACCACTCAACCTCACAACCTCTTATCTTCACACAAATTTTAATACCTGAGATGGAGCAATTTAATCCTTTTATGTGTTCTTGTGGAGCAGGAAATATAAAATTAAGAACATCACATAGAGAATATTCATCTGGACGACAATATTATTCATGTCCTCTGTCAAAGGTGAACAATCATACATTTCTTATTTATGTAAATATACAAATAATTGGGTTGTAATCTCTTACAATTTTCTTATTATGTAACAGCCCAGAAAAGATAACGGATGCGGATATTTTATGTGGAAGGATGTATTTGACGAGTACTTAAGAACAATCTCTGCACCAACAGAGTGCTCGAGCTGCCATGAAAAAGATCTTAGGATAAGGTTGCTGGAAACACAAAAACATGTGCTAGAGACAAGAGTAAGGTTGCTGGAGGCCAAACTTGAAATGGCAGCGATTCCTGACGACCACGCATGTCAGTCGGATGCATTACTTCGTGAGCTGTTAGGTGACATGGAAAATCTTCGTATGTAGTAGTAGTAGTAGTAGTAGTAGTTGTTGTTGTTGTTGTTGTTGTTCTTGTTCTTGTTCTTGTTGTTGCTGATCAAAGTAGTAGTTGTTCTTGTAGTTGTTGTTGTTGATGTTGTTGTTCTTGTAGTATGTATCTGTCAAGTATTTTCATAAATCAAAGCACATGATGGATTTGTAAAGCTGACCATGTTCTTAGTTAACCAGATTATGGTGTCCAAACACTCTTTTCCAATACTAAATTACATATGCTCAAAGAATGAAACTGAAGAAACAATATCACATTTAACAAACACGAATTAAGAACCATATTAATTCATCATAAATATAATATTTTTGTTTTTCCCATAGCTATATATCTACTATGTTTCGTCAAGTCTCATCAATAAATCCCAAGCGTTGGATAACCTGGAGATACAACCCAGCTGCTCAAAATTCAAGTATTCGTTTCTTTTGAAAAGATATTCTGTAACGACAGACGATGAAACTAAAGATATGCCGTTTTAATTTTAAAATAATTTAGGGTTTTTACGTAATGAAAAGACTATCCAAGCATCGTGGTTTTAGTTATGTATTAATAGTTGTAATAAAGTGTAATTTTTCTGAATATCAGGTTTTGCCGGGGACATGTCCCCGGGAAAAGGTTTGGCGGGAATTTTCCCGCGAACAATTAACATGCTTTTGACTTTGGTCAAAATTTGATAAAAGTTGAAAATACTTTCGGCGGGGACATGTCCCCGGAGAAACTTTACGTTGAATTTTGACTATCCGGTCAAAGTTTGATAAAAATCAAACTTACTTTCGCCGGGGACATGTCCCCGCCGAAAGTGTCCGTTGAATTTTCCATAACAAGTCAGCGTATTTATGTGCCACATCAGATTTTATTTTGTCGTTTAGTGACTTTCGCCGGGGACATGGTGTCCCCGGCGAAAGTCTCCTCGCCCGTCCATCCGATTGTTTTAGTGTAGCTTTCCGATGAATAAATCGCTCAATGTATTAGCTTTGTGTTTCAAGTGGTTTATGTTTGATATATTATGAGTTTTTTTAATAAAAGTTGTAGTTTATTAAGTTTATTATGTATAAAACGTGAACGAAAAAAAAACAAAAAAAACAAAACCCGAAAACCCAACCACATTCAATCGTTATAGCAGTTAAAAAAAACCCGGTTAAAACCGCTTTTCTCTACACGAACCGGTTACAAACTGTTTCAAACCGGTAGGATCAGTTTGGGTTTTTTATGCTCAAAACTCCACCCGACCCGAACCGGTTTTTGGCAATAACCGGTCAAACCGGGTTTGACCAAAAAACCCGTTAGGTTAGTAACCGAACCGGTTAGGCAGAAAAACCGGTCATGTACACGACTACTCCCATTTAATCGACATGAAATACAGAACAACATAAACATGTTGTTCAAACTATAGGTGGTAATTCCAGTGTAGAAGAAGTAGAAGTTCAAATTTCTATGATATTTTGTTGACTGCTTTTTCAGTCAAATAATGTTGAAGTGTAAAAAGAGTAGAAGTTCATCAGTGTTGTGCAAATGTAAATACAGGATACCTGAATTGGGTCATTATTGAATAGGTTCTTCAGTTGTTTTTACAGCCGCGACATACGAAATTGACGGAATTGGAATCTATATTACATTACATATTTGGTTTGGTTGGCAGAAACTTATCTATTGTAACTTACTTGCCTTTAATTACCGCTCATAGCAAACCGCAAAAAAGTTGTGTTAGTACCGACAGTTTCATAAAATGTGGCTATAACCAATCTTAATTATTTATAAGATATATCTTTAAAGACTCTTGATCCTTGTTCCGTATAGTTTTCTTTATTAATTGTTAGCGATTCTAAATTATAACTTGCTCATAAATTATCTATATTTGATTTCTATATCAATTGGTGTTGTATGTCGTGTACCAAGCTTTTTACCTCATGGATATTTGGTTGAAAATACATCAAAAGTTACCCATATTGTAGTCTTAATAGAAAACACAGTTTTACACGATCAATTCAACTATCATTCTAGTAACAGTTTCTGTAGAATTCATTTCATTTTCTCTAGTGGACAAATATTATTTATGTGTTGACCCCAACTGATACTAAGGGTGTGTTTGTTTTTTTTTAAAAAGTCTTACTAGCTCTCTTACTCTTACTAGTAAAACGTGGGCACTGGGCAGACGTTTTACTTGTTTGTTTTTTCATCACCAGTCAGACATGGTAAGAGCTAATATGTCTAAGTCTGTAAGAGGTGGCGAAAAGATCTTACTACCTCTTATTAACACCCCTTCAACTCATTTATCTTCAAAACCGTTCAACCCATTCATCTTCAAATTATGCAAAGCTAGGTTTTAAATTATTTGATATTAGTTAGAGTAAATTGCAAAAATCGTCCCTGTGGTTGGCTAATTGCAGGCGGCCTCCCTGTGGGGAAACTTTTTCATCATTTTGGTCCATGGCTTCTAACGTCGTTAGTGATGGTCAGTTAACTCGTGGTCCCAATTTGTAAATATCAAAGGGACAAGGACAAATGTGTCATTTTATGTCTTTGCCCCAAATTAAACTCGTTTAACCCACTTAAAACCCAATTGAACCCATCATTTTCAATCCTACAAATTTAAAAGCTAATTCACTTTCATCCTTATGCTTTACAACCACTAACCATGACAACGACAACCAGTTTATGGTACATAAGACCAGACGGAGAAAAAGTAGATACAAAAGCACTTTATGGTAAAAATCATACGTTGTTATTTACATCATTTGTTAATTTTGTTGTTGATATATTGTAATTGTAACTAAAACACTACTCTATGCTTGTGAAACAGATCAATATCCAAACTTGTTTTCAATAAGGTTTCATCATGAAGGAAGATTCACAGAGTTACCAAACAGGAAGTATGTTGGTGGTCAGGTAAATTTTGTGGACTTGATAGCCATTGATCAGTTTAATATTGATCTCATGAACTCTTTAATGTACTAAAGCTTAGGTTATGATGAGAATGTGAAAATGCATTATCACTACAAAGTACCTATGAAAGGTTTAGACATTGGACTGAAGCCTTTAGTTAGTGAAAATGATTTCTATGACATGTTAAAGCATGTTCCTAAGAATAAGGTTCTGTATGTATATGCTGAGCATGGCCATACAAATGTTGATTTAGAAGCAGAAAAAATGAAGTCATTGAAGCATAAGGTTGAAATCAAGGAGTTATATAGTAATGTGAATGTAGTTTACTTAGAATTGGAACAAAATGAGGGTCAGAGTGTTGGGATTGAGGAAACTAATAAGAGTGATGATGAGGACCAAAGTGAGAGTGAGGATGAGCAGCAAAGTGAGAGTGAGGATGAGCAGCAATCTGATGAGAGTGAGGAACACATAGAAGATATTGTTGATGAGGAACATATAATAGATGAGAGTGAAGTTAAGGTTAACATGACTAGTTTTAGGTTTCAAGTTGAAGCAGATAGTGTTGACCGAATGCAGCCTATAGTTAATATCAGTGAAGATGCTTTGGAGGTTATAGATTATGAGTCATTTGAAAGTGATGTAGGATCTGACACTGAATATGATAGGAGAAAAGGTTTGAGAAAATTAAGGAAAGGTACTGGTGCTTCAACTATCATAAATAGTTTAGATGCTGGACAAGAGTTTGCAAACAGGGATGAAGCAAAAGATAGAATCAGGGCACATTCAGTTGAGACTAGAAGGAATATAATGATAATAAAAAATGATAAACACAGGGTTAGAGCACAGTGCTATGGGATAGTTCCTGAGTCTGTGAAAGTGAAAAAAGAGAGTATCTTAAGTAGACAAAAAAACAAAGGAGGGCAATGGTGTAAATCATGATAAAGGTAAGGACAAAAGTGTAAATGCAAAAGAAGACAAAAAAACCTCTTTGTCCTTGGGTTGTGCATGTTTCAAAGGGTGATAAAGGCAAGCGGGTGGTTAAAACATTAAAGAATGTGCATAAATGTTTACAATCTAGGAAAATAAAAGCCTGCACATCCACTTTCCTCTCAAAACACATCCAAGATCTCTTGACCATGAACCTTGATATTCCTGTCAAGGTTGTCCAAGAACAAATGCAGAAAAAATTTAATGTAGGTCTTACTAATACCAAAGCATTTAGGGCTAAAGCAAAGACACAGGTTAATTTAAGGGGTGATGCTCAGCTTCAGTATTCACTATTGAGGGATTATGTGAATGAATTGATGAGTTGTAACCCAAATACCACTGTTAAGATTGATTTGTATGGGGAAGCAAATCCAGATTCACCCACAAGAATGTTTAGGAGGATCTATGTGTGTTTGGGTCCATTGAAAGAAGGTTTTAGAGCTGCTGGTAGGGATTTGTTAGGTCTAGATGGGGCTTTTACGAAAGGCCAGTATCCAGGACAGTTACTCACAGCAGTATGTGTTGATGCTAATAATGGTATATACCTAGTTGCTTATGGGATAGTTGAATCAGAAAATATTTATTCTTGGACATGGTTCTTGACCTGCCTTGGTGATGATTTGGATCTATACAGCAATTCCAACTTCACATTTATCACAGACAGATAGAAGGTTAGTTTCATAACTGTTTTTAAAGTGTTTGTTCAATTATTTGTTTTAACTTAATTCTTAAATGCTTTTTAAATTGGTATTTTAGGGCTTGTTACCTACAATTGCAAAGCTATTTCCTGCAGCAGAACATAGATTATGTGTAAGACATATTCATGAAAACATGAATCTTACTTGGAGAGGTGCAGAGTACAAGGACTTGTTGTGGAAGTGTGCAACTGCTACCACTGTAGTTGAATTTACCAGATACATGGAAGAGTTGAAAGAATACAACAAAAAGGCCTATGAATGGTTAAAAAAGATTGACCCACAACACTGGAGCAGATCTCACTTTTCAGGTATTTAATTATCAATTAATTTTAACCTTTTAGTTGGATCAGTTTGGTTTACTGTAGAGTCTTGTGAGCTAAGTGTGAAATTTACTTGTATTACAGGAAGGGCTAAGTGTGATCTAATGATCAACAATGTTTGTGAGGTCTTCAATAGGCAACTATTAGAAGCTAGGGAAAGTCCAATAATTTATGCACTAGAGTATGTTAGACAGTATCTCATGAAGAGGATAGTGTTAGTGCAGAAGGTGATTGACAAGAGTGAAGGTCCATTAACTCCATCTGTTACCAAGCTTTTTAATGCCATCAAGGATGCTGCAACTAATTATACAGTTGAGTGGAATGGAGCAGATTTATTTCAGGTTAAGGGTCCATGGGGGGAACAATGTGTGGTAAAATGGAATCAAAAGAATTGCAGTTGTAGGAAGTGGGAAGTGTCTGGAATTCCCTTCAAACATGCAGTAGCTTGTATGCATGACTTGGCAAACAATGGTATGAATGTTGGACTGCCAGAAGACTATGTTCATCACTCTTACAAGCTCCAAACATGGAAAGATGTGTATGCTTTCAAGGTGAATCCAGTGAATGGGAGACAATATTGGGCCAAGTTTGATTGCCCTGCTACTTTAATTCCACCCAAGTAAGTTCCTCAAATTGGTAGGCCATCTAAGAAAAGGAAGAAAAGTGCTGGTGAGATTGACATGGTGAAAGGGGGCAAACTTACAAGGAAAGGCAAAAGTTTGACATGTTGTATTTGTAAAGGGAGTGGTCACAACAAAAGAAGTTGTCCTGCTAAAGATGTTGGTCAGGTTGGAACAAGTCAATCAGGATCAAACAAGAGACCAAGAAACAAAGTGGTTGGTCAGGTTGGAAGTGAAGCTGGACATGAAGCTGGATCAAGTCAGGTTGGAAGTCAAAGTGCACATGAAGTTGGATCAAGTCAAGCTGCAAATGCTATTGCACCAGCAAATGCAGATGCACCAAGAAATGTTGTTGCACCAGATGTTACTCCAACCAAAAGAACCAAGAAAATGGCTTCAAGATTGAGTCCTAATTAATTTAGTTGCTGCACAACTATGTTTAAGACTATGTTTTGTTTTTAAGACCTTAGTATGGTATGAATGTTAAGACTTTGTTATGTTATGTTTACCACTATGGTATGTATGTCATACCAGTTTTCAATCTATGGCAAGTATTCTATCTTTATAATGCAATTTGTACATGTTTGTCATACCAGTTTACATTATGGTATGTATGTCATACCAGTTTTCAATCTATGCTAAGTATTCTATGCTGCAACATATACCAGTTAACATAAAGAACATAACCATAGCTTCATTACATATACCAAAACTTGTTGACCATTAAATACCAACCTTGATCAACTACCTTCATCAGTTAACATAAAAAGATTACATTAAGATCATAAAAACCACCACCAACCAACTACAAATCAAACAAATCTTCATCCTACGATATCCAACTGCCATAGCATCCAAAGATTCTTGGACTTCATTTCTTGACCTTAGAAGACCAGGTATAGTCTGCCTTGAACGAGCACACATAGGTGGATCAAACCATAAAAAGAACTCACAATGTGGTTCCTATAATGAAGTATTAACATAAGTTAGTAAATATACCATAAAAAAATGTATTACAAAAAACTCACCATTTGAGAGCAACACATAAACCTGCGACCAGGGTTATTGTTTGTCCAAGAAGTGCGAATAGTTTCTTGGATACCACAAAAACAATTCACATTTGCCATTACTTTGACTGATTTGGTATTCTCAAAAAAAGTAGGTTTTTTATGTTTGGGGAAGAGGAAATAGATTTGGGGAAGGTGGAGAGTATTTAATAAATGGGGAATTGTGGTGTAAGCATGTAAAATGACATATTTGTCCTCGTGTGCAAAGCATGTGCCTCCGTTAACTGACCATCACTAACGACGTTAGAAGCCAGGGACCAAAATGATGAAAAAGTTTCCCCACAGGGAGGCCGCCTACAATTAGCCAACCACATGGATGATTTTTGCAATCTGGGCAAACCACATGGACGATTTTTGCAATTTACTCTATTAGTTAAGTTACTTAATTGTTGTTTCATAGTGTTAAGTTTATGTTTTATTTTAAGACGATTTATGTAATAGTTTTTATTATGTTAAATTTTGGATATGTATTAAGATAATTTATTTAATGATTTATTGATTTATAATTGTGTTAAATCTATGATAAAAATGTTTTGTTTCAAGTTTACACTATCTACTTATTAGAGGCACTTTATTTTGCTTACTCACAAATTCATGCTTACCAAGGGACAAATCCTCACCATCCATCTAGTTTGATCTAATGGTGAGGATTAACCTAAGAACTAAAAGGTAAACCTACGTCCATGTTTTTTTTCTTTTCTTTTGTCTTTCTTTTTTATTCACATATTTGTTTTTTTTTTTTTTTTTTTTTGTTTTTTTAAATTCGCTTTTTTTTTCTTGTTTTAATTCGTTTTTTTTCATTCGCGTTTTTTTCTTCGTTTACGTCTATTTTCATACGTTTTCGTCCGTTTTCATACATTTTCGTCCGTTTTCACACATTTTCATACGTTTTCGTCCGTTTTCATTAGTTTTCTTTCGTTTTCGTTAATTTTTCATACGTTTTCATCCATTTTCAAACGTGTTTTTACGCTTTCATACGTTTTCGTCCGTTTTCATACGTATTCGTCCATTTTCTTACGTTTTCGTCCGTTTTCTTACGTTTTCATACGTTTCTGACTATCGCAAGTGATATTCTGTGATTTTCTGAATATCACTTTGTGATATTATGAATATCACTTATGATTTTCTGGATATCACTTTGTGGTATTCTGAATATCACTTGTGATTTTCATGTTACAAAACATTAGTTGAAAATCACTTGTAATATTCAGAAAATCACTGAAGTGATTTTCTGAATATCACAAGTGATTTTCTGAATATCACAGAATGTCACTTGTGATCATCTGAATATCACAGAATATCACTTGTGATATTCAGAATATTATTTGTGATACTCAGAATATCGAATATCACAGAATGTCACTTGTGATATTCAGAGACATATGAAAACGGCCGAAAACATTTAAAAACGTATGAAAACGGACGTATATGTACGAACTCTAAACCAAAATTTGACCATTTTCTCTTTATACGTGGTAAATATAAACTTACATATAAACCGAAATATAAACCGAAATCACATAAGCTCATAAGCTAATAAAATAAGATTAAACAAATACCCCCAAATTATGTATCTGTTATTCAAATTATATATTTGTGATATTCTAAATATCACTTGTGATTTTCTGAATATCATTCGTGATTTTCTGGGTATCACTTTGTGATATTCTGAATATCAATTGTGATTTTGATGTTACAAGGTATCACTTTGTGATATTCTGAATATCAATTGTGATTTTGATGTTACAAAACATTAGTTGAAAATTATTTGTAATATTTAGAATATCACAAGTTATATTCTGAATATCACATAATATCACTTGTGATCATCTGAATATCATAGAATATCACATAATATAACAGAATATCACTTGTGATATTCAGAAACGTATGAAAACATTTAAAAACGGACGAAAATGAACGAAAACGTAAAAAAATGGACAAATATGTATGAAAACGGATGAAAACGTATGAAAGCGTAAAAACAAGTATGAAAACAGAAGAAAACGTATGAAAACGGATGAAAATGGACGAAAACGTATGAATAATGAACAAAAACGTAAGAAAACGTATGAAAACGAACGAAAACGTAAGAAAATGACGAATATGTATGAAAATGGACGAAAACGTATGAAAGCGTAAAACAGGTATGAAAACGGGCGAAAACGTATGAAAACGGACGAAAACGTATGAAAACGGACGAAAACGTATGAAAATAGACGAAAACGTATGAAAGCGAAAAAAAAAAACGCGAATTAAAAAAAACGTGAATAACGTGAATTAAAAAAAAACGTGAGTTTATAAAAAAAACGTGAATTAAAAGAAAAAGACAAAAAAAAATGAATGAAAAAGAAAGACAAAAAGACAAGAAAAAAAAAACATGCACTTAGGTTTATCTCTTAAATCTTAGGTTAATCTCCACCATTAGATTAAACTAGATGGATGGTGGGGATTTGTCCCTTGGTAAGCACCAAAATAAAGGTAAGCAAATGAAAATTCCTCCTACTTATTAATCGTATTTGCAATAGCTTAATATACACTTAAAAAAGAGAAAATTAAAACCATTCAGACAATTATATAAAAACAAACAACACTTTTTCATTCAGATTCAGATATTATAGCCATCTCTTACTAGTATCTCTTACTAGTAAGATGTGGTAGTCAGATTCAAATGCAAAACATCTTAATCAAACTAACACACCCAAATCTTTACCTAAACTCAGAATTAACTTGTTGGCATATTAACCAACTCACCAATTTTTTTATCCTTGAACGTATAGAAGTGTTCTTGAGTTTTTTATTTAAAAAAAAAAGGAATGGAACAAGAGGGGCAATAGAAAAAAATGGTGTTCTTGAGTTTATTCTGGAAAGGAAAGAAGGAGTAGGGGAAAGGGAAAGGAATGGACATCCTTTGTATTTTGTTCCCAAATTGATCCGTCCAAAAACGGGCGGATGGGTGAGGAAAGCATTTAACAACAATTGGTATCTTAGTAAAATTACAAGTTTGACTCTATAAAAGCATTTTTTTTCCCATGCTAATCTGCATCACGCACAGTTTAGCAACACTCACAGTTGCCTTCACGACAATCAATATTAGATGTACTTTTAAAGTATAATATTATCTATACTGATGGCCCATGTTTATAATGTCTACACAATTAAATTACTATGTATTTACTGGGCACCAATGACTCGTCAAGGAATTGGGTAATTGATATGTATTTCTATTGGAGTTTTGATGTTAAAGTATGAAGCAAAATACCTTTTTCAATGGTATGATTTAATACTTATTGTATTTTTGTATGTGACATAAATATAAAACCGCTTTTTTTATTATAAGGGTATATTGACTTTGTCATTCAGTATTAATATTGTTTGTAAAATCTGTGTACACATTATGAATATAAGCATAAATATTTTTTGTGCAGATTCGTTGGATTGAATATAAGCATATATATTAGCTTCTTGTCTTTGTGAAGTAGTATATTGGTAATACGAGAGTATATTGGTAATTTGTGTAGCCCTCATTCCTTTCCTTGCTACTTTAAAAAAAACTCAAGAACACAAAAATAAATAATAACTTTCTTCACTATGTCATCCCCTACTTTGCCCTTCTCATCACATCCGCTTCCATTCTATAAATTTTAGACTTGAGAACAAAGCGAGGGTGAATAGGGTGTGGTCAAGGGTTTTCTTTGCCACATTAGCACCACATCTTCAAAAAACACTTCCTTTATCTTTTCCCTCAACTTTTCCTCAACCATTGCACCACGTTCTCTCTTCATTAATTTTTTTTATATTTTTTTATCGTTTATAAATACCCAAAAAACACAAATATCCCCTCACAACACCAATGTTTTGAAACCCGGTTCAACCCGACCGGTTCAACCCGTCGAACCGGGTCTGGCCAAAAAATGGGTAAAAAACCGGGTTTTAAAAATGGGTTAAACGGTTAGACCCGCCAGGTTTTAAGTGATCCGGGTCAACCCGGTTCTCGAAACCCGATCGGGTTTGGCTTTTTCATTTTTAATAGAAAACTGGTTTAACCCGGTGGTCGAACCGGTTGAAAAAAAATAGTTTTTTTTAATAGAAAACCGGGTTGACCGGGCGATCGAATCGGTTGATACGGTTCCCCGATGACTCGAATGGGTCGATTAAAAACCCGGTTTTCAAAATTTTGCACAACACAATAAAATATATATTCTCTCCTTAAACCAATCATCTGTTAACTTTTTTTTTCTTCGGAACTACACTCCCGCAAGTGACAAATTATGTTTTTCCTCGATAGTTTCATGCAAGAGAGGGGAGGAAAAAAGTGGTCCCAATCCTTTTTTCTTTTGTGTTCCCGTGGTGCACCCTTTACTCTAACAATAGCCAAGTCTTTTGCTGTAACAACTTAAAGTTTGAAAAACATTTAACAAAACCAATCAATTTTCAGTGAAATGTACTGATTCAAATTTCTTTGCATCAATCACGAGTTTAAATACATGAACTTAACGGCTATCCACTAGCCATATACATTTGTAAACAAGGAAATAAGTATAAAAAAGAATCAGCAAAAGCTTCCTTAAAGAGCGATATGCTAAGTTATTCTTAGAGGTCTTTAGACTGTTGGAAAATTTAGTGCACTTGTGGGATTAGCTCACACCTTGTAATGGGTTAGGAGGTACGGAGTGTACACCCATAAGGTCCATGAACACCCTGACTCTTTTGGTGGTTTGTATTGGTAGTACTGGTGAAAGTACTGCTTGGTGAAAGTACTGCTTGTGGAAAGTACTGCTTGTGGTTTCCACTGATAAGCAGTGTTTCCACTGATAGGCAGTGTTTCCACTGAAGTGGTGTATCCACTGATAGTGCTATGAAAGTACTGATAAGCAGTGTTTCCACTGATAGGCTGTACTTCCACTGCAAGTGAAAGTACTGCTAGTGGAAAGTACTGCTAAATGGCAGTTACAACTTCTTTATGACCACGTTTAATTGGTCATGTAACCACTAACGGCTATAATGGGGATAATTATGAGGCTATTAATGGGCCGATTAATACTCATAATTCCATTGGAATAGCTCAAGAGTAACCTCCTATATATAGGAGATCTGAACATGCATGAGAGACACAGAAAACACTAAACACTTATTAGCGAAAGGGTTATAGAATTGTGCCTAATTCTCTAACTGCATTTGGTCTTATCCCAAGTAGATATTCATGATACCCAGGCATTAGGGTCGAATAGTTTACTTTGGAAAGTGATCACACGATTCCAAGTGATATCCGGTAACCACCTAGTGGTATTGCTACTGTCATTGATTGTCTTACCCTGTTCTGGGAGATAAACCCCAACAATCAAAGTAAACTATTTTGTGATAATCAATGGCAACTGCTGCAATGAAACACATGGCTTCAAACTTTGCTAAGCTGGACAAGTTTGAAGGGGTGGACTTTAGGAGGTGGCAGAAGAAGATGCACTTCTTGCTATCTAGCATGAGTGTGGTCTATGTGCTTACTACTCCAATTCCTGATGATGGTGATGATGCTACTGTGGAGCAGATCAGGAGGAGGAGCAAGTGGTGGTTCAACCAACTCACTGAAAGGTCAGAATATGTTTAATAAGTCTTTTCAGATTTATTATGTTACATATGTATCTGAATCTTTTTATGTGCAGGATGATGATGTTGCGTGGTGGGTTGACTCTGGTGCAACAGTTCATGTGTGTAAAGATAGAAGCTGGTTCAAGACTTATGAGTCACTGAATGATGGTTCTATTCTTCACATGGGAAATGAGTCAACAGCCTTGGTGCATGGTCGTGGTTGTGTAGATCTTAGGTTTAGTTCTGGAAAGATTGTAACTTTGTTTAATGTTATTCATGTTCCTGATATAAGGAAAAACTTGGTTTCAAGTAGTGTTTTGAATAATCATGGATATAAACAAGTTATTGAATCTGATAAATTTGTTCTTTCTAAATGTGGTGTTTTTATTGGTTTTGGTTATTTATGTAATCAAATGTTCAGGCTTAATATTACCACTGACAGTGTTATTTCAGCTTTTGTGACCACATATGATCAGACTGATTCTACCCTGTGGCATGCTAGACTTGGTCATGTTCATTATAAAAGAATGCAAGATATGTCTACGGATGGTTTAATCCCTGCTTTTGACATGGACACTGAAAAGTGTAAAACTTGCATGTTGACCAAGATAACCAAGAAACCCTTTCAGGGTGTTAGTCGTGAGACTAAGATCTTGGAGCTTATTCACAGTGACCTGTGTGATTTGCATGCCACTCCTTCTTTGGGGAATAAGAAGTACTTTGTGACATTTATTGATGATGCTTCTAGATTTTGTTATGTCTATTTATTACATACCAAGGATGAAGCATTAGATAAATTCAAAGTGTTTAAAACTGAAGTTGAATTACAACTTGGGTCTTTAATCAAAAGATTAAGGACTGATAGGGGAGGTGAGTACATGGATACTCAGTACTTTCAGTCTGTTGGAATAATCCATGAAACAATTGCCCCTTATACTCCTCAGCAAAATGGTATTTCTGAAAGGAAAAACAGTGTGCTGAAGGAGATGGTTAATTCCATGTTGTCCTATTCAGGACTGAGTCAAGGGTTCTGGGGTGAAGCTATGTTAACAGCTTGCTATTTATTAAATAGGGTTCCAAACAAAAGGAACAAGGTTACCCCTTATGAACTCTGGACTAAAAAGAAACCCAACCTGAATTATCTCAAGGTTTGGGGTTGTAGGGCTGTTGTAAGACTCCCTGATCCAAAGCAAAAGACTTTGGGTGAAAGAGGCATTGACTGCATCTTTGTTGGATATGCTGAGCATTCCAAGGCTTTTAGGTTCTATGTTATTGAACCTAATGAACATGTTTCAGTTAACACAATAATTGAATCAATGGATGCAGATTTTGATGAGAATAGATTCTCATCAGTCCCTAGACCAAGTCAGAGGATTCCTAATGGAACTCATGACACTGGTGTATCAGAGGTCCCTGATGATGAACCATCAGTGGTCCTTGATGAGGTTGTGGTTCAACAACCTGAACCTGTGCTCAGGAAGAGCAAAAGGGTCAGGACTCCAAAGTCTTTTGGACCTGAGTTTCAACTATACTTGGTTGAAGGAACTAGGGATGAGGTCTCAGACCAATACTCCTATTGCTTCATTGTTGAGGATGACCCCAAAACATTTGAAGAAGCAATGAAGTCCCGGGATATTGCTTTCTGGAAAGAAGCAATCAATGATGAGATGGATTCCATCATGGGCAACAACACTTGGGTGTTGGTTGATCTACCTCCTGGTTGCAAACCTTTAGGTTGCAAATGGATTTTCAAAAGAAAAATGAAGGTAGATGGAACTATTGAAAAGTTCAAGGCTAGACTAGTTATTCAGGGCTTTAAACAAAAGTCAGGAATAGACTATTTTGATACTTATGCCCCTGTGGCTCGTATCAGTACCATAAGACTGCTGATTGCTATGGCATCTATTCACAATCTGGTTATTCATCAGATGGATGTGAAAACAGCTTTCTTAAATGGTGAATTGGAAGAGGAGGTTTATATGAACCAACCTCAGGGCTTCATCTTGCCTGGTAATGAAAACAAGGTGTGTAAACTGATTAAGTCTCTTTATGGACTTAAGCAGGCACCTAAGCAATGGCATCAAAAGTTTGATGAAGTGGTTTTGTCTAGTGGTTATGTTCTTAACCAAGCTGACAAATGTGTATATAGCAAATTTGATGAATCTGGTAAAGGAGTCATCATTTGTCTATATGTTGATGACATGTTGATCTTTGGCACTGACCAAAATCAGGTTGACCTGACAAAGGAATTTTTGTCATCAAGGTTCTCCATTAAAGACATGGGGGAGGCTGATGTTATCCTTGGTATAAGGATTAAACATGAAAGTAAAAGAATTTCTATCTCTCAGTCTCATTATATTGAGAAGGTACTGAGGAAATTCAATTACTTTGATTGTACTCCAGTGAGTACACCTATGGATACTTGTGAGAAGCTGATGCCTAATCATGGCAAGGCTGTATCTCAACTTGAGTATTCTAGGGTAATTGGCTGCCTGATGTATGCCATGACTTGTACAAGACCTGATATTGGTTTTGCAGTGGGAAAATTGAGCAGATATACTAGTAATCCTAGTGCTCATCACTGGCAAGCAGTTCAAAGGGTACTGAAGTATTTGAAGAGAACTATGGATTATAGTCTCTCATATACTGGTTACCCATCAGTGTTGGAAGGTTACACTGATGCAAGTTGGATCAGTAACACTGAAGACAATTCGTCTACCAGTGGCTGGGTATTCCTACTTGGTGGAGGTGCAATTTCTTGGGCATCCAAGAAGCAAACTTGCATCACCAGTTCAACAATGGAATCTGAATTTGTGGCTCTAGCAGCTGCTGGTAAAGAAGCTGAATGGTTGAAAAACTTGCTTCTTGAGATTCCATTGTGGCCTAAACCTATAGCACCTATTTCTATCCGATGTGATAGTGCAGCTACATTGGCTAAGGCTTATAGCCAAATGTACAATGGTAAGTCTAGACACTTAGGTGTCAGACATAGCATGATTCGTGAGCTTATCATGAATGGGGTGGTATCTATAGAGTTTGTGAGATCTCAACAGAACTTAGCTGATCACTTGACGAAGGGTCTGGCTAGAGACTTGGATATAAAGTCTGCTAAAGGGATGGGTTTAAGTCCAACTTAGTCACTGAATGCTAGGACACCCAACTCCCTCCTGAGGAAACTTAGGAGCTGAGTTCAATGTGGAAAGCTGAACATTCAGTGGACTGGAGCACATGTTTTATTTACATCCCAAGGTTGTGCTCAGAACCTGCTGAAAGGAGGATGAAGTCTTTACTTCTTAATGGTTAATTTTCTTTGAAAAAGTGCTTGGCAGGAGCATGACTAAAGAGGAACCACCTATGTAAATGTTGAAGTTTTGCCGCTTCAGGAAGCTTTGGACTTTTAGCTTTTACAACATTTATGAATTTGGATATGGACACATGGCTTGTATAGTGTCAGGAGCTTTTAAGTGTTTGAAAACTTGTGTGTATTTTATCTTCAGGTATTCAAATGGGTTGAAGGGTTCAATTCTTAGAACACCCTGATTCTCGAATATTTGAACGTGTAATTTACTAAGATGGAAATTCAATCCTCAGGACATTTTCGTTTATGCACATTTTTTGATTGATGTTTATTTTTCATGCAAAGGAAGTGAACTAAATTTGGGGAGGATTGTTGGAAAATTTAGTGCACTTGTGGGATTAGTTCACACCTTGTAATGGGTTAGGAGGTACGGAGTGTACACCCATAAGGTCCATGAACACCCTGACTCTTTTGGTGGTTTGTATTGGTAGTACTGGTGAAAGTACTGCTTGGTGAAAGTACTGCTTGTGGAAAGTACTGCTTGTGGTTTCCACTGATAAGCAGTGTTTCCACTGATAGGCAGTGTTTCCACTGAAGTGGTGTATCCACTGATAGTGCTATGAAAGTACTGATAGGCAGTGTTTCCACTGATAGTGTATCCACTGATAGGCAGTGTTTCCACTCGAATGGGTCGATTAAAAACTCGGTTTTCAAAATTTTGCACAACACAATAAAATATATATTCTCTCCTTAAACCAATCATCTGTCAACTTTTTTTTTCTTCGGAACTACACTCCCGCAAGTGACAAATTATGTTTTTCCTCGATAGTTTCATGCAAGAGAGGGGAGGAAAAAAGTGGTCCCAATCCTTTTTTCTTTTGTGTTCCCGTGGTGCACCCTTTACTCTAACAATAGCCAAGTCTTTTGCTGTAACAACTTAAAGTTTGAAAAACATTTAACAAAACCAATCAATTTTCAGTGAAATGTACTGATTCAAATTTCTTTGCATCAATCACGAGTTTAAATACATGAACTTAACGGCTATCCACTAGCCATATACATTTGTAAACAAGGAAATAAGTATAAAAAAGAATCAGCAAAAGCTTCCTTAAAGAGCGATATGCTAAGTTATTCTTAGAGGTCTTTAGACTGTTGGAAAATTTAGTGCACTTGTGGGATTAGCTCACACCTTGTAATGGGTTAGGAGGTACGGAGTGTACACCCATAAGGTCCATGAACACCCTGACTCTTTTGGTGGTTTGTATTGGTAGTACTGGTGAAAGTACTGCTTGGTGAAAGTACTGCTTGTGGAAAGTACTGCTTGTGGTTTCCACTGATAAGCAGTGTTTCCACTGATAGGCAGTGTTTCCACTGAAGTGGTGTATCCACTGATAGTGCTATGAAAGTACTGATAAGCAGTGTTTCCACTGATAGGCTGTACTTCCACTGCAAGTGAAAGTACTGCTAGTGGAAAGTACTGCTTATGGAAAGTACTGCTAAATGGCAGTTACAACTTCTTTATGACCACGTTTAATTGGTCATGTAACCACTAACGGCTATAATGGGGATAATTATGAGGCTATTAATGGGCCGATTAATATCATAATTCCATTGGAATAGCTCAAGAGTAACCTCCTATATATAGGAGATCTGAACATGCATGAGAGACACAAAAAACACTAAACACTTATTAGCGAAAGGGTTATAAAATTGTGCCTAATTCTCTAACTGCATTTGGTCTTATCCCAAGTAGATATTCGTGATACCCAGGCATTAGGGTCGAATAGTTTACTTTGGAAAGTGATCACACGATTCCAAGTGATATCCGGTAACCACCTAGTGGTATTGCTACTGTCATTGATTGTCTTACCCTGTTCTGGGAGATAAACCCCAACCAAATAATCTAAAAATTATGTTTCTGTGATGTTAATACCATTCGTGATGAACTCTTTATTTTTCACTTTGCTCAAATAAAAAAATAAAAAATAAAATGGACGACTAATAGCAATTATAGGATCTACATCATCACTTTTGTGTAGTGAGTTGTCGAATAACATAGGGAAGAATGCCACCATGGATATGCCAATTCCACCTGCGTAAACCAAACACAAATGATTAAGATCTGAAAACAGAAAGTGTTTGGGTATACCTTTTGACACTAATTATTTGATTATTACGACTTCTTGTAATAATCAAGATTTACTGATAGAATATAATTACTATTTTAGTATGTTACCCCTCATTTTCTACTGTGAGACATTGTTGCAAGTATCTCACAATCAAACGCTTGTTGGGTGAAACCCAACCTAATTAATCATCAATTCAATAGATTTACCTATTTACACCTATGAACCCACTAATACAAACCTAACCACACTTAAAATACCTCTGTGTCAAAACTGGCGATACATATGAACGACTTCCCAGTGTGGGTAGTGACAGTGACATCTTGACCTGGTTGAATCTCACTAATATTGCTTAATTAGTAGGTCAATGTTAAATTGTTCATGACCACTCAACTGTAATGTGTCAGCATCCTCACCAGCCTTGAATCAAAGTGATATAATACCAAATAACTGCAGTTGATTCTCTTAAAGCTTTTAGCAATGACAACTTTAACTCCCTGTCAAAAATCCATAACCGCTGTAACCATCACGAAAAAAATTCTAATTTAAAATCTAGACGAAAAATGAGAATATAGGCAGAATTTTCGACCTCTTCACATATCCAATTGGTCAAATTGGGCAAAACTCGCATATTTAATAGTTTTAATGCACAGATATCCTAAATCACTTAATTTAAACAATTGAATTAATTTTTTACAATCGTTTTCTACATACGTTGACCCCTCTAGATAAAAATATTACATTTCCGCAAACCGACCTTATTCTTCCTGTATAGATAATATTGTACATTTTCCCCCATTAATCAACCCACTCATTTTGCGACTATTTTAATGACTCACCAACAACATAGGGCCCTTGCCAACCCGATCCCCAGAGCTACCACTGCCGTACTCTACTCCAGCCAAAACAACGGTATCCTGTCGAGCAGCCTTGTATCACTGATAAGCAATAATTAAACGAATAGTAATACTTTTATAACTTAATAGTAAGAATAATCATACATTGCATTTATGAACTCACTGATGTTGCATCAAACACGGATAACTTCTCTCCGGTGGGAATATATATACACGGTTTTAGGGCCAACTTCTTCATTTAAGAGCTTGTTAACAATGTGGATATTGGAAAAAGTACCCCTAGCCATGATCTCATTATTACCTCTTCAACTTCTATAAGAATTGAAGTACTTGCGGTCAACCCCACGTTCTAGTAGAAATTTTACAGCTGGGTTGTCCTTTTGAATGCCAACCCGCAGATAAAAAAACCATACCTCTGTGTCAAAGTGGGCGGTACATGTGAATGACTTCCCATTGTCAGTAGTAACATTGACATCTTGGCCAAGACGGATCTCACTAATATTGCTTGGTAGGCCTATAGTAATAACAGCTTTAACTCCCTGTCAATATCCATAACATGCGTAACCATCAACAGACAAGCAAGAAATGAGATTACAGTATATAGGTGGCAATTTTGACCCAGTTACTCATGAATGGGATTAATTCGGGTTATGTGCCATCTTTAATTGGGCCAAACACAACACGTATTCTTAATGCATAAACATTAGTTCACATTATCTAAAAATTTTTGATTACTAAACAAATACTATAATAGGTTTTAGGGTTTTTCTAAACATAGCCCTGTAGGCTATGTGTAAGAATTTTTTTCAAGCATAAGGAGTAGTACTTAAATCACTTTTAAGGTGCTCTTCAGGTAGTGTGTGAAGTGTTTATGAGTTTAGTATAGATTTTAATGCATGCAATAACTTTTTAATTAGAGGAAATTCTTCAAATAATACAAAATTTGAGGGATAGTTCACCATGTGGTACAAAAAAAGCCCATCTTCTCATATAGTCATGTGCGACTGCGTTAATGTGCGACTCCATTAGATGTGCGACACATATCCACTTATTTATTATCTTTTATATATTAAGAAAACTTATTTTTGGCCAAATCGAGGGATTCGATTAACCAAATGAGAGGGCTCAGTTTTGAATATGAGCCCTTTCATTGGTCAATCGATTGTTAAGCGAGAAAAAGTCAGGACAGTTTTGGGGTTTTTTAAAAGGATCCCCAAACATAGACGTGTCAAAAAACACGAAGAAAAAAACCTTTGAGGATCCAGGTGTGGTTTTTAAAACTTTGGTATCGTGAAAGTCTTGGGCATATCAGATATGTGTTTCCAAATATGAGGGGCACATTCTAGAAGGTTTTAAAAACGATGATTATCTTCATCGATATCTTTTCTATATTTGAAATACGTTATCTATTGGGGCACGGGTACGAAACCCTAATGATGAGCCTATATATACTCACCCAATGTGGGTGCTCATCGTTTATTAGTCTTCTAACCTTTGTGCCTTCGTTTTCTTATCGCAGGCAAAACCATGCTGATCACCGCGCTTTCAGATATCAATGGCACGAATGGTAAGTGCAACATTAAGGTAAAATTCGTTTCTATATGGAACCAGTATTATGGTATTAATAAGCAATCTAAAGTTGCTGGTGTTGATATGATCTCGATGGACGAACAGGTATACTTATTTCTTTATAACCAAATCCTTTGTTTAAAATCATATTGTAAATATTTATCTTGATAATATGTTTTACATAACAGGGTACCAAGATCAATGCAACCATTGGTAATTTAGTGGTTTCGGATTTTCGAAACCTCATTCACAAAGATGATTATCACTTTATATCAAACTTCAATGTTAAAAATAATACAGACATGCTTAAACTAACTTCTCATGCATGCAAAATCACTTTCTCAAGAAAATAAATGTTCGAAGATGTTTTGATTTTTTTGATATACAAGGTTCTTTGAACTTTCTGTCTTTTGAAAGTTTTTTAGAGCACGCGATTGATCCTAAGTGTTCCTTTGGTACGTTTTATTGTTTTTTAATTGTGTTTTGGTTTGTGTATTAAAATTATATGTGTTTCTGATATAGTATTTAATATTATTTATCTTTCTCAAATGTTATTGGTCAATTACTCGAGAACAACAACATCATGATTATTGATCTAGATGATAAACCTAAACATTTGTTAGAGTTCAAGCTACAAGATCTTAGGTGATTTACAATGTTCATCATTTTTTTAAAATATTGATAATGTTATTAATTTTATATGTATTTGTTTAATGGTGCAAGAATCACATGCATACTTTGGAATGACCTAGGGTTTGTCAATAATGTTATATCTTTTTGTCCAGTGCGTAAGAGTCTCATGCACACTTTGGAATGATCTGGTTGTTAAACTTCATGACTTTATCAAGGCGAATGTCACATCAAAAGATCCTATAATCATGCTTATCATTATGGCAAAACAAAGCATGTGGAACTGTAAGTAATTTAATTTTTGATGTTTCTTTATCGTGATATAAGCAAGCGAACTAAAATTTTGAATTACATGCATGTGCTTCACAAGTTTCAAACTGTTTTGCTGGCACGAGAATTGTTATAAATGATGAATCAAACTCACATATTAAAAAATTTAAAAAGAAGTAATGTTATGCATAAATATAATTGTTTGTATGATTTTATAAGTTTGAGAAAACAATTGTGTTAAAAGTTTTTGTTTTAATAACATATGCTAAGTTCTAATATTGTTACATCTTGGGATACAAAGATAGTTTTCCCTTTGACAAAAATAGAACTTTAAACAAAATTATCTACAGACTCAGTTGTAAAACAACCAGTAGAGTTCTATTTACAGTTTCCATTTAAAAGTATTGAGAAAGTTTATGATATTCAACGGGTAATCACAAGGGTTTTTTTTTTTTACTTTACAAGTTCTGATATGACCCCGCTTCTCAAATATCCCCTCCCTAACTTCAATCAATACCGCAGTCAATGAAGCCAACCTCTTTGTCTCCCTCTCCTGAGTCTCCTTCATATACTCCAAACTGTCACCCACAACGTCCTCTACATTTATAGCTTCATGCTCCACCATCAATTCAACACGCTTGGTGATCTTCTTGCGAAGATCGTCACAACGCTCGCCAAGCCAGATGATCAACCCCCCATCTTTTGTCATCTTCTGACAAAATAAGAACTTCATGCATTTGTGGTACTCGGTAGAACTGCTAGCTTCTTTCACCTTTTCGAAAATTGGAAAGGTAACCATTAAATTTAATGGTAGGTGAGAAATGTGATTGTTAGTAAAGATGAAAGAGAATAGATATATCTCTGAGACTTAAGTGGTATAAATAAATAAATAAAACAAATAAGAAATTAATGAGCAGGGATCATTACAAATAGTAACTGAAATTTAATTGAACGTCACTTATCGTATTTCTAATATTTTAATATTTTAAAAATCTTTATTATTTTGTTTCCAATGGCTTTGCGTTGTTAACCAAATAATTTTATTAATTAAATACAACATCAAGGAAAGAAATAACAAGGATACAAAAAACCATCATGGTATTGTACATTATCATATATAAAATATTTTAATATTTGAATATATTTGGCGTTGTGACATCCTCAACTGGTAAAGGAATGCTATCATGAATGTTTTTGATAATTATGTTGATTATTATGTTTATGATTCTAAATATTCGAATTATAAAAAAAAGTAAAAATATTAAAAATGAAATCAGAATCGTGTTTCCAAATATAAGAGCACGATTTTAAAGGTTTTAAAACACAATTATATCCGTCTAGATCGTTTTTATGTTTAAATACGTTATTCATTAAAATTACGTTTTTCATATGCTTCAAGCTTTTTTGCATAGGTGACTTAATAAAACATAGATGTGATAAGAGATGAACAAAAAAACATTTTTGTATAAAAAATATATATTTTTATGTTCTTTTATATTTTCTCTTTGTAGAAATATTAATAGTCGTGATCTTTGAAGTTTTAAAGTTTCATCTCTATAAATACATATGCTATTAACTTTTTTACATTTACTCATTTATTAGATATCTCTAAACTTTTTTCAAACACATAACAATGTCAGAAACTGTTATCATTATCAGCAAAGACGATGAATTGGATTTTGATTCTGATGAGGGTGACGTTTACAAAAATAATAAGTGTGGTACTACTTTTGAAGAACCAGATGATTATTATGAAGAAATGGCTAAAATAAATGAAATGGAGGCATTATCATTTTTTTTAATGGATTATTGGTTATTTTTTATATTATTTCTTACAGTGTATTAACATATTCTTTTATAATTTTTGTTCAGAAAGTGAAAACTCTTTTGGCTTGCAAAAGAACATTCAAATCTCTGATTGAAGTTCTCGAGATATGTCATAAAGCTATAAAAAGATTTACGTTTAATCAGACTATCCGTAATATGAGAGAACAAGTTTGGGATGAAATTGATGATCTTGAAAAGAAAAAGAAGAAGATGATGAAGAAAGATGGTGGTGGTGTTGATGAACAATTGCTTTCTGATTTAAAACCATAACGGTTTCATGATGGACAATGGGTTGTTTATGTATTATATTTCTAATGGGTTAATGTAATCAATAAGTTTGTTTTTTGATTCCGTATTTGTGTTATTAACGTGATAATTTTCTAATTAATTGTATAAAACATCTAAAAGAAACAATAACATAAATATAAAAACCCAGTATATTTACCAACCAAAAGATAATTCATAAAACTGTACATAAGCAAATACTTACCATTAGAAACAAATATTTATTGTCATCTACACTATATTTGTTTTATCTAAATATTATTATTTATTGGAAAACAATATTCTCATGTATGCAGAGATGAATTTGACGCAACATTTGCATGATTTACAAAACTTGGTGCATGTCATGTTCTTGAAGCATCAATAAGTAGCCAATAAAAGAGTCACGGTTTGCACTGAATTGTAGGTTACGTAGTTCAACAATCACTGCTTCTCTTCTATTTACGTCGTTTCTGATTTGTTGACACATTGTTGCGTAAACTCGGGTAACCTGAAGATGTCAAGACGTTGTTCGACGTATTTCAAGGATAATTTGTTGAGTTATGTTTGTCAATTTTTATGTTTGATTTGTTTATGTGTATTGGCTAAGATTGAAAGAGAGAATATGATCTATAAATATTGATGCTTACACGTAAAGTGTTTATGTTGTGAGTTGTTAAGTAAAATAAATTTAAAATATTTTTTTTCAAATTTTTAGAGTAAAATGATCAATACCTATAACTTAGTCTATATTTAGTGAATACTGCATGGAGCCGTGTGCATTGATGGTTATCAAGTCATTTCAAAGTTTTGAAATTTATCTGAGATCTAAGTATGATAATTTTTTTAAAAGTATTATTTAAAAAGTTATATGGATGATGAAAAAGAAGTGGATAATGAATCGCTATGATAACATGAGAACATGTATAATTAAAGATATTTTATTTAGTTATAATGTTTTTGAAATATATAAATATATAATTATTTATTTACATATATCTTTTAAAGATATGGTTGTTTCTGATAAAAAAAAAATTAATATTTGTTACTTTTGTATCAGATACATACGATTCTGATATATTCTCTTCACCATAATTATGATTCATCACAATAATGTGTAATTTGAAGGCACATTGGAAACAAATAACCATATAACAAGCAAATTTAAATAAAAAAAATACAAATTAAACATTCAAAAATAATTACTAAAAATAAGAATGATAAAATCATAAATAAACTAAATAAATAGATATAAAAAAACATATCATTGTAGTTTTTATTAAATCCAAAAACTAAATCCGAAATTAAAACATAAAAATTAAGCAACAGAACCATGTCTTTGATTTGAAAGTTGATGGGTAAATCATCATCAGCAACAACTTTCATTCCACCAATCTTTGCCTCTATAAATTCAGTAAACCTTAAATCATCTATAAAAACAAATTTATATATAAACAAATTTTTTAATATAATAACAAATAATATAGACAAAAGTAAATGACTATTAATATACAAATTTGATTACCAACACTAAGTATGACACCACCATCATGAAGACCATAGTAGTTGAACAATGTAAGTTTAAATTATGTTCGTTTAAACAACTTAATAACATGAATTGTCGATGCATAAGTTCTCATTCTGATACAAAGTTGTTCAGTTTAGTCATTCGAAACCAAGCAAGCGAGCGTTGTTCCAATGAGAATCAACACGAATATGTCCATTTGAAGTTTCAATATTCAGTTGAGTTGAATATGAATTGTTCGACAGTTTAAAATAATCCTTTGCGAAAATCTATAAAAAAAATAAAACATTTATAATAAAAATTCCACATATCACAAAAAAATTATAAAAAGTTAAAAGAAAAAATAAAAAATTATTTACATGAAGTTTTTTGGTGTTTGCGCAGAAAACACTTAAGCATGAACTACCATTTCCCCTGTAGTTCCATAATTTATCCACACAGACCCCTTCTGGATTATAACATAAAACTATTGAATAATAGTTTCGAACATAACAAATATTAATAAACTAACCATCCATTAGTCTTTTTTTTAAGAATAAAGGTTTCAAAAACTGAACCATAAATTAATTAAAGCATTGTTATAACTAATACGTTTAATCGACAATATATATCGTTTGTTAGAAATCAATACGATCTTCTTGTTTCGGGACAACCTATACGATTTGTATCTGGACAACCTATACAAAACATTCAATCATATAATATGTTATTAACGTTTACAATTAAAATTTTCACACAATATAATATATATAAATATATTACCAACCTTCTTCGACAGATGTTAAATTTTGGTGAGTTTTTTTGTGTATTCAACCAAGAATTCTATCTGTCAATTCACATACAAAATACTTAGAACAAATTCATTTTCATATGCATGATAAACCGTACATTAGCAATGAGAAATTTCGAATACAAAATTAATGGTGTTGTATAATCATGATAGAAACATTAATTATATAGGCCTACGACCATACACTTAAATAGCAAATCTAGAATATACTAAGTTTTAAAATAAAATAATATAAAATCTTTAAGTTTAAAACACGGTTTATAGTTTACGTGTCTATATATGAAATAAGGAAAAATGCTTTAAATCTTTTATAAAATAAATTACATATAGAATGTAAATCTTTAAGCTTAGTAATAATTGTTGCCTAAACAAATGTGTTAAAAAATTAAAATATTTTTTTTAAACGAATGTTATAATAAACATTGACGAAGATAAATCTAAAGGAAGACTACATGGGTAATAATGATAATCAGAAGTATAATGTTAAATCAGAAATACATTATATCATGTATCAACTCATAAACAACATGATAATAAGACTTCCTAATCAGAAGCCGACAAGCAAATAATGTAGTCACATATTTTTATAAACACATTATTTAACTTTATATGTCTATATATAAAATAAAAACGAATGCTTTAAATGTTTTATAAATAATTTGCATACGGAATGTAAATCATTAAACTTATTAATAATTGTTACCTATACGAATGTGTTAAAAAATTAGAAGATTCTTTTAACGAATGTGATAAAGACCATATATTTCTTGCATAAGGAAAATATAGACTAAAATATAAAGTGGTATCACTAAATTTTATCATCCTTTGTGATAATATGCATACACCTTCACTTAATCTTAAATATGATATTCAAATCTTAAAATTAAAAAAATAATAATAATAATACATCAAGAGGTTCGACACATCAAGAGGTTTGACAAAAAGAAAAGTTTACTATACTAAACAATCTTGGAGATGACTAATACTATTCCGATAATTTGTCAACAAAAACGCTCCAATATGAGTATGTATCAAAACTTAATCATAGCAACTGTTGAATGATTTCAAATAACGCTGTGTAGGTTCCAAATGATAATGAGAGAATGCCAATTGCAATGATTAATATGCAGACTGATCCCTATCATGCCAAACCAGTAAATGGAAGAGTCAATTCTTTTCATCATTTGCCGATTAAAATGAGCAATAAATACTAACAAATTTATATTAAAATCTTGCACACTATGATTAGAGATCTTTTAAAAAACAGATCATATTGCGTACACAAATTAAACAATGATGCTTCGAGTACCTGAAAGCGAGTAACTTTTCCCTTTAGGATGCGCAAAAAACAAGCGCAAGGAAATATTAGTGACTGGAACAGAAAAAATGTATTAGTTCTGTCATCCAATGTGAAAACAGGAAAAAATATTGTGAAGCTAAGTGTATACGAACTTACCACTAGCATGGTCAATAAAGATCCGATCAGTGACATTACCAGACCTGTAAATAGAATAAAAGATCACTAATAAGATTGGTGCGCGTGCTATGTTCCAATGAGGTGACCGGTTGAATAATGAAATGAACTGGGGATTCGTGATAGTAAAAGATCTGATAAGTGATTACATTAGAGCATGCACATTAGTAACGGGATAACGCCGTTAACTGGCCAAATAACGCCGTTAACTAGCGTTAAACCGTTGGACCCTATGCGTTATTTCGGCATTAGTCCCTATACGTTAACTAAGCAACAGGCGTTAAAGGCGAATAAAAAAAAAAAAGAATTTCAAAAAATTTACAAAATCACCCCCTCAACGGCTAGTGACCGTTACTTTTTTAAAAAAATTTACAAAAAACCCCCTAACGGCTAGTTTTAATAAAAAAAAATTCAAAATCATTTTTTTTTTTTGTAAAGGGGAGTAATCCTGCACCCTGGTAAATATATTAACTAAAAACGTTTAAGTACAATGGATATGAGTGAAATCCCATATCTCAGCCCGTTACATAGGCATAAAGCTTACATAACAAGATACTACCTATTTTCTAAACAAGAAAACAAACCACTACTCAAATGACAACAAAGGACATAACGAACAAAAAATTACTTCCTAGGTCCTTGAAGCTTGGTGCCATACATGGCATTAAAGGCATCCAAATTCCCTGGAAGATCAGAAACCTGCTTCGCATAGTCATCGTAGTCATAGTCATCATACTCATCTTCAAACTCTTGGCCACCACCGAAAAGATTAGCAGACTCATCAAATGGGTTAGCAACCACCTCATCTTCAGAATCAGACACCACAATATCTCCCACTTTAGAAAAAGGGTTAACTCTCTTAGTTGAAAAGGCGGGCGCAATACAAGAATCACTAGTTGTAGGAGCCATACCCGACTCCATCTCTTTCAAATCACTCACAAGGGGATCTTGTGATGCAGTACCTGTCTTAGTAGACTTATCTTCATTAACTTCCATTGTACGACCAGAATCCACATCCTTGTTGGTGTCATTAGAAGGAGTACCAAAAGCATCCGTATATTTCATATTAAGAGCATCAAACTGATTAGATGTAGAGATCTTAGTTCCAGTCGAACTAGCCACATCAGAAGCATTCTTCTTAGTGACTTCCACTTTCTTAAGTTCAGGAGGAGTCTTTTTGGGTTGATATTGAAACTGTTTACCCACAACAGGTTTAGTAAACCCTCCTTGACCCGGGATAGTAGAACCACCTTGCTTTCCCTTCTTCTTATTAATGACCGTCTTGAAACCATCATTAGCACGTTTAGTAGGCTGAGCAGGAGGTTCAACAACTTTAGGACATTCAATAAGAGTATGACCAAAAATCTTACATTTATCACAATGAGGTGGTTTCCACTCGTATTCAACCCGTATCTTCTCAATAGTCGAACCCGACCCATCAAGTAACGGTATCTCAACAGTAAGGTTGTCCCTAAGTACCTCATCCGACTTCACTTCAATCATGCATCTAGCAAAACTACTACGGCCCCACGAGTCCTTGCACATTTTGCTAGTAAAAGCATCTAACCTTTTAGGCGTGCCTATCAATGTGGCAAGGAGACTAAGGCCATCATCAGAAAACATAGCAAGAGGAACATCATGGAATTTAACCCACACCGGGATGTTGGTCAAATCCTCTTTAAGTAAGTTGGTGTTCAATGTCCATGGTTTAAGAATAATAGGAACATTTCTAATCAACCAAGGACCGTTTTCAAGCACATCATCAACACCTTTCTTCGAATTGAACTTAAAGAAGAAGAACCCCTTTGCATTCATCATTACCTTTTGTATACCAAACTTAGCCCACGCATTGCGTACAAAGTAATCAACAACAGGAAAAGCAAGGCGTTGACCAAGGAAATACCCATACAAAGTATTCTCAAACCTAGTGTTCACCTCTTCAAACACTTTCATCGAGACAGAAAGATCCACACCATTAGCGTTCTTACTACACTCCAACCTACGAAAGTTTGACGTGTGTTTCTTTGGTTCATTAGAAGTAACACCCGCATACGATGAAGACGGTTGTTTCAAAACACCAACCTTCTCAATACCAACATCCCCATGTGCATTCGTATCAACCTTATCATTAGTATTATTATGGCCTTTAACATTAGAAGCCATAGGACCACTCTTATCCTGAGGAGGTTTCGAATAATAACCAATAGCAGTAAGCATCTCCTCAAACTCCTTCTGCGACTGCGGCACCTTAAGATGCTCAAATGGATTAGCCCCAGATGTAGCATCCACTGTCCCGGCTGGTTTTAATGGTTGCACATCGTCTCCCACAAGAACAAGTTTTCCCTCAAAGATTTGTTTTTCAATAGCACGAATTTTCAATAAAGTATCATGACCCTCAGGCGTGTCATGACTAGGAGCGTCTTGACTAGGGCTTGAACCACGTGAAACCGGCTCCACTTGTCCATCAGAACGAGAACCAGAAGCAATACCAGTAAACTCATCATTCCTACTATTAGGGTTCATTGTCGATTGAAGAATCGACTCACCAGGACTAACCGTAGGCTCATTCACATCATCGTTTAATTCATCAACCTTGTCCATAACAACAAACAAGAAAGTAAAACAACCCTAAAAACGAAAGCCAGAAAAATAATAACCGAAACCCTAAGCAAACGAAACACCAGTAAAGCAAGAAGATCCACGTCAATCTTCAGTCACGATAACCTTAGTAGAACTAAGGCATGATTATAAGCACAAGATACTATCCAACATCAATCATGATAGCCCAAAACGTAAGTCAATATATTCGGAATCACTAAGAATAGACAATGATCGAATGAAACTATGAATTGAAAGACCAGTTATAAAACCGACCTTCAGTTAATGCACATGTTCAATTAATAGCGATCATAAATAGGTGGGACCAACCAATGATTAAGGAAGATTGATTGATATGAATAAATCCGGTTAGGGTTTAGACGAATCTCCAAAGTCGCCATTTTTTTACCACTATAAATACCTAACTAAAACACCATTTTTTTCACACTTCCATAATTCAAATTCACAATTTATATACTTCCTCTCACACTTCCATAATTCAAGAATCAAGTTCGTTCACAATGGATCCAAATCAATTTGATGAAATTCCTCTGCATTGATCAGACGTTGATGATGAAAATGACTTCGAATTTATGGCGTCCGCGTACGAGTATCACCTTCAGTTGGAACAAGAAGAAGCATCTCAAGATCCTACTCGTGCTCGTAGCCATATATATCATGAACGTGAGATTGCAGAAGAACGTCTGCGCAACGATTATTTCGTTGAAGGTTGTAAGTATTCAAACCGGAATTTTCGTAGAAGATTTCGTATGAGCCGGAAACTATTCCTGCAAATAGTTGAAGGTATTGAATCTTATACTTCCGATAATATTCCAGATCATTTTACTTACTTTAGGCAAACACCCGATTGTACGGGTCGAATGAGTTTAAGTGCTCTAATGAAGTGTACGTCTGCCATACGCCAATTGGCGTACGACACCTCACCCGATGCATTTGATGAATACTTGCAAATGGGTGCGAGTACTTCAAAATTATGTCTTGATAATTTTAACAAATGCATTATTGATTTGTTTATGTCGGAGTATTTAAGAAAACCAACATGGGCCGACATTCAAAAACTTTATCAACAACATGAAGAAAAACATTGTTTTCCGGGAATGCTTGGTAGCATTGACTGTATACACTGGGAATGGAAAAATTGTCCAGTGGCTTGGCAAGGGCAATTTGCTAGGGATGATAAAAAAAATACCCAACAATTATGCTTGAAGCTGTTGCTTCTCAAGATTTATGGATTTGGCATGCATTTTTTGGGATGGCGGGGGCGAATAACGATATTAATGTTTTAGACCAGTCTCAGTTGTTCGACGACATTCTTACTGACAATGCCCCAAGAGCACCTTATATGGTCAATGGAACTAGGTATGAACAGGGTTATTACTTGGCTGATGGAATTTATCCACAGTGGGCAAATTTCGTCAAATCCTTCTCGGCAACAACTGAAGAAAAACATACGTACTTTAAAAGGAGACAAGAAAGTGCCTGAAAGGACATTGAACGTGTTTTTGGTGTGCTTCAAGGCCGTTGGGGTATACTACAACAACCGGCACATCAATGGGAAATTGTCACGATACGTAGAATCATGTATTCTTGCATTATTTTGCATAACATGATTATAAAAGATCAAAAATTTGCATTACGTGACTATAACGAAGTGTGGGTGGATCCGTCAGCAAATTTGAGGCAACGAAGATGGGTCGAAAGATGTGATACTCACAGTCGTAAGGCAAAAGAAATACACGACCGACAAACGCATACCCAACACCAACAGGACCTTATGGAGCATGTTTGGCAGAAGAATCTTGAACGACATGAACAACAACAAGAGAGCGACGATGATGAATAAGTATTTGCTATGTTTTGTTATTTTTTTTCATTGTCATTTCTTTTATGTTGTAACATTTAATTTTCAGTGTGTTTTTTTATTTCGTCGTTATTTTTTTTATTATTATTTTTTTATTTCGTATTGTAATATGTTTTCAAATTTAATGATATGTTTAGTTTAATAAATGGAGTGTTTGTTTTAGTTTAGGGGTTGAAATTGAAAGTATGAAATGTTAAAGTTTAATTGGGATGTTATTGATGTGGGTGTTTTTTAAGGATGTTAAGGTGAGATGTTAAAACTGATGTGACGCTAACGTGGCTGGTGTTAAACTATAACTCAAGTTACTAATGGAGATGCTTTTAGTGACACTCTCCATATTTAAAATCATATATGGCCATTAATTAACTTCTATAAGTTATTGCACTCCAAAGGCTTTATTTATTGCCAAAAGAACATCTTTCGTACAAGTATCCATTATAGAAATGTTTCTTTAAAATCTGTAACTATTTAAGTACTGTTTTACATTGGAATGACGTCTTCAAATTTTATAGAAATGTTTGAGCGGTGATAATTTGAAAGTGACATTTATTTTGAGACAAACTAGTTTAGTAATGTAGGCACGTAAATAGAGGGAGTATAATTTTTGCATTTCTACAAATAAATTAGCATGCACTCAAAACCAATAGGAATGAAAATCCAAACTATGTCAATATGCGAGAGCTTACCAAAAAAGGGCACGGAGAGGGCCACTACTAAAGTAGAGATCACTAATGCCGTTCTAATGAGGATGGCATAGATGTGAGACTCTTGATGGTTTGATGGTATCAGCTCCTCCAAACTCTTAGCCACCGGGGATATGGTCAATGCATATGTGATTCTTGTTAAGAAATACAATTGTTCTTTGTTCATAGTTAAATCACAGGGTGATTTTAGAATCATGTTTCAAATCCACTTAAGAACAGTGTTATAATACATAGAAACACTTTTCTATCATTTTTTTTTCATAAAAAGCAACTACTAGCTATAAAATGTTTTCTCATAACTTTCAGAAAAAAGGATATTTGGTAAGTGGACTGATCACCTGCAATAAACAAAATGATAAAAATGAGTAAAAAGAAATCTCAGGCACATGAAATCACTTATGGGTTAGGTTTAGAAAATGAGCTGATTAATTTTTGGTATTGAAAATGAAATGTGATATCTGCTCACAAAATAAAGCGCAAGATTTCCTTACTTATTTGTTATCTTCATATGAAGTTTAAACATAAAAACCGGGAACTACTATCTACTTCCAGAAACTGGAAGTAATACCTCTAAACTAAACTGAAACATAAAATATTAACCTTAAAATAAGGATGTTTAGAATAACAAAAACTATTTCTATGGACACTGAATATCTTGAAGAAAATATTAATTATAATTAACTTACCGTAGCCCAGACAGCAATTTTGGAGGCATGCAAATTTGCAGGCAGGTTAAGAGTAAATTGCGATTCTACTGAATCCGAAAACATCAGGTATCCCATTGTAGCAACTCCAATGTAAAGTAAAGTACATATACCGAAGCTTCAGCACAAAAAGTGAAGTTAGTAATAAATAACCATAGAACTACACAACTTCCTGTTCATTTACATGCCATTTAGAATAAATATATTGTAGAGTACTCAAAATGATGGGTGAGTCCTATAAAAAAAAAAATGTTATCAGTTGAGAAAGAAGTCTTTCTTTTGCAGGTATGGAATGATGATCATAGCAAACATGTTATTACCTGGCTAAGAGGACTAGAGGATAGTGACTCTTGTTTTCCATGGACATATAGATATTAGGAAGAACGGCATGTCCTGCATAACAGTAACCATATATCCCAATAGACACAGGTAGAGTGGAAAGGTTTAACATATTTGTATTTTCAGTCTGAAAGCCAATATTATCCACCAAACCAACCCAAAGCAAGCAGCTTACTAAAAGAATCGTCACGAAAACTCCACCCGCTGGTTACAAAAGCATAAAAAAGTTAGAACTACAAGTGCTCAAAGGCTATTAACATATACTCCCTCCGTCCCATTTTAGGTGTCCATAACTTTACCTACTTTAATTACCCTTAAATACGTTCCATACCATAAAATCTCCATTTAATTGATTCCTTAAATGCATGGCTAAATATGACATTTCATTAACTTGAATCTACATTTATTACACCTATCATAAAATGTACAAAATTAGTTTGTGGACTCTCTTTTCGGGACGGAGGGAGTATTATCATAATCTGCACTAACCGGAGATATAACTAAGAACACTCAAGTCGCGAAGCCAAACTGTAGGAAGCACAACAACGGTGATAGCAATTGCAAACAAATAATGAGAAGTTAGTTGATATCCTCCAAGACTTAAAAGTGCATTTGGAAACAAAGCAGATAGGTTATCACTCTCCAAGATTATGAATTCAACGCATGATGCCTGCAGCAGAGGAGATGAAGTGCATCTAATTAGCTAGACTTTCGCTACATATATGCATAATAAAAGTTGAGATCTGTAATTTACTGAAATGAGAGCCTAACTATCAAAGAGAAGGAACCCTTGGCAATATTAGCACAAAAAAGTTTGTGTTTACTATACTAATTATTTGTATGATGTGCAAAGAAACTTGAGCATGACTGCTTATAAGAAACAATTAGGATAAACAATGCATCAGTAAAACCAGATACACTTACATATAACTCCACATAGAATGCTATCTGCAACAAAAGAGTAAAAAAGAAAAAAAGAGCAAATCAGCAACCAGTCATAATGTAGCTCTTTCATATTTCAGCAACATTAGTTGTAGTGCAAAAATATAATAGTTGAACTTCAAAGTAATTTGAAAAATCATCAGGCCAAAACTAAAACAGAAAGAGATTAAGAAACTTTAGGGGTTTTTCATGGGTATGTCAGCCCGCACCATTTGGCCCATAAATTTTTTTTTACCCATTTTGACCGGCACATTTTCCGTTTCTAACAATTACTCTGGAGATGTAGATATCTAAATTATCTGTGTTGTTCCTTTAGCCTTTCCTAAGATGTAGATTTTCCTTAAAAGATAACTTTGTAGATAAAGGTTTAAAGAAACTAGCAAGAAGCTAGAGATTGTTGGATCGTAAACTTGATTTAGTCCGAGCCCATATAGTGGAAGCTTCTAGAAAGTTGTAGAATGGTATGGAAGCTTCTAGAACGACAAAGAATAATCCTAGAAAATATCCATAGATATGTCTAGAATATTGTAGCTAAATGTAATAGAAATATCTAGAATTAGGATAAGGATGATGATGTATTAGGAATGATCAAGATGATGTAGGAAGTATCTAGATCGTAGTAGAATATCCATGAAAATATCTCATCTCTAGAACATTCCATGGAGTAGTATAAATAGGTGTTGTGGTGATGCATATGCAAGTATGAAGCAAAGTTTAAGAAATAAAGTAACATTGTAAAAGCTCTCTAAGTGTTCCTTTCTTCATCAAGTATAAGCCTAAAAGGCCTTCGATTTTCTAACAAATTGGTATCAAGAGCTAGAAGATCACGATGTCAAGCATGATGAACTTGTTCCAATTTCCTCGTCTTACCAAAGACAACTATGGTAGTTGGTGTATTCGAATGAAGGCGTTACTAGGTTCACATGATGTATGGGAGATGGTAGAGAAAGGTGTTGAGAAAGTAGATGATGAAAGTTCCATAAATACCGCCCAAAGGGTGGAGTTGCAAAAGGCAAGAAAGAAGGATCAAAGTGCTCTTACACTCATCTATCAATGTCTTGATGATGCGATGTTTGAAAAAGTAGCAAATGCAACTACTTCCAAGGAAGCGTGGGAGATCCTTCAAAATGCTTTCAAAGGAATCGACAAAGTGAAAAAGGTACGTCTTCAAACTCTTAGAGGAGAGTTAGAAAAACTTCAAATGGAGGAATCCGAAACCATTTTGGATTATTTCACTCGTGTCTTGACCATTTCAAATGAAATGAAGAGAAATGGTGAAAGCTTGAGTGATACAAGAGTGATAGAAAAGATTCTTCGTTCTTTGCCCCCAAGCTTTGATTACATTGTCGTGGCCATAGAGGAGTCAAAAGACATAGACTCAATGACCATTGATCAACTCATGGGATCTTTACAAGCCCATGAAGAGAAGTTGAAGAAAAGAAGGGGGAAAGAACCCCTGGAGCAAGCTTTATACTCAAAGGTCTCTTTCAAAGAAAGAGAAAAGAGCTTTCTACATGGAAAGGAGCAAGGACGAGGACGCGGTATTTTTCGAGGTCGTGGTGGTTTCCAAGGCCGAGGACGAGGAAGAGGAAGAGAAGATGTCAACAAAGAAGATGAAAACCAATGGTCTTCATATCGAAGAGGTCGTGGGAGAGGCTTTCAATCTCAAAGAGGAGGTAAGCCCCAAACACAATGTTACAACTGTCGTAAATATGGTCATTATGCCAATGAGTGTACTAGCTCAAGACAAGTGGAAGAAAAAGCTAATCTTGTGGAGGTAGAAGACGGAGATGAGCTTACCTTGCTAATGGCAAGACATGACGAACAAGAAGAGAGGATAGAGCCATGGCATATAGATTCCGCTGCAAGTAACCATCTGACGGGTGAAGAAGACTTGTTCGTGGAGATGGAGAAAAGTAAAGGTAACGTCACCTTTGGAGACGAATCAAAGGCACCGGTGAAAGGAAAAGGTAAGATACTTATCCGAGCTAAAGATGGAAGTCACCAATATATTTCGGACGTATACAATGTGCCCAATCTTAAAAGTAATATTTTAAGCGTGGGACAACTTTTAGAGAAAAATTACGATATTCATTTCAAGGATCGTAGTGCTACAATAAGGAATCCCGAAGGAAAGCTCATAGCAAAAGTGCCTATGACCAAAAACCGAATGTTCCTTCTAAACATTCAACATGATGAAGCTAAGTGCTTAAAGAGTTGTTTGAAGGATCATTCGTGGCTTTGGCACATGAGATACGGGCACTTAAACTTTGGTGACTTAAAGTTATTATCCTCAAAGGGAATGGTGAAAGGGTTAGATCAAATTGATCATCCCAATCAACTGTGTGAAGGATGCCTTCTTAGGAAGCATGCTAGGAGTTCGTTCCCGAAAGAAGCGACATCAAGAGCTAAGGAGCCTTTACATCTAATTCACACGGATATGTGTGGTCCCATTACTCCACCCTCTTATAGTAAGAATCTTTACTTTATGCTCTTTATTGATGACTTTTCAAGAAAAACTTGGGTATATTTTCTAAAAGAAAAATCCCAAGCTTTTGAAACTTTTAAAACATTTAAAACTATGGTTGAAAAAGAGAAAGGTTTAAAAATTAAATCAATGAGATCCGATAGAGGTGGAGAATTTTTATCAAAAGAATTTAACAAATTTTGTGAGGATAATGGGATCCGGAGCTTTCTAACGGCTCCTTACTCCCCACAACAAAATGGAGTGGTTGAGAGAAAGAATAGAACCATTCTCAATATGGTCCGAAGCATGTTGAAAAGTAAAAAGATGCCAAAGGAGTTTTGGGCCGAGGCGGTAGATTGTGCAGTATATCTATTGAACCAGTGTCCGTCAAAGAGTTTAGATAACAAGACTCCACAAGAAGCATGGAATGGGATGAAGCCTACCGTCTCTCATCTAAGGGTATTCGAAAGCATAGCATATGTCCACGTTCCCAGCCAAAGGCGATTAAAGCTTGATGATAGAAGTGAGAAGCATGTGTTTGTTGGCTACGACAAGCAGTTGAAAGGTTATAAGCTCTATAATCCAATCACAAGGAAGGTGGTAGTGAGTAGAGACGTGGATTTCGATGAAGAAGAGACATGGGATTGGAGCATCAAGGAAAATGAAAGGTATGACTTTCTTCCTATTACTGATGAAGAAGAGACGGGTGAATCAAGTGAAGAAGTCCAACAACCTCAAAGTCCAACTCCAACCCAAGAATCACCTTCAAGTTCAAGTGAAGGAGAACCGAAGACAAGAAGTTTGCAGGAGCTCTACGAGGTAACTGACGAAATACCCCTTACTTGTTTATACGTTGATTGTGAACCTTTAGTTTTTGAGGAGGCTATGAAAAGCAAGAAATGGAGACAAGCCATGGACGAGGAGATAAAGTCAATAGTGAAGAATGATACGTGGGAGTTGACGACCCTTCCGAAAGGCCAAAAGGCTATTGGAGTCAAGTGGGTATACAAGACCAAGAAAAACGCCAAAGGCAAAGTGGAAAAGTACAAGGCAAGACTTGTGGCAAAAGGTTACAAGCAGAAGCATGGTATTGACTACGAAGAGGTATTTGCTCCTGTTGCTCGCTTAGAAACTATTAGAATGATTATTGCTATTGCTGCTCAATATAGGTGGAAAATCCACCAAATGGATGTAAAGTCTGCATTTCTAAATGGACTTCTTGAAGAAGAAGTTTATGTGGAGCAACCAGAGGGATATGTTGCCAAAGGGCAAGAAGGTAAAGTGCTAAGGTTGAAGAAGGCCTTATATGGTCTAAAACAGGCACCACGTGCTTGGAATACTAGAATTGACAAGTATTTCCAAGAACATGGTTTTACTAAATGCCTAAGTGAATATGCACTTTACGTGAAATTTGAAAATGGAAGTATACTGCTCGTCTGCTTGTACGTGGATGATTTGATCTTTACAGGAAACTCTCAGAGTATGATTGATGAGCTCAAGAAGTCAATGACGAAAGAGTTCGAGATGACAGACATAGGACTTATGTCTTATTATCTTGGCATTGAGGTGAAGCAGACGGATGATGGAATTTTCATAAGTCAAGAAGGATATGCCAAGGAGATATTAAAGAAGTTTGGCATGGATAAGTGCAATCCCGTTGGCACCCCCATAGAACATAAGGCAAAGCCTTCTAAGCATGACGGAGGAGAAGCGGTAGACTCAACTCAATTCAAGAGTCTCGTTGGAAGTTTGCGCTATTTGACATGTACAAGACCTGACATACTCTTTGCGGTTGGTGTAATTAGTCGTTTCATGGAAGACCCTACGACAAAGCATTTGGAGATTGCAAAGAGGATCCTCCGTTATATCAAAGGTACCGTAGACTACGGAATGTTTTATTCAACAAGTCATGACTTCAAGCTGGTTGGATATAGCGACAGTGACTGGGCTGGAGACAAAGACGATGGAAGAAGTACAACAGGATTCATATTCTTCCTAGGTAACAATGCTTTTACATGGTCTTCAAAGAAGCAACCTATTGTTACTTTGTCTAGTTGTGAAGCGGAGTACGTAGCTGCAACATCATGTGTATGTCACGCAATTTGGCTTAGAAGTATGCTAAAGGAGCTACACATGGAACAAGAAGATGCGACTGAGATCTATGTGGATAACAAGTCGGCCATTGACTTAGCTAAAAATCCAGTATACCATGATCGAAGTAACCATATCAACACTCATTATCACTTTATTCGAGAGTGCATTGCAAGGAAAGATGTCCAAGTGATACATACGAGGTCCGAAAACCAAGTTGCAGATAACCTCACCAAGCCGATCAACGAGAAAGTTTTTTCAAGACAACGAATGATGCTTGGAGTCGGTAAATCAAGTTTAAAAGGGGGTGTTGGATCGTAAACTTGATTTAGTCCGAGCCCATATAGTGGAAGCTTCTAGAAAGTCGTAGAATGGTATGGAAGCTTCTAGAACGACAAAGAATAATCCTAGAAAATATCCATAGATATGTCTAGAATATTGTAGCTAAATGTAATAGAAATATCTAGAATTAGGATAAGGATGATGATGTATTAGGAATGATCAAGATGATGTAGGAAGTATCTAGATCGTAGTAGAATATCCATGGAAATATCTCATCTCTAGAACATTCCATGGAGTAGTATAAATAGGTGTTGTGGTGATGCATATGCAAGTATGAAGCAAAGCTTAAGAAATAAAGTAACATTGTAAAAGCTCTCTAAGTGTTCCTCTCTTTATCAAGTATAAGCCTAAAAGGCCTTCGAGTTTCTAACAGAGATTACAATGCAATATGAAACAGCCAGACCTAGCCTAGAAATCTAAAATAATGAGCACTCCTAAATAGAATATAAACACCTAGATATTACCCCAAGACTAAACCCAAAAGAACAACTTTAACACTCTTAAAAAACACCAAAGAACCATAAGACATTGATGAACAACACCGACGCTAAAGAAACTAAAACAAGGCCTCTTAGTTATAGAGCTTGACACACACTTACAAAATCACTTTTTTGTTATGCTAAAGAAAAATATGGATCAGATTTCATGATTACTTATATACCAGTTATATATATGTTAATTAAGTTGATGGGCTTGAGTAATAATCGTACTTACAGAGATGATTAGACGTCCAACTAAGCCAAAGGCGGCCTCACCAATATCTGGGTAAGTATTAAGACCAGGCTGACTATCCAAGCAGCTACGGAGAAGGATACCAGTGTAAAGTGAAAAAATACAAAAAACAAATAATATAGACAGCCCAACCCATCCTCCTTCTTTCACTGCATAAGGAGTAGAAAGAAGCGCTACTCCACAAAGCATATTCACAGCTACAAGAAATCATCATGCACGGGAAGCATGTTAGTACGAATAAAATCACCGGCCTTTTTCTATTTATTCAATATGGGAAGTAATTAGGATAAGGAACGACTTTTGTACACATAATATAACAAGTCGCTATTGATAACATATTGGACTTCTAGAGACTTGTTTTCCATTTTTAAGGGTTGTTTGGATCAACTTATTTAAAGAGCTTAAGATCTTCTACAAAAAGAGCTTATGAGCTCATGTATTATCATAACACACATCTTCAAATAGTGTTTAAATTAGCTTTTGTAGTTTTAAAACACACTATTGGTAAAATGACTAACAACAACAACACTCTAAAAAAGATGTTGACAAACAAAAGTTAAGGCAAACGACAACATGTTAGTAATTAAGCTTAAACTAGAAAAGCGAAAAGGGAGAGCCTTATGAAGTTGATCTTATTTTAGCTCAAATAAGCTAGTAAGCTTAAGCTATTTCTAAATATCTAAACACTTTTTTAAGTGTTTAGCCATTCCAGTGTCCGACTGTCTCTGAATAAATTTAAATATAAAATAGGCCAAGTATTACTTAGTCGCTAATAATAATTCAACATAACTCCTTTTGAGTTCTTGAAGACAAAAAGTCTTTACTTCAGTGCTATGTGGTTCAACTACTGAAAGTACAAGATCCAAAAAAGAAGTTCAGTTCAGTGAGGATAGCAATGTCTCACTGAACGATGTTTAATCTTCTCGTTCACAAAGATACTAAGCAAAGAATCTCAAGTATTATATAGAAGGTCAAAGGCGAAAAAATCTACTTTAGCAAAAAGGGATAAAGCAAGTATTCTTAGGAATCCACACCTTTTCAGAGTTGGTTAAAAATTACAACAATTGTCAACGTTGTTCCTTAAAGAAGAGTTTATCCCATTACCTAGTATAAGAGCTTTTAATGCAATCTCACCAACCTATTGAATGCTCAACATGGGTAAAGTAGAAACCGTTGTAAACCCTAATTCTCAGCTATTTAAGAGAATGTTTGTAAATGAGTAAATGCATCTTTTGCAATTAATGTAATACACACATTCAAGAGCATTACTCCTCGAATAGAACTTAGGCCGTTGAACAATTCAACGAGCAAGTATAAGTTGTTACTTAAACCATAAGTTAGGTTTGTGTTTAAGTTATAAAGGAGATCACCTCAATTGTCATTCAAGTAAAATTGTTATTTCGCAAACAATCCTTGTCAAATTCTTTAAATAACTTCTAGTAAGAATTTTTAAACATTGAAAAACCTTGTCGTGTTTGTGTGTTTAAACTGCTTTACGTAATTACTATAAAGTGTTTAAACACCTCATCTGATTGCATGAAGTGTGATTTAAATTAGTTATCATAAGTTGTAATCACTCTAAAGGAAACAATAAGTTTTTTCAAACTGCTTACATGTTTAAACACCTCATCGGATTGCATGGAGTGTGTTCAAACTGCTTACGTTTTTCCAAAACACAATAAGTCCACAAGCTTCTTCAAATAAGCTAATCGAGACGCCCTCTAAGAAGAGGGTTTTGTATATATTTTACATCATCGTATAATTTATTGGTCTCATATTTATTGCTCATTGTACTATCTTAAATTGTCTCAAATTATTGTATATATCTAAATATCAATTAATCAAAAGTAGAAAGGAAAAAATAGAATTTCACACAACTGCTTTTAATTTGTTCCCTTCTTTTTTCTGTGAACAATAGCATTGGGACACACACACTACTACTTAAACCCTTCCCACACCCATAGTCAGGGACGGAGACAAGGAGGGGTCACAACGGCCACGTGTCTTCATAACGAAAAAATTTGTAGTGTAAAGTTTTTAAAATATCTTGCTTTTTTTGGTAATTTGCCCCCTCTAAGAACCAATTTGTAGTGTAGGTTTAAAAAATTATTAAAGTGTGACCCCTCCAGCAAAATATTTTGGCTCCGCTCCTCCCACAGGCCACCCCTTCAATTCCCATCCATCTCAACTCCACTTGAGAAGATATTTTACATGTTAAAATCACAATGATTCTGAAAACTTTTTCCTACTACAATTGTTTAATCAATTATACTAGTTTTGGAAAAGGAATTTAAAGTTCTGTAATCTCATTTATCTGTATATATATAGATATTAAAGCACAAGTAATGGTCTTCACAATCTTACAAATATACACTACTATTTCGTATAACTGAAAATATAAAATTTTAGTGGTTGCATATGCGATCTAGTTTAATTATAACATAATCTACAGAATATGTAATTAATTTGGAAAAAGTAACAGACGTACTATTTATCAAAGCTTGGCCAAATGAACTTTGTCTAGTCTGAGGATATTTGTGATGTTTTGACAATTCTTGCGCAGCAGATGTCCATTGAGGATGATGTGAATGATTGAAACTATGACATTGTTGTGGTTGTTGGTTGTCTGCTACGGGCAATAAAGGAGGGTTATCCAAACTTGGAATTATCTTAGGAGCGTGTCTCCTTTTAGGTGATGACGAAACGAATGAACCACTCAATGATGATAAACTAGACGACTGTAGAAAGCTCATATTCGGGGATGCAACACCGCTATAAACATCCATCGACTCCCTGAAATAATAAGTCCATCTCCAACGTGTTAAAAAAATAAGGGGAGAAACTTTCCTAATTGATATATTAACTTTTAGAATTATGTTTTAGATTTGTGAAAATTAATCTGTTTAACTTGTTGAAGCCAACGTGAATCCGATGTTAAGTTGTGACTCGTGAGTGTATCTGAAACCTAAGAAAAAAAGTTCTTTCGATTTTCTGTAAACACTAGCTTGCAACATAACTTTTGAAGGGTTTTTTTTTTTTTTTTTTTTTTTTTTTTTTTTTTTTTTTTTTTTTTTTTTTTAAGAGGATAATGCATTTGGTGGGTTTGAAGGTCGAAATTTTACCTTTGTTTGCTAATTTCACGTTAGGCCGTCTCTATTTAGTCACAAAGTAATTGTAAGTTTTAGTATCAAAGACAAATTTATAAGCTTAGTAGCAATTTGATTGAGTTTGTGTTTGTTGATGTATTTCTAGGGTGAAAGCTAAAAATACTCTATGTACTAACCCATATAACTCTTTATGCTTTTTCAATTCTTAAACCACTCATTATACATCACCGTTTCAACTCATTATACTTAATTAACTCTTCTTTCTCACAATAAAAGACAACAATACCCCTTGTCTTCTTCACCAACCATCACCATACTACCACCACACATCATTAATCTAAAACAGAATATGCTGCTCGAGCTCGAATCTTATTACATGTATATATTGTTCTGTTGCCCATTAAGTGTCGAACCACTACTAAAAGCTCGATTCATGGTGTTTAGAATTTTTATGTCGACAATCTTGTGTTATTGTTAAACTTCGAATCATGTTTAGAATAATGTAAAATAGCCACTATATGTAGTGATAACATTTGGTTAAACTTCGAATCTTGGTTAACAATCTTGTGTTACTGTTAAACTTTGAATCATGGTGTTTAGAATAGTGTAAAATAACCACTATATGAAATGATAACAATAACATTTGGTTAAACTTCGAATCATGGGCATCTTAAATTCTAGCTTTTATGTCGACAATCTTGTTAAATTTATATATAGTTATGCTGAATGTATATCAACACCAGCACTAAACGTCTTGCCTTGAACTTCAATAGAACTTTTACATGTTTTTATTTTTATTTTTATGCGTTTTTATTTTTGTCTGAATTTACGTTTTGAAGCCGGAATTCATGATGTTTGGCCGGAGTTGAGATGTACAGGATGAATATTAAAGAAATGACCAAATTACCTTTTAAAATGGTGTATAATAAGTTGTTTAAGAATTGAAAAGGCAAAATGAGATATATGAGTTGGTATATAGAGTATTTTTAGCTTTTACCTTGTATTTCTAGCTTCTTGCTAAATGTGTTCATTGCAACCAAGTTGTTTCATTATATATGTTAAAAGCGGCTATTCCTTTCATTTAGATTGCTTACTGTTTGGTGAAGCCGTCTTACCTAACCATACAATACGCAGGGGCCAATAATAAAAAGAAGAAAATCATAAGAACGAGATAATTATGGAAAACGTCAAGATGTATTCTGGGATGATTTACACCTCAGTATGAGATGCCAAGTCATTGTATAAAACGTTTTAGTATATAATGTTATGGTATTAATATGCTTTAATATAATATACCTGTAACTTTGAGGCCAAGGATTATCATCATCGGCGTATTCTGCGGAACTGCAATCCTTTCTATCATTGTTGTCTCCATCTACATTATAATCTGTATCTTCATCTTCAGTTTTGCACTCAACAAGAAAAATGTAATCAGATTCCGCATTCTCCATACCGTTTCGAGCCTCAGCCTTCAAGCTTCAATTCTAATCTAAACATCACAAGAATGTTGTTTCTTAAGATAAACTTCAAAATGACAACTATTATGATACTAGTCATCACCACAAAGTTTTTAACATGCAAACTTCAATAGTAAATGTCAACTCAAATAGGGAAATACTAACAGTATTTGATTATATTTCTTTACATGCATTAATATGCATGAATGAAGATATCATATGCATACCTAATATGTTGAAACTGAAGTAGCTAGAGCTGTTCAATTGATGTTGCTACAGGAATGGAATTGTCGATCAGAAGATCTTGGAAACAAGCACAAGACATGAATAATAGAGGGATCGGTATATATATGAATGTCCAATGTCAAATGTCAATTTCTTTTATTTTTTATATATATATATATATTTTTCTTGAAAGGGTTTCCCGGCCTGGTAAATGTATTCACTAAAAAACGTTTTAAGTACAACGGATATGGGTGAAATCTCACATACATCTCAGCCCGTTACATAGGCAGTAAAATTAATATAACAAAACAACCTACTTCTATAGACGAAGTAACGACTATAATGAAATGTATAATTAAAGGTCCAAGTTCTAACTTCACAAGTTACACATTTAAGGTGGTTAGGGAAAGGGTCGAACGTTTACGAGAACACCTCGCTTAGGCCGTGTACATCCGACTCAAGTTTATACACACCCTCACCAAGTAACTTGAACAAAGAAAAACTCTCCCATTTACGTGTTTGTATATTCAATTATTATTTAGTATTTTGAAAGAAATTGGCATCGTGAAACCACGTGGTGTATATTTTAAAGAATCAAAGATAGAAAATTATATAAAGGCGCGCAATTTGCTGGACGAGTGGTATCCAAAATTAAATTTCTAACGTGTGAAACGCTTTTGATTAATTAAACACTCAATATTTTAAATAAGTTCAACCCTCATGACCCATATGGAAAATTTTATATTGGCACGAGTTAGATGATTTTCTCAAATGTAACTGATTCTATCATACATGTAATGCTATTCATCTGTACATTATTTTATTTTCTAACTATCTAGCTCTTTTAGATATAGCGATTGAAAAACTCGACGAGGTAGGTGAGGGTTGAGGTTGGACGGAACGATGCATTTTATATGTGAAAATGTTATTTCTCTTATCAGAAAATGCTATTATTACTAACCTGGTTAAGAAGTACAGATTCATTTTGAAAATTTAAAATTGCATAATATAATCAGAGACGGATCCACGAATTTTAATCGAGTTAGCACAAAATAATGTACGGCTCACAGTGACCAACGTTTGAGAAATGTTTCAAAGTTTCAACACTATGAAAACAGACATATATATGTCAACCAGTACTAGGTTTGAGAATTCATTATTTGAGCTGTTTAAATTTAAGTTCGGTTGCTCACCTTTTCAATTGTTTTTAATTAGTGTCACTATCACTACAACAATCGGTTGAACGGGCGAAGAGACTTTCGCCGGGGACATTGTGTCCCCGGCGAAAGTCACTAAACGACAAAATAAAATCTGACGTGGCACGTTCATAAGCTGACTTGTTATAGAAAATTCAACGTATACTTTCGGCAGGGACATGTCCCCGGCGAAAACAAGTTTCATTTTTATCAAATTTTGACCAGATAGTCAAAATACAATGTAATCTATCTCTGGGGACATGTCCCCGCCGAAAGAGTATTTTACGTTTAGCAAACTTTGACCAAAGTCCAAAGCATGCTAATTGTGCGCGGGAAAATTCCCGCCAAACCTTTCCCCGGGGACATGTCCCCGGCAAAAATAATATTTACAAAAATACACTTTATTGCAATTATTAATACATAACTAAAACCCAATCGTCAATTCTCACAAAACACACGTAACAATACAATGGCTGATTATACGCCGGAAAAAGAGTGGTCACTGGTTTTATCGTTGATATATCCCTTTACTCGAGTTCTTGATACGTATGGGTCAGAAATTTACGATGAATATGGTTCTTATAAGAACATAGACCCGTTGATGAGAAACCGCATTCTGGAATGGTTAAGGAAAGAGCCATTCTACAGGGTGTATTTGGACTATGAAGCTGATGGTGTTGGAGGAGAAAACACGCTGGATGCTGAAGCAATGTTTGAGCAGTTTGTCAAGCAAAGGAAGGAAAAAGATGAAGCTGAAAAAAGCCCGTTCGATTATACATTTTATGATGCGGGAAATAGGGTAACAAATCTTGAAGCATTGTTTGAACAGTTCGTCAAGCATAGGAAGGGAAAAGATGGTGCAGGTTATAGCAGAGTGGGAAGTAGTAGAGAAAAAAATTGAATGGGCGAAGTTTGTTATGGTGTATGTCGTGTGTATCATATCGTTTGAGTTGTTTCGTTTGCTTGCCGAATTGTTTCATTTGATATGTTTTGTTTTGTTGTCAAGTTGTTTCTTTATTCATGTGTAATTTAGTATTGGAAAAGGGGTGTTTGGAAACCATAAACTTGTTAACATGATACGTATACCATAGCACCTATAGTTGGTCATTTAACATGATACGTATACAATAGCACCTATACTCGGCCGTTTAACATGATACGTATACCATAGCACCTATACTCGGACGTTTAACATGATACGTATACCATACCACCTATAGTTGGTCGTTTAACATGATACGTATACCACAACACCTATAGTTGGTCGTTTAACATGATACGTATACCATAGCACCTATAGTTGGTCGTTTAACATGATACGTATACCATAGCACCTATACTCGCCCGTTTAACATGATACGTATACAATAGCACCTATATACTCGGCCGTTTAACATGATACGTATACCATAGCACCTATAGTTGGTCGTTTAACATGATACGTATACCATAGCACCTATACTCGCCGTTTAACATGATACGTACTATAACACCTCTAGTTGGTCGTTACCATGATACGTATCTATAGCACTTATAGTGGCTGTTTAACCATGATACGTATACCATAGCACCTATAGTTGGTCGTTTTAACATGATACGTATACCATAGCACCTATACTCGGCCGTTTAACATGATCGTATACAATAGCCTATACTCGGCCGTTTAACCTGATCGTTATACCATAACACCTATAGTTTGGTCGTAACATTGATAATACGTCTTACCATAGCAACCTATACTCGGCCGTTTAACCTGATACGTATACCATAACACCTATAGTTGGTCGTTTAACATGATACGTTACCATAGCACCTATTAGTTGGTTGTTTAACATGATACGTATACAATAGCACCTAAGGTTGGTCGTTTTACATGATACGTATACCATAAGCACCTATAGTTGGTCGTTTAACATGATACGTATACCATAACCACCTCTTACTCGGTCGTTTAAACCCCCCCCCCCCCCATGATACGTATACCATAGCACCTATACTCGGCCGTTTAACACTGATACGTCATACAATCGCACCTATACTCGGCCGTTTAACATGATACGTATACCATAGGCACCTATAGTTTTGGTCTGTTTAACTGATACGTATAACATAGCACTATATACTCGGCCGTTTCACATGATTTACATTATACAATAACACCTATAGTTGGTCGTTTAACTGATACGATTACCATAGCCACCTATAGTTGGTCGTTTTAACATGATACGTATACCATAGCACCTATACTCGGCCGTTGAACCTTGATCATAAATGTAGATTTTTAGTTATTGACAATGATAATAAAGATTTTTTTCACTAAATATATGGGGATTAAAACTCCTTTTGCCGGGGACATGTCCCCGAGAAACCCTTTCGCGTTTTTTTTATTTTTCCCTCCCATCTTTTTACTTTATCCCGCCATAACCTTCCCCGGGGACATGTCCCCGGCAAAAGTTTTGCTAGAAGACAAACATAGTTTTCACCGGGGACATGTCCCCGCCGAAAACTAATCGTAAAAATCACCTCAATTATTAACCTGATCTGCTTTTCACAAATGAGATAAAAAAACCCACCAAACACGCAGCTGCTCCACCTGCACCTTCATCTTCATCACCAATCACGCGTATACCATAGCTGCTCCACTTGATTTCTATCTTGCACATTCAAGTTAAGTTCTTTATCTTCTTGATCTTCTTGATTTCTATTTTGTATTCATAGTTTTTGGTTGTGACGAAACAAAAATTGAAATAAAAAAGAGTTTCATTCATCCCATGATAGACTTTTTTTTTTGTATTCATAGCTACCCCATTCGATTTATTTGTTCCCCGTGTCCTTGATAGACTTTTTTTTTCGATGTCTACTGTCAGTTTGGAGTGCAAGCCGCGACCACAGCCGAGGCCAATCCGCGACCACAGCCGAGACCAAAAGGTAAGATATGTCGTTTCGTATTTTAAATAGATTAGGGTTTTAGGTAATGAGAACTATCCAAGCATCGGGTATCAAAAAGACCCTTTAAACCATTAGGGTTGAATTGGTCATTTTAACAATTAGGGTAGGAGAGTAGGATGGTGGATTTTAGGAGCTACACCAAGATCTTGGCAAGGTGTTGCGGTCCACCCCCTTTCATGTGTAATAGCACTTTAACTATGTTAATGAGATCATGTTGTTTCATCTGCTTGTGATACAAAAGATTTGATCATGTTTGCTTAAGACTTTTTGAACAATGTGTCTAGGGTTGAGGGTTGGTGAAAACATGAGAATGGTGTTAGTGTGTCTAGTTAAAGTGCTATTACACCATTTCCTGACAACATTTCATTCTATTTTTTACAATGATCTTCCAAAAAAATCACCAAATTCTCTCTTATATTATCAAACAACAAAAATTAAGTTAGCGGCGGTGACATATGGCTTCTCCGATGGTTTACAGCGAGGAGGTACACGGTTTCTTGGTCCACAAGATACAGGAAAGTGTACATCCCATTTCTTGTTACGGTTTGTTATGGTTACCTGATGATGAGGGTTGAATCTTGATGGGCTAAACCATTTTGTAACAAGAAATGGGCTGTACACTTTCCTGTATCTACTGGACCAAGAAACCGCGTACCTCCTCGCCGTAAACCATCAGAGTAGCCACGTGTTACCGCCGCTAACTTCATTTTTGTTGTTTGATAATATAAGAGAGAATTTGGTGTGTTTTTGGGAAGATCATTGTAAAAAGGAGAATGAAATGTTGTCGGGAAATGGTGTAATAGCACTTTAACTAGACACACTAACACCATTCTCATGTTTTCACTAACCCTTAATACCCTAGACACACTGTTCAAAAAGTCGTAAGCAAACATGATCAAATCTTTTGTATCACAAGCAAAATAAACAACATGATCTCATTAACCTAGTTAAAGTGCTATTACACATGAAAGGGGGTGGACCCCCAACACCCTGCCAAGATCTTGGTTTAGGTCCCAAAATCCACCATCCTAACCTCCTACCCTAATTGTTAAAATGACCAATTCAACCCTAATGGTTTAAAGGGTCTTTTTAATACCCGATGCTTGGATAGTTCTCATTACCTAAACCCCTAAACTATTATAAATACGCAGGTTAAGCTTTGGACAAACCCGAAGAAGCAGAAGATATCGGAAGTCAACTGACAAAACCGCATGGCGAACATGAGTTCAAGCCTTATGTGTTAGGATATGTTTGTAGAGAATAACATGGTTAGGATTCCCGCTAAATGGATTATACGTATAGTTTTGGACCATTTGCGTATGTAGCTTATGTATAGTTTTGGACCATTGGCGATTTTGGAAACACATTTTAGGTTATCGATTGTGTTGTAGCGAATTTGGACCATTTGGTTATATATGATATTATATTTAGCGATTTTGTGTTGTTGTAGCATAAAATAGGTTCTGAAAACAAGTTGAACCATTGTAGATTTTTTCCCGAAAAATTCTGGAAAAAAATCTGGAAATTACCCATTTTGCAGCAATTTTCTGCAAAATGGGTCAAAGGCTTTCACCGGGGACATGTCCCCGGCGAAGTGTCATAGATAATATTAGTTTTCATTTTCACCGAGGACATGTCCCCGGGGAAGGAGTTAATGATAAACTTTAGTTACCCTTTCCCCGGGGACAATCCACGGCAAAACAAAGTGCCACGTCGGACATGTTTGACCGGTGACAATTTGCTGCAGGACCTACATGTCCCCGGTAAAGGTTGTAAATATTCCCCGGGAAAAGTATCCCCGAGAGGGTATTGCCGGGGGACTTTCAGCGAGGACATGTCCCCGAGGAAAGGTATTACAGGGGACATGTCCCCGGCGAAAGCTCTAAAATTTTGCCTGCGAAAGCGACGACTGTTGTAGTGTATGTAAGAGCATCCACAATGGGTAAAACAATCACAAGTTTTTTACTATTCTACCAAGTCATTATAAGAGCTTTTTTACATTGTGAGATAAGGTTTTACAATAGCTTTTCAAGACTTTTGAAAGAAGACTTGGTCAACTCCAAGCTATTGCTAAAGACTACAAGGCATTAAATGAGTATGCATTAAATGCATCAAGTCTTTAAAGACTTGATGCATTGTAGATGCTCTAAGTTTATAACCAGAATATGAACTTCGAATACCTTAGAATCAAAAAACAATTTCCACATAATGTGACAATCTGTGTGCTAGGTCATGAAAAAAAAGCCTCATAATACTTGGATTTTTATTCAAAAAAAGAGTAAATTACACGGATGGTCCCTGTGGTTTGCGTTAACTTTCACTCTTGGTCCTTTGACTTTTTTTTTACAAATATAGTCACCAACTCTGAAACCCTTAACACTCATGGTCCTTTGACCAAACGTCCATTAGGCCAAGGCGTTAAGTTACAACATGTGCGTAATATTGGAGGGTATTTTGGTGCATTCAAGTTATCCCTTTCCCACCAACGGCTATCTATAGTACTCAGAGTGTTTTTTTAGGTAAAGGGTTTCCCCGGTAAATATATTACTCCAAAAAACATTTAAGTACAAAGGATATGAGTGAAGTCCCATATCTCAACCCTTACATAGGCGGTAAAGCTAACATAACAAGACACTTCCTATCCTTAAAATAGCAAAACAACCACTACTCACTAGATTACATTTGACACAAAACCAAGCATAACCTAACGTCTAGATTGCTTACTACCACGACCTTGGAGCTTGATATCATATGTTGGGAATAATCCGTTACCACGGATAGTAGTGGTTTACACTGCTTGGTTTAACACTAGCAGTGGAAACGTATTCCCACTGCAAGTTCTTTATTACCACTGCTATCAGTTTATGATAAGGTTAAACGTGTCTAGATAAGTATAAAATAGATTGTGTGTATATTCTATTATGTTAACTTTATACTTATCTTGTAAAGGACTCCTTCTTGTATAAAAGGAGATCCCAGGTTATTGTCTTAGGTACGCATTACATTACAATATTACCTACGAAAGCTTCAAGGTGTAACCCTAGTGATACTAAGATCACTCGTATTATTTCATTAATAATATTGGAGCTTGAGTTTTGTGTTAACTTGTGTTCATTCTCATTACATCATATAATTCGTCTTCTAAGTATTACTTAAGTAAATTCCGCTTGCTTGATAATATTATACAAAATATCATTGACACAAGGAGAGTGTCTCAGATCCATCAAGTGGTATCAGAGACAGGTTCTGATATTTTGTTTTAGAAGATCCAAGGAATTAGCTTGACTCACTCACTCAATTCAATGGAGATGGAAAACAATCAATCAAACTCTTCTTCTACACCCAGACTCCCTAAGCTTAAGCTTAATGAGTTTGAGATGTGGAGGATAATGATTGAGCAATACTTCCTCATATAGGACTATGCTCTATGGGAGATCATTCAACTTGGTGATTCCTTCAAATCTGTGACCACTACTTCAAAAGTTGGTGACACAGATGTTGTGAAAGTTTCTGTGCCTGAATCAAATTCTGAAAAAGCTCAAAAGAAGAATGATCTTAAAGCTAGAAGTCTGTTGCTGATGACTCTTCCTAGAGACCAGATTATTGCATTCAGCAAGTTCAAGACTGCTAAAGAACTGTTTGAAGAGATTTGCTCAGTGTTTGGTGGTAATGATGCTACAAAGAAGACTCAGAAGAAATTGTTACAGCAAAGTTATGAAAACTTTTCTGCTTCAAGCAATGACTCTTTTGATAGCATTTTCACCAAACTTCAGAAGATTGTTACACATCTAACTGTGTTTAGCATTGAGGTAGAAAAGGAAGACCTCAATTTGAAGTTTCTAAGAAGTTTGCCTTCAGAGTTTCAAACCAATGTTACTGTTTGGGAAAACAAAACAGACATAGAAACAATGAAGCTCAATGATCTTTACAACAACTTCAAACTTATTGAACAAAGGTTGAAGAAGGCAGGGAAACTTGGTACAAGCTCTAGTAGCTTGGCATTGTTGTCAAATTCTGTTGACAGTGATGATTCTGAAGATGAAAGTGATGATGATATTGCAACTGTAGGTTCTAAAGTTTCCACTGGCAATGTAAATATTGCCACTGCAGGATCAAAGAAGAAGGTTGCTAGTATTGGAGATCCTACCTTTTATGCTTTTATCTCCACACAAGTTGATGGCTCTCTCTTAACTCATGAAGACATAGAGCAAATTGATGAAGATGAATTGGAGGAGATGGATATAAAATGGCAGATAGCTCTTCTTAGCATGAGGGCTAAGAAATTCTACAAGAAGACTGGCAAGCCTATCCATATAAATGGTGATGATACTGCAGGTTTTGATAAGAAGAAAGTGGAGTGCTTTAACTGCCACAAGTTTGGACATTTTGCTAGAGAATGTAGAAGCCCAAAGACAAAGGACAACAGATCTACATGGTACAAGCAAAAGAAGGGACCAACTGTGGAAGAACCAAAGGCAATGTTGGCTATTGATGGTGTGAGCTATGATTGGAGTTTCATGGCTGATGATCTTGAAGAAGAACACACTGATGCTGCTCTTGTTTCTGCTGAAGTTGCTCTTATGGCTTTCTCTAACTCTGAGGTACAAAACTCTGAATGTTGCTCTAAAACATGTAGGGCTGCTAGAGAAGTTGAAAGACTTAATGATTTATATTCTAATGAAAGGGAAGAGTTATACACTGCTAATTATACTGTTGCTAATCTTAGGAGAGCCATGGCAGTTTTAGAAAAACAAATAGAGCACTATCAAGCAAATGAGTCAAATTATAATGATGATATGATTCTTCTTAGGAGAGAGGTAGAACATACAACTGCTGTGAATGAAGCATACCAAAAGGAGCTTGAAAAACTTCAAAAGAAAATTGAAAATGTCAATTTAACTATAGACACATGTTATCATCAGTATGAGTCAATTGATAAAATTTGGAATGCTCAAATATATAATAAAGCTAAGTCTGGTATGGGTTATAATACTGCGCCTCCACCACTAAGGGGTGTTCATTCACCTCCAGGTATAGATTTAGCTCATACAGGTATACAGGATTTTAAGGATCTTGAAAGAGAATATGGTCCTTTAAAAGACACAGTTGTGAAGAGTGAGGAAGAGAGTAAGCTTGATAATGATGTTTTTGAGAGTGCTAGTGACTCATCAGTTGTAGATGAGAGTGTTAAAAAGAATGTAGAGACTACTATCCCAAAAGTACTAATACTGTTACAGAGGAACCTAGGAAACCTGTTAATAAACCTAGACCAACTGTAAGGTATGCTGAGATGTATAGGAACAAGCCTACAGCTCCTAGGGGTAACCAGAGGAGTTGGAATCATGTTAAATCTCAACAACTAGGTAGTGATTTTGTGATGAACAATAAAGCATGCTATATTTGTGGTAGTTTTGATCATTTACATGCTTATTGTGACTTTCATGTTGGGAGAAGGGTATTCTATGGGAATAAAAGGGTGGAGTCTAACAGATATCAACATAATGTACACCCTAGTTCTAATTGAAAAATGGTCCCAAGAGCAGTTCAACTTAGAAGTGGCCTCAAAACATTTGCCACTGCAAAAACTGTTAACACTGCTCACCCTAAGTCACCTGTTAAAAGTGCAAATACCAAAACAAGCTTTGTAAAATCTGCAAAAACAGGAAAAAGGACCTTTCAAGCTAAAAAGGTTAACAATAACCAACAGTGGGTACCTAAAAAGAAACCAGCAGTTTCCACTGCTCATTCAAAAGTTACCACTGAAAGGGTTTTGAACAAGAAAAGGGGGGACATGGGAAATGATGTGAAGGCCTCAGCACGTTTGGAATGGAAACCTAAAGGAAACACCTCTACAACCAATCCCAATGGTGTATCAATGACCTTTGATAGATTTAACTATATTGATACACGAGGCAGATCCAAGTCAATCATGGCTTGGGTCCCCAAAAGAAACTAACTCTTTACTCTAATGTGCAGGAACATCCAAGGACAAAAAGATCAGATCAAGGATATACAAATAGTGGGTGTTCAAGGCACATGACTGGCAACAAGTCCTATCTTTTAGACTTTGAGCAATATGATGGACAGTATGTCAGTTTTGGAGGTGGAGTAAATGGTAAAGTTGCTGGTAAAGGAGTTACTAAAACTGGTAACTAGGACTTTGAACCTGTATATTATGTAAAAGAGCTTAAGTATAATCTTTTTAGTGTGTCACAAATGTGTGACAAAATGAACAATGTTCTTTTTACCAAAGATATGTGTTTTGTACTTTCTAAGGATTTTAAGATGCCTGATGAAAGTCAAGTTCTTCATAAAATTCCTAGAAAAGGCAATTTATATAGCTTTGATATGAACAACATTGTTGCTAAAGATGACTATGCTTGCTTGCTTGCAAAGGCCACAGTGGATGAATCCATGTTATGGCATAGAAGACTTGGTCATGTTAACTTCAAAACCGTTAACAAGATTGTCAAAGATGGTTTGGTGAGAGGTCTGCCTCAGAAAAGATTTGAAAATGATCAAACCTGTGTGGCTTGTCTTAAAGGCAAACAACACAGAGCTTCTTGCAGGTCAAAGTTGGTTAACTCTATTGCTCACCCTCTTCAAATGTTACATATGGACTTGTTTGGTCCTACATCAGTGAGCAACTTGAATTTGAAGAAGTATTGTCTAGTGGTGACTGATGATTTTAGTAGGTTCACATGGGTTTTCTTTCTTGGAACTAAGGATGAAACAACTGGCATTCTCAAGATATTTATCACAGAAGTAGAAAACCAATATGATATGAAAGTTAAAATCATTAGATGTGACAATGGAACCGAATTCAAGAATAGAGTTATGGATGAGTTTTGTAGAGATAAAGGTATTAAAATAGAATTTAGTGTGGCTAGAACTCCTCAACAAAATGGTGTTGCCGAGAGGAGGAACAAGACACTGATAGAGGCTGCTAGAACCATGTTGGCCGATTCAAAATTGCCAATTACTTTTTGGGCTGAAGCAGTTAACACTGCATGCTATGTGCAAAACAGGGTTTTAGTTGTAATGACAAAGAACAAGACACCTTATGAATTGTTTAGGGGAAGACCACCTACCCTTGACTTCATGAGACCATTTGGGTGTCATGTATCTATTCTCAATACCTTGGATTATCTGGGCAAGTTTGATGAAAAGGCTGATGAAGGGTATTTTGTTGGGTATTCCATGGTTAGTAAAGCTTTCAGAGTATTCAACTTAAGAACCCAAAAGATTGAAGAGAATCTGCATGTTGAGCTCCTAGAAAACAAAGTCAATGTCAAAGGAACTGGTCCAGAAAGACTGTTTGATCTTGATACTCTAACAAACACTATGAATTATGTGCCTGTTTCTACATCTTCTTTTGATTTTGCAGGTTCAGAAGAGTTTCTTGATGATGATGAACCAAACAAAGAAGATGCAGATGATCAAGATGAATTTATTCTACCTCTTTGGGACTATGGAGATAATAATGATTTACTGAAAACTGGAGTTGTTCATCCTTCTAGTGATGTGAATAAAGAAGGAGATGGCAACTTCAATGCTGAAAGTTCTGAAAGCAGTGGAAATTCAAATTCCACTGTTAGGCAAAATGTTTCCACTGCAACACCAGATGTGGGAATCACCACTCCAGTTACTATGGAAGCTCAAGCCAATGATGTTGAAATTTCTAATATGCCAAGTGAGATTGCAGTTCCTCAGACTCCCCACACCACTGTTCATAAATCACATCCTCTTGAAAATGTGATTGGGGATGTCTATTCACCTGTGAAGACTAGAAGACAAACAAAGCTGCCTGATGTTCATGGATTCATAAGTAAAATATATGAATCTAAAAATACATGAAGGCAAGAATGAATGTCTATTTATGTGTTTTCTGTCACAAATGGAGCCAAAGAATGTTTACAAGGCACTTGAAAATGAAAGTTGGGTGGAAGCAATGCAAGAAGAGCTGCTCCAATTTAAGCTTCAAAAGGTATGGGTGCTTTGTGATTTGCCTTCTGGCAAGAAGGTTACTAAATGGGTGTTCAGAAACAAGAAAGATGAAAGGGGAATTGTTATCAGAAACAAAGCTAGGCTTGTGGCTCAAGGATACACTCAAGAGGAGGGTATTGATTATGAAGAGGTATTTGCCCCAGTTGCACGAATTGAAGCAATTAGGCTGTTCTTAGCCTATGCATCCTTTATGGGCTTCAAAGTCTATCAAATGGATGTAAAAAGTGCTTTTCTATATGGGCAGATAGATGAGGAGGTTTATGTTTCACAACCTCCAGGCTTTGAAGACCCTAAATATCCTAACAAAGTCTACAGGGTAGTTAAAGCTTTGTATGGCTTGCATCAAGCACCAAGGAAATGGTATGAAACCTTGACTACTTATCTTCTTGCAAATGGGTTTCATAGAGGCAGAGTTGATCAAACTTTGTTCATCAAGAAAGACAAGAATGATATCCTGCTTGTTCAAGTTTATGTTGATGATATCATTTTTGGATCTACAAAGCCAAAGATGTGCACAGATTTTGAGAAACTGATGAAAGAAGAATTTCAGATGAGTTATATGGGTGAACTCACATTCTTTTTAGGACTTCAAGTACTACAAAAGCCAGATGGTATATTCATCAATCAAGATAAATATGTGGCTGAGATACTAAGGAAGTTTAAGTTTTCTAATGCAAAGTCATCCAACACTCCTGCAGACAAGACTACACATCTACTTCTTAAGGAAAATAGTGGTGAAGCTGTTGATGTGCATATGTATAGGTCTATGATTGGTTCCTTAATGTACCTTACATCATCTAGACCAGATATTATGTTTGCTATGTGTGCTTGTGCAAGGTTTCAAGTTACTCCCAAGTTCTCTCACTTGACTGCTGTGAAGAAGATTTTCAGATATCTTAAAGCATTTCCTACTCTGGGATTGTGGTACTCCAGAGATTCTCCTTTAGATCTGGTTACTTACTCAGATAGTGACTATGCTGGAGCTAGCTTAGATAGAAAATCTACAACTGGTGGATGTCAATTTCTTGGCAATAGGTTAGTGTCATGGCAGTGCAAGAAGCAAACAATGGTGGCTAATTCTTCAACTGAAGCAGAGTGTATTGCTGCTGCAAGTTGCTGTGCTCAGTTTTATGGCTTCAGAATCAACTTTTGGACTATGGATACAATTTTATGAATACCATCATTCATATTGACAATAGCAGTACCATATGCATCATTAAGAATCCTGTTCAACACACAAAGACCAAACATATTGAAATTAGACATCATTTCATTAGAGACTGTTATGAAAAGGGACTAATTCAAGTTGTCAAAATTCATACTGATGACAACTATGCTGATTTGTTAACAAAAGGTCTTGATGTGGGAAGATTTCAGTACTTGGTCACAGGTATTGGAATGCTTAATCCATAATTATGTTAGTGTTGAGGGGAGGCTGTTGGGTACTGAAAGTGTTGTTTGAGTTTGTATTTGTAAGAGGAGTTGGAGTTAAAAGGTGTATATCTGAGATACACAATAAATGGTTATTGATTCACCATGTCTAGTACACATAAGAATCAACTAGTCCAGAGCAAACGGCTACTGGTAAAGACTTGACAAATCTGTTTATGGTTGATAGTTTACCAAAAACTATATGGTTATCAACTCACCATATTCTTTATGATTAAGAGTTGGCTAGTCCATAGCAAACGGCTCATGGTAAAGACATATCAAATCCGTTGATAGCTGGTAGTTTGCTAAAAACTATGATGGGAGCAGTCTAGTTTACTAATGATTTTATTTTCCCACTGCTCTTTGAAAATTTTTTTGAAAAATTACCACTGCTAGTTCACAGTTTCCACTGACAGTGTTAATTTACTACTGTTGTTCTAGCCGTTACAACTGATTATGTCAGTAATTAATTTTTTACTAGCCGTTGAAAGTAACCACTGATAGTCATATATACAGGGTTAATATTTTAAAGTAAATTATCTTCTTTCTATATTATAACTACTTTCTAAAGATAATTTTACTTGCGCATCAATTCTAAACCCTAACCCTATATATCTTTTTCTCTCAATTGGCTAGTCATTACTTCAATTCTTACCGACATAATCATATTTTTCTTCAAAAGTTTCTATGGCATCTTTGAACTTTGCAGATGAGCACAACCTAGTGGCCTACCTACAAAAGTCTAACGAGAAGAGTGGCCCTGTTTTTCATCAGATTGTGGATTTTCTTCATACCACTCACATAAGGTATGCTTTGCTTTTCAAACCCACAATCTATATCTCTCAAATCAAACAGTTTTGGACTTCTGCTCAGTCCATAACACTTGAAATTGGAGATGCACATGAAACAGTGGATGCTCTCAGAGCCACTGTAGATGGGGTAACCATTGATGTTACTGAGGCATCCTTGAGGGGAGTACTTCACTTGGATGATCTCAATGGTCTCATCACATTACCTATGTCTGAAATTCATGATACTTTATCATCCACGGGGTATGATACCACTGACAAAAAGGCTACTTTCAAAAAGAGTGGTTTTTGTCCCCATTAGAGATTTTTGATTCATACTTTGTTACATTGCCTTAGTCCTAAGAAAACATCTTATGAGCAATTTAGTTCAACCATGGCTTATCCTTTGGTTTGTCTTGTTACTGATAGGATTTTCAATTGGTCAAATTATATTTTTACAAGTATGAAAGGCAATGTACAGAGTAACACCAAAATTTTAATGTATCCAAGGTTTGTGCAAGCTGTGCTTAATGAATTTCAACTGCAACCTCATACTACTGTTTATCAAATCAGTTGCCTAAGGCCTAAAGTTTTTCAAAATTTGAATAAAGATGGCAATATGATTTTTACACCTCTCCTACCCCAAATGCTTGCTAAAATTTCCACTGAACAAAACACACCCATAATTAATGTTCCTAACATTGATTATACCCCACCAGTTTCAAGAACCTATGAGAGAAGGCCTAAACAGTCAACTCCTCTCATGACAACACAACAAGTTTCTGAACCTTTTGGTCTACGAACAAGCAGTGGTGGTTCTAGACTTCCACCTAGTCCTACTATGGAGGAATCTGGACCTTTGCCCCATGATTCACCTCTCCCAACAGGTAACACAGTTGGAAGTGCTGAGGGCAGTGGCAACCAAATGGAATTGATGGTTTTGTGTACCAAATTAGCAAAGCAGGTTGAGTTTCTACAAAAAGACTTGGCTACTGTTAAGAAGAACCATGCCAAGGATGTTCAATTATTAAAGACAGAGATTCAGACCTTAAAGGAAGAGATGCAGAGGTTGAAAAAGCACAGGCAGACTGCAAAGATGGTGATTTCATCTTCATCCTCACCTTCTAATGGTGATTCAGCTGATCAAGATTTGGGAAATTCCTCCAAACAGGGGAGGAAAACAGGTTTTGACACTGAGGGAAGGACAATTGATTTTGAAGATGAAGGAGATACAAGTAAAGGAGCAAAATAAGCTGAAACTCATGGAGAGCAACTTGAAGATCAAGACATTTTCCAAACTGCAACTGATTTTACTACTGATTTTATTTCCACTGCAGAGCCAACTTTTGCCACTACAAGTGAAGAATTTGATAAATTGAAGACAAACAAGGGTAAAGAAGTTATGGAAGATGTACAACAACTTGAAAGTAGGATTTCAAAGAAAAGACATGTTCAGATTGATCTTGATAGAGAAATTGCTCAGAAGATAGCAGAAGATCAAATTACTGAAAAAGTTGCTGAAAAGAAAAGATTGCAAGAACTAGAAGTTGCAAGCTTTTTGGAAGCTAAAAGATTGGACAGAATGGAAGATACTGATTCAATTTCCACTGTTCAACCTACAATTATGAAAGAAAATGCTCTAGAGTTTAGCTATGTTCCTACTGAAGAAGATTGTCACACCCCCAAATTACCTGTTTTGCAGCAGAATGGAATTCCTGGGGGATGACTGTCATAGCATCACAATCACAGTTATATTGAACGACCTAAAGTGTCGTTTGGAAAATACATCGTTTGATTTAATAAAATAATCAGAGTTTACAAAGTGTAGGTCCCAAATGAAAATCAACTTGTGCGGAAATAAATTTGATACAAGCCAAACGATGTTTTTAAAGTGTATAAATCCCCTGTGAGACGCTTCGTCACCACGACTCTATGATAAGTCCACATGCATGCCATGAAGTGTATGCCTTAATACCTGAGATAAAACATGCTAAAAGTGTCAACACAATGGTTGAGTGAGTTCATAGAGTTTGCGTTGAAATATAAAGCCTTTCAAAATCGTTTATGCAGCAAAGGCATTGTAAATCCACTCAGTTCCAAGTTCCGCCCATACAAAACTTGCAACCTGTGTGTTCACAACCCACTGCCAAAATGTGTATAGTTTATGTTCAAGCACATGTTGTCAAATGAATTCACAATAGTACTTAACTCGACGTAGAACAATAACACATAATCAATAGCACATGATTTAATGTATCAGTGGTCAACTGACATAGCACTTTATTCGACGTAGAACTATAGCACATAATCAATAGTACATGACTCAATGTATCAGTAGTCAACTGACATAGCACTTTATTCGACGTAGAACTATACCACGCAAACAAGAACAATTGATATAGTACGACATTCGGTTTTGAAACACTGGTGATCATGATAGAAGTTATCCTTAAAAATCTAAAGTACTTGTGAAAAATAGTTAAGCATGTATCTCCCCCAAAATAGTACAAAACAATTGAAAATGGGGCTATGAAAACTCACGGTAATCCATAAAAGTTTAAAGTACTTGTGTAAATAAAAGCAAGTAGTTGAGCATGTATCTCCCCCAAAAATAGTACAAAACAATTGAAAGTGGGGCTATGAAAACTCACTTGGTACAATGATGCGATGACAAAAGTGAGTACACCGAAATGAGGCGCAATCTCTAACTGCGACCTATTATGAATGATATGTTCTATGATAAGTTATGATGTAACGTTATGCATGCAATTCGTATGATATCTATACCACTTGTGAATTTTGAAAATAACACTTATCGTCGAAAAATAATCTTAGAACGTCTTGACCATTTTTTTAAATTACTTTACATGTATTTACGTTGAAATGATATCCTACGATAATCATTTAGTGATTTTATGAAATTATAACTTTTCGTCGTAAAATAATGTCATTTGACAATTTCATGAAAGTGACTAAACGGCCTTGAAAAGCTAGTCGTAAAAATGGTGCACGTCGAGTGTTAGGAAACAAACTCAACGGTTTTGGGAAGCTTGTATCATTATCTCAAAGTTTTAGCATTTAAGTTTTCATCCTAGAGGTCTCGATCATGGAGAAAAATATAGGTAAAGTATGGTACTTGTGTCCAAAATATTGTTTAAGAGTGGTTTTCGGCAAAGTTTAAGTGACCGTATTTTATTCGTTACAACTCCGCTTGACGAACGGTTGGACATTTTGGAAAATATGCTAGGCGAACTTACTTTTACTAGAAGATATCATGTTATAAAAAGTACTCCATCAATGTTAAAAACGACCCTCAACATGGTCATTCGCGGCCGTAATGTTTGTCTAATAGAAATATATTAGTTTTGCTTATATAATATAATTACGGCAACTTTATTTAAACGCGTGTAATTTAATCGTTACAAGTCCGTTTTCTACGTTTTATATGTCCTTAGCTTCGTATTAAAGTATACTAATATATTTTTGATAAGTCGACACCTTTTATAGCGCTTAAGACTCATTTTTGACTCGTAAAAAGTTAAAACAACATGCTGAATTTTCTGAAATTTATAGTTTTCGTCGTTAAACTTGAAAATATCATAACTTCTTCGTTATAACTCCGTTTTAACCAATTCAAACGGCCACGTTTTCGTTTTAAAGTATATTTTCCAAATATCTAGCCCAAAAATTTTTACAATCTGTCGAAAATTCCAGAATTCAAAAATATGATCAGACCTTTAAATAAAGTTGTCGAAATGAGTTTTTCTCGCGCAAAACCTATTCTAACCAACGCCGAAGCTATTCTAAACCAACCATACACCTTCTTAGGGTGTCATGGGTTCCTAGACATCACCAAAAGTGATATGTTTCAAGGAGTAATTATAGGATGATGAATATATATTTATAACACTTAAAAACAATTAAAAGTGGTATAGACATCCATATAACTTGCATATTTTTCTCAAGCATGATAAAATGAACATGATATGAATATGAAAGATGAAAGTGAACATGAAATGCTTACTAGTTACTTGATGAGGTTTAAAGAACAAGGGTTTTTCCTAAATACCCTAGGTTTTTATTGCAAAACCTAAATATAGAGTATACTAGTGTTTGTAATTTCACTTGTTCTTGCAAAAACTCCAAGTTTTTTCTTGTTTTTGATCTTGGCCGGTTCTAAAGAGAAAGAGAAAGAGACTTTGCAACTTTTCCACCTTGGTATCTTGTGTTTGTATGTGTAAACTTTTAGTATATAATAAAAATATCACAAGTGTCCTATCTATACATTAATATATGTTAGTCTAGATGAATATTTTATTTAACCTTGTTGTGTCATCTCCTTTTTGTCGAAAAGGAGTAATAAAAATAAGAGGTGATATACTTTTATTTAATAAATGTGTTAAAGTATATGTATATTGTGTATTTGATATGTAAAAGTAATTATTTAGTGCAACGTTAGCTAGAAATAAATTTTAACGGATCAAAATAAAATATATTGAAGTCATAAAAATTATAAAATTACATTTCTTACAAAATTGAGTGAAATAATAATTATCGTGTAGTATTTACGAAAATCGTCGTAATTATAAATATAACCATTTATATACAAAATAAATTTAAAACACCGGGTAAACTCATAATATTATTTTTATAATCTTATTATGAGTATAAAAATATATCGAGATAATTTTTGGAAGTGTCGGATCAAATGTTCAAAATAATTGATTACGCGATAGCGTTTATTTAATAGGAAATTATACGTTTAATGTGAAATGCAAAACCATGCATGAACTAATATGATGATAATGATGCTAATGATATGTAGACTAAACCTAGTCTATATGAAATGTTCTTGAATGATGGTTCATGAATTCGCAGCTAAACCATTAAGGTTACGCGAATTCTATACTCGTAAACCTAGTTTACGATAAACGATGAAATAGTGAAACTTGAATAGTGTTTTTCTCCGGAAATGAATAGTGTTTCGTGAATAGTAAATTTTGAAATACGTTCTCAGAATATTACTTCGACTTCGAAAACGGTGAATAGTAAAATTTTGAATAGTAACCGGTGAATAGTAAATTCCCGAGATGAATAGTAAATTTTGAAAATGACCTGAAATTGCGAGTTGTCACATTCGCCCAACCAAAAAGGAATTCAGTCCTTGAATTCAGTCCATGTTAGGTTCTACGATGTTACTTGTGAAAAGGTGAGAATATTTAAGTCGCATTGGGTCGTCCAATGTTTTTCTGAATCGTACCACGCCTTTCCAAGACGGGACTTTGAACATAAATCTGTTGCCAACTTGAAGTTCTAATGGTTTGCGACTTATGGAACATACTTCCAATATTTTGCGTCGTATATCGACGTAGCTTATCTAGCTATATGTTGTTACTTGTAACTGATTCTTGATTTGTACGATTTTTGTGTTGTTTCATGAATAAGTCATGAACTAATGAGTTGGACTTTCCTGATTTTGACCCATGAATACGTGATCGACACCTCAACCTTAGAGTGCCTCAAATGATGTAGTCAATATGTTCATGTGCTAACTATTGTTGTAAAGCAACTTGTCGATGAAGAATGATTTGCCTAATCATTTCTAGAAAGTCATACATGCTTGAGCATATCATCTAATGTGGGAATTGTTCTCTCACTCTAACCATTGAGCTGAGGATAATAAGCGGTAATCATGTCCTAGTGAATTCCAAAGGAATCTTAAAATGATTGTCAGAAGTCTAAGGTGAATCGAATAGCTTGTAATAGGTACAACTGGAATTGATACCACGTGCCTCATGCCAAATTTCAAAATGTTAAATCTGTCGAAAAGGATCTTATAGGAAGGAATAGATTATGGGTAACAGTTGTGATTCCTCGCGTTTCTAGTTCTAGCGAATGTCATTACTTGAGTCTTACTTGCCTAAGGTGCTTAGTCTCCATGACTAAAATGTTTATTGTTTGATTATCGAAGTGTTTCCATGCTCTATGTTGTAAAGTCACAAAACCTTAAATATTTAAGTGATGGGGTGTAGTGATTGATTTTTCAAATCTGTCCCGATATTGAGTGCTTCTAAAATTATTTCATCACTTAGATTGTTATCATGCTAGCATAAACATAGATATCAGCTTATACTATGTCGAAGAATGTTTGTTCTAATTTCACTTGTAGATGGAGTGTCATTGATTGTCTGTTATGTTCAAACCTGTTGCATCTCTTGATATGAAAGTGAGGTTATCCGTAATTTCTAGAGGACACAATGCCTTAGGGAAAGTTTATATCGATAACCTAAATTTAACCAAATTTTACTTTAAGGGAAACTCATTGTAGGGAAGTTCACATATTGTTGAGGCCATGTTTAATGGAATGTTCTGCAGTTTCAGCTAAAAGACTTGGTTGATCCCTATAGTGTTGCTTAGTGTGTATACGCTTCGTACTAAATCTTGTAACTCGGTCTAGCTAGTACTTTTGAAATGATATAATTTGGCTTCTAGTCCAAAATAGTGGTTCGGAATGTCTCGTGATGTCTTAAGATTTTTGTTAGGTTTTGAAAGATCTCACTACCTACTTCTAGTCCTTGTTGGTAATTTCCGAAATCCTTTCATTGTTTTCTTGTATCGAGGAATCCTCCTCACAGATGGTATAGAAAGCCTTCCTTAAAAAGGTAACTCATCAAATTCTAACTTATCGGTTGAGTGAGGGATGAATGGCGTGGGCTTCTATAGAGTGTTAACAAAAAGGAATGTTTATGAACAATTTATCTGATTACAAAGCTTTGCTTTTGAGTGAAGATTGTTTTAAGAGATTTGAAATGATGCTTGTTACTTTCATGACATAATTCTTCCTGAATTATACATAGGTGATCATGCCATGTATAATCGAGAACAAATGATGTGATGCTTGGTTTTGTTGAAATGGTATTACGTTCCTCCGAAGTTTTAAATGGTATTCAACGTTTTGTTTTGTAAGGTAATGGCTCAATAATTTTTCAGAGTAACATGAAAATCGTTTCGCATGATGGTATTAAATCGTTGATAAAATGACTGAAAACCAATTGATAGGGTGGTAACGAAACAACTTGTTTTAAAACTTTATGAAACAATGTTTCTAAGATAGTGTAGAATAGCTTGAAATAAAATTAAGTGAAATAATTTCATGAAATGTAGCAAAATAACTTGAAATATAATTTGTTGAATGGTTTGTAGGATACACGGGGAAACCTCATAGAATGGTAATAGTCTCCTAATTGGTCAAGAATAAAGTTGGCCTAACCCCTAGTAAGATAGTGAGGTATCATCGCGAAATGATTGAAAATTGGGCAATTGAAATAAGGAATGAAATAAACAAAGGTTGTGATTATCGTGGAGATAATAAATGATAAAGATTACATTAGTTAGAAAGGTACTTATTATCGGTCGCTGTCGGTGGTCTAATCATGCCTCAAGTGTAGGAGAAGTAGGCTGTCTAGCAACAACAACTTTGAAACTCTCACAGTCCTCGAATCTATAAGATAGTGTAGTTTCTGTAGTCTTAGTGGTAGATGGTAGTGGTGTGTCAAATTATGCACGCTTCCCAAGCGACAAATCAAATGTATGACTAATAGGTCCACTAGGACTAAGCTTGTAAGTCCTACCAAATGGTATGATCTGTCTCAACAGAATGATAAAAAATTGTCCTGATCCTATAGTGAATCAATGGTGATCGTGATGGTGTAGGTGCAACTTCGTCCTCCTAAAAGGGTTCAGTCTCATCATCTGATGTTATCGGTGTTGAGTCAACTGATGTTAAAATTGTGATAGGGAATGACAGGGCATTCTCCATGTCAAGGTGATGTGAGTATGATGGGATGGGTATTTGAAGGCATCTATGTGACAATCGATTTTGAAATGAAAGTAAATAACTCGTAAAAATGTACGTATGAATCCGCATGTAAAGTGACTATGCACTTATGATGAAATGATGAGATGCTATGATGATGTAGTTATAGTCTAGGGTCAATGATGCAACCTAGTTCTCTATAACCGAAGATCTGATGCCAATCTGTCACACCCCCAAATTACCTGTTTTGCAGCGGAATGGAATTCCTGGGGGATGACTGTCATAGCATCACAATCACAGTTATATTGAACGACGTAAAGTGTCGTTTGGAAAATACATCGTTTGATTTAATAAAATAATCAGAGTTTACAAAGTGTAGGTCCCAAATGAAAATCAACTTGTGCGGAAATAAATTTGACACAAGCCAAACGATGTTTTTAAAGTGTATAAATCCCATGTGAGACGCGTCGTCACCACGACTCTATGATAAGTCCACATGCATGCCATGAAGTGTATGCCTTAATACCTGAGATAAAACATGCTAAAAGTGTCAACACAATGGTTGAGTGAGTTCATAGAGTTTGCGTTGAAATATAAAGCCTTTCAAAATCGTTTATGCAGCAAAGGCATTGTAAATCCACTCAGTTCTAAGTTTCGCCCATACAAAACTTGCAACCTGTGTGTTCACAACCCACTGCCAAAATGTGTATAGTTTATGTTCAAGCACATGTTGTCAAATGAATTCACAATAGTACTTAACTCGACGTAGAACAATAACACATAATCAATAGCACATGATTTAATGTATCAGTGGTCAACTGACATAGCACTTTATTCGACGTAGAACTATAGCACATAATCAATAGTACATGACTCAATGTATCAGTAGTCAACTGACATAGCACTTTATTCGACGTAGAACTATACCACGCAAACAAGAACAATTGATATAGTACGACATTCGGTTTTGAAACAATGGTGATCATGATAGAAGTTATCCTTAAAAATCTAAAGTACTTGTGAAAAATAGTTAAGCATGTATCTCCCCCAAAATAGTACAAAACAATTGAAAATGGGGCTATGAAAACTCACGGTAATCCATAAAAGTTTAAAGTACTTGTGTAAATAAAAGCAAGTAGTTGAGCATGTATCTCCCCCAAAAATAGTACAAAACAATTGAAAGTGGGGCTATGAAAACTCACTTGGTACAATGATGCGATGACAAAAGTGAGTACACCGAAATGAGGCGCAATCTCTAACTGCGACCTATTATGAATGATATGTTCTATGATAAGTTATGATGTAACGTTATGCATGCAATTCGTATGATATCTATACCACTTGTGAATTTTGAAAATAACACTTATCGTCGAAAAATAATCTTAGAACGTCTTGACCATTTTTTTAAATTACTTTACATGTATTTACGTTGAAATGATATCCTACGATAATCATTTAGTGATTTTATGAAATTATAACTTTTCGTCGTAAAATAATGTTATTTGACAATTTCATGAAAGTGACTAAACGGCCTTGAAAAGCTAGTCGTAAAAATGGTGCACGTCGAGTGTTAGGAAACAAACTCAACGGTTTTGGGAAGCTTGTATCATTATCTCAAAGTTTTAGCATTTAAGTTTTCATCCTAGAGGTCTCGATCATGGAGAAAAATATAGGTAAAGTATGGTACTTGTGTCCAAAATATTGTTTAAGAGTGGTTTTCGGCAAAGTTTAAGTGACCGTATTTTATTCGTTACAACTCCGCTTGACGAACGGTTGGACATTTTGGAAAATATGCTAGGCGAACTTACTTTTACTAGAAGATATCATGTTATAAAAAGTACTCCATCAATGTTAAAAACGACCCTCAACATGGTCATTCGCGGCCGTAATGTTTGTCTAATAGAAATATATTAGTTTTGCTTATATAATATAATTACGGCAACTTTATTTAAACGCGTGTAATTTAATCGTTACAAGTCCGTTTTCTACGTTTTATATGTCCTTAGCTTCGTATTAAAGTATACTAATATATTTTTGATAAGTCGACACCTTTTATAGCGCTTAAGACTCATTTTTGACTCGTAAAAAGTTAAAACAACATGCTGAATTTTCTGAAATTTATAGTTTTCGTCGATAAACTTGAAAATATCATAACTTCTTCGTTATAACTCCGTTTTAACCAATTCAAGCGGCCACGTTTTCGTTTTAAAGTATATTTTCCAAATATCTAGCCCAAAAATTTTTACAATCTGTCGAAAATTCCAGAATTCAAAAATATGATCAGACCTTTAAATAAAGTTGTCGAAATGAGTTTTTCTCGCGCAAAACCTATTCTAACCAACGCCGAAGCTATTCTAAACCTACCATACACCTTCTTAGGGTGTCATGGGTTCCTAAACATCACCAAAAGTGATATGTTTCAAGGAGTAATTATAGGATGATGAATATATATTTATAACACTTAAAAACAATTAAAAGTAGTATAGACATCCATATAACTTGCATATTTTTCTCAAGCATGATAAAATGAACATGATATGAATATGAAAGATGAAAGTGAACATGAAATGCTTACTAGTTACTTGATGAGGTTTAAAGAACAAGGGTTTTTCCTAAATACCCTAGGTTTTTATTGCAAAACCTAAATATAGAGTATACTAGTGTTTGTAATTTCACTTGTTCTTGCAAAAACTCCAAGTTTCTTCTTGTTTTTGATCTTGGCCGGTTCTAAAGAGAAAGAGGAAGAGACTTTGCAACTTTTCCACCTTGGTATCTTGTGTTTGTATGTGTAAACTTTTAGTATATAATAAAAATATCACAAGTGTCCTATCTATACATTAATATATGTTAGTATAGATGAATATTTTATTTAACCTTGTTGTGTCATCTCCTTTTTGTCGACAAGGAGTAATAAAAATAAGAGGTGATATACTTTTATTTAATAAATGTGTTAAAGTATATGTATATTGTGTATTTGATATGTAAAAGTAATTATTTAGTGCAACGTTAGCTAGAAATAAATTTTAACGGATCAAAATAAAATATATTGAAGTTATAAAAATTATAAAAATACATTTCTTACAAAAATTGAGTGAAATAATAATTATCGTGTAGTATTTACGAAAACCGTCGTAATTATATAAATATAACCATTTATATACAAAATAAATTTAAAACACCGGGTAAACTCATAATATTATTTTTATAATCTTATTATGAGTATAAAAATATATCGAGATAAGTTTTGGAAGTGTCGGATCAAATGTTCAAAATAATTGATTACGCGATAGCGTTTATTTAACAGGAAATTATACGTTTAATGTGAAATGCAAAACCATGCATGAACTAATATGATGATAATGATGCTAATGATATGTAGACTAAACCTAGTCTATATGAAATGTTCTTGAATGATGGTTCATGAATTCGCAGCTAAACCATTAAGGTTACGCGAATTTGATACTCGTAAACCTAGTTTACGATAAACGATGAAATAGTGAAACTTGAATAGTGTTTTTCTCTGGAAATGAATAGTGTTTTGTGAATAGTAAATTTTGAAATACGTTCTCAGAATATTACTTCGACTTCGAAAACGGTGAATAGTAAAATTTTGAATAGTAAATTCCCGAGATGAATAGTAAATTTTGAAAATGACCTAATATTGCGAGTTGTCACAAAGATATTCAATTCTTGATTTTTAATAATTTTGAAATCAAGAAAAAGGCAATTGACCTTGTTGCTGATGCATCCTTAACTGAGGAACAAATAACAGCTCAGTTGAAGGATTTCATCATAATGAAGAACAATCAAGCACTTGATAATGTAATCAGTTCAGTCAAGAAGAATCAGAAGAAACAAAGACAACCAACCAAGGCACAAATACTTGCATATATGAAGACTTATTGTTGTCATGTTGGTAACTGGAAAAGGCATCAATTTAAAGGAATGTCTGATGATCAAGTTGAAAGGGCTTACTACAGAACTGTGAAACAAGATAAATCTTTTATTCCAATGGGTTCTGAAGAAGAAGAAAGAATATTTCCTAGATTGAAGAGAAAGGCCAAAATCAGTGATTCTCAAACTATTAAGAAGACTAAGGTTGATGAAGATCATACAAAGTCTACTGAGAAGGAGATTCCTACTGAGAAGTTCACTAAAGATCAAATGACTGAAATGATTGTGATTGAAGACAGAGATTTTTATCCAGAACCACTGCAAATTCGACATTCTATCATTGATTGGGAAGTTTACACTGCTAGCAATCTTGCTTCAACATGGAAGATTACAAGGCTGGGAGGAGAAACTTCATCTTTCATAACATTTGAAGATCTTATTAAAGCTTTTGACAGAGATGACCTTAATACACTATGGAAATTAGTTCAAGAAAGGTTTAATGGTCAAGATCTCGAAGATACAAAGAAGATGCAGTTATGGGTAAATCTTAGAAGGCTTTTTGAACCAAATGCTGATGATGACTACTGGAAAACCTTATTCACATGTCTTGGTACAAAATGGTTTTATTATGATTCATGTGAAGTTCATCATGTCTCTACAACTAATGGAGAAGACTTTTTCATGCTTGCTGAGAAAGAATATCCACTTAGAGCTGGAGCTCTTACAGTAATGTTAAGCTTACATATAAGAGTCAATGAAGACAATGAGAAGGTCAGAGCATTATTACAAAGGCTTCAAGATCAGTGTTCAAGAGCTATACAAAAGTTAAGAGAAAAGAAGTGAAGTGTTTGATTAAATTCCCCAAATCCTTGAAGTTAATGCATATTGAAGAAACTTATTGATTTGCAGAGAAATCATAAGTTTAGAGGAGGATTGTTGGGAATAATCCGTTACCACCGATAGTAGTGGTTTACATTGCTTGGTTTAACACTAGCAGTGGAAACGTATTCCCACTGCAAGTTCTTTATTACCACTGCTATCAGTTTATGATAAGGTTAAACGTGTCTAGATAAGTATAGAATAGATTGTGTGTATATTCTATTATGTTAACTTTATACTTATCTTGTAAAGGACTCCTTCTTGTATAAAAGGAGATCCTAGGTTATTGTCTTAGGTACGTATTACATTACAATATTACCTACGAAAGCTTCAAGGTGTAACCCTAGTGATACTAATATCACTCGTATTATTTCATTAATAATATTGGAGCTTGAGTTTTGTGTTAACTTGTGTTCATTCTCATTACATCATATAATTCGTCTTCTAAGTATTACTTAAGTAAATTCCGCTTGCTTGATAATATTATACAAAATATCATTGACACAAGGAGAGTGGCTCAGATCCATCATCATACATGTCAGAAAAAGCATCCAATTGCCCTGGTAAATCATAGACCTGATCCGCATTATCATCATAATAATGATGATAATGCTCATGACCGCCGCTTGTTGATGCGAGAAATTTAGCCATAGGATTATCCGGCTCAAGCACCTCCTCATCATCACTGTCAGAAACAATCACTTCCCCCACTTTAGAGAATGGGTTACCCACCATATAATACGGAGAGGAAGAAGAACTAGGCTTAGTAGCCGTATCATGCGCCTTTTCTTTCAAATCAACCTTTTTAAGAGGTTTACCATCATCGTCCACAATAGTAACTTTCCCCTCAATAATTAGCTTTTCAAGCTCCTCAATTTTTCCAACAATAGAAGTAGTACTAGTGCTACCATTTTCACCCTTAGCAGAGCTACCATCTTTGGTCAAGTCAACAGTAACACTAGGAATATCAGCCTCATCAGTATCAACCATATTAAGAGCATCAAACGGATTTGATGTAGCAATATTCGTCCCACTTGTACTAGCCACTTTAGTAATCTTCTTCTTTGTAGCATCCGGCTTCTTCAACATAGGCTGATACACCTGCTTCTTATGTTTAGAAAGGCTAAATTTAGCCTTTTTCCCACCTCAATACCACGAAACGCCTTCCTTTGAGGCATTTGGAACCCATCATTCTTTTGTGCTTGATGTTTAAGGTCAACAAGTACACGTTTGGGACATTGGGTTTCATCATGGCCAAAAACCATACAAACACCACAACAAGGTGGTTTCCACTCATATTCCACTCTGACAGTATGCAATACCTCCCTTTCACCATCCCAACTTGGCACAGCAATAACCATTATCCCCTTAAGCTCCCGATCCGCCTTGATGTCAATCAAAGCTCGAGCATAATCAAAACGCCCCCATGACTGCAAACACATAGAGCTCGTGTATGCATCAAGCATAATAGGGGTACCGAGTTTGGTAGCCATGGCACTCAATCCATCTTGAAAAAAAACAGCAATAGGAATATCATGTAATTTCACCCAGACAGGAATCGAACCCAAGTCCTCTTTAATAAAACTCGTCCTGGGGGTCCACTTCTTCAAAATAATAGGAACGGATCGAATAAACCAAGGCCCATTCTCTAACACTCCATTTAATCCCTCAATAGAGGCAAATTTGAAGAAAAATAAACCCTTAGAATTCATCATAGAATGTACCACACCAAACTTCTTCCATGCATTCTTCACGTAATTATCAACTACGGGAAATGCAACCCTCTTGCTAATAAAATACCCAAAAAGAGTATTATCAAACTTAGAATTAGCTTCCAAGACAGATGACAAAGGAAATTTTACCTCGACCTTATCATTAAGAGGCTTGCCCATATCAAGAGCGCAAAAATTAACTTTGCGGGTAGCAGAAGTAGATCCCACCTTACTTGCAAATGTAGGAGCTTTCAATCCATTGTTGACCTGCTCATCCTCCTCCTTAGTCACATTCGGATTACCAAACAAAGCTACCTTAGGCATAGAAGTTTTAAGGGATTTACTTCCAGCCATATCATCAAGATTACTAGCCAAAGTAGTACGATCATAGGTGCGATTAAGAGAACTAACACTAGGGCTGTTAGTGTCCATGCTAAGACTCTCAACTCCCGGAGTAACGACACCTGGAGCCTTAGTACTTAGAGTATTTTTTCTTCTTTCCCAATGCCACTCACTTCTCTCTATTTATTTTCATCATTTTTCTCTTATTTCCCTCTTTCTCTAACCTAACTCTGCTAATATAAACCTTAATTCAAAAACATTGAGATAAACAAGAACAATTGAAATGGTTAGATGCCATTGTGGAAGACTTGCCATTGTATGCACATCTTGGACAAATGCAAACCCAGGTCTTCGGTTTTACTCTTGCCCAATTCAAGTGAATTTTGTGTAAGATTGAATTAATTGAATCAAATTAATGTAAAGCAAATGATTGTTGGTTTAATGTTGTTTATTAAGGTCAAGGAACAATCTTAAACGAGCAATAATGGAAACCCAAACTGGTCGTGCAAAAATGAAGAAGTATCTAGTTTTGTCTTGGATCTTGTTTGTTGTTTTTTTTACTATCATGTAAGGAATGTATTAAGTTGGATATTTTGTTTATGTTTGAAGTAGGTGTTAGGTTGTTATGTTAAGTTTCGAAATGTAGTATTGTATCAAATTGTATTTTGGCTTTTAAATGAATGAAAACAAGCAGTTTCAAATTTACCAAACAAGTAACATTTCATTAGAAACTACTAGCATACATAGATGCATAGTAGGAGCATACATAGATGCATAATTGCATATTTCATTACATAGCAGTTGTTCAAAAGATAAAGTCATACATAAAGATATCAAAAGATAAAGACATTAAAAGCTAGCCCATGCTCTTTTTCCCTTTTCCTTTAGTCACTGCAGTTGAGCCCTGTCTAGTTGGTGTTTTTTTTACCCCAAACTTTTTCTCTTTGTGTAACATATTGGATTTCACATACACATCAAATCACTAACATATTAGGCGTACAAGATGATTTCTAGAGAGAGAAAGAGTTAGAGGTTTTGGGAACTTTAGTAAGAGAAAGAAAAATCTTATTATGAGCTCCAACTCTCTACCTTGGGAGGTAGAGAGTATTTATAGTCTTACAATAAAATGCCACCTGACGGGCTGTGGATCAGGCATACAGTGGGTAAAGACCCGTCCGTCCTCCACGGTGTTACCTAACTAAATACTACTTAACATTAAATAACTACGACTACGAGCTTTCTAACGGATACATATACTTGAGGTGACCGACACTTTAATAACTGGATTTTCTAAATCCTAACAATCTCCCCCTAAGGGAGGTCACCTCAAACAAACATTACAATTACATAAAATACAAACAGATATTACATTGAAATTGTTCTTGGATTCTTGTTCATGTTCTTTGTTCTGTAGCTCGTAGTCTTTGATTCTTTATTTTTGCATGTTTGGATAATCTGAGTGGAGGTCTTTAACTGATCCATGTGATACTGAGTTTTGAGCCAGCTTTGAGATCATCAGCCACAGTAAATCTCTGACTCATCCATTGTAGTGTTGGTATTATGTGATGTAGTGACATTTGGACCGACATGCTCACATTCTGGATCATGATATATTCTTATCAGAGTAGCGGAAGCTTTCGTTGATTCATGATATTGGCAGCAGCGTAGCAGAAGCATGGAGTGATAATATCAGAGTCATTGATACACCAATCATGATTTCTTTGGAAATTGATAACGCTACACGCGTCGTTCGGGGTCAAGGAAACTTCCTTTTCTTCGAGCAAGTTTTATAACACCCTAGGCAGTGAACCTAATCGTTGTAGTGTAGTAATTTGGGTAAGCCACGGGTATTGATATCGTTCTCTAGGGGAATAGGAATGCTAGTAAGGAGTTACTACGCTAAGGTTAAGGTTGAGGAAGATTATTTTTGTATTTTTTTATGTTTTATGAAATGGAAAGGTACGAATCTCGGGTATTGGATTTGGGGGGTTGGTATTTCTACCGATTACTCTACTATTATCTAATTATCTAAACTAAGGTTGTGGGAGTCTATGTCTAATTAATGTGTGCTCGTATGATAGTTTAAAGATGTGTTTACTTAGTTTGTATTACTCCTTAATTATCTCCTATTGGTGGTTGAATTGTCACGTCCTTATTCCTAGTTGCGTTGTGTGTCTAAAGTTGTAGGGTATGCGTTTCTCCCTAACTCTTTGAACTTACCAAAGGGTCTTGTCTACAAACCCACTAGGGATGATAAACTCCTACTCTAAGGCGCTCTTTGGATGGTTTAGCCTACAACTACTCAGGTAATTATATTCTAAGGTTCACAAAGATGAATCAAGCATTAAGTACACAACGAATGACCTATCGCATTACTAGATCATTAATCAACTAAGATAAGAAACAACCAATCAATATTCAATAATTAAGTTTCATACTTCCTAAGCAAACACACAAGTAAATTAGCCGGACATGGAGAACATGCAAGCATACACACAAATAATCAAAGACATAAGTGAATTAATGAAGTAAAGACTTATCTTGATGTAAGATAGGGTTTAAAACCCTAAAATACTGTACAAGACACCTTAGGTTCGGTTTTAGGTTTTTACTCCAAAGACTCTCCACCACAAAGACTGAAAAATTCGGATTCTATATATAATATTACAATTGCGACGGCGTCACCTTATGTTTAGTGACGCCGTCGTGTCACCGTCATTAGGGTTTCGTCTTGGCCACGTTAACCTTGCGACGGCGTCACCTTATGTCCGTGACGCCGTCCTCTTCAGCTTCTGACGTCGTCTGGATTGCATCTAGGCCGTCTGAGTAGCGACGGCCTACTCTTTCACAACTAGACGTCGTCACTTGAAAATACGAGTTTTGAGACCTGTATCGTCACAATAATTTTGGTACGGCGTCGCCATTAACACCTGACGTCGTCGCCTTCAAGTTTCAGCAACTGTGAGTGTCTCGATTTTGACTTTGGCCATTTTCTTCATATATTCGCGCCTTTTCGTCCAAATAAGTGTCATTCCAGCATTTTGCCTTCACGAGACCTAAAAAGTGAAAAGGAACGATATTAAGCAATAACGGATACAAAAGTGATCAAATAAGGACTTAAACGACCCCTCAAAATGGTACCTTTTAAAACCTTATCAAATATCCCTACACTTGTTGTTTGCTTGTCCTCAAGCAAATGTGCTTTTAGCCAATTAATTTATAAGTTAGGGGTCATGAAGCATTAATTCAAAACGGTCCACAACACATATAAGCCCCGCAAAAATCATAACAAGCACGGAAATTACATACTAGCACCTCACATGGGGTGTTTGGATACTCACATCTCTCTCGGGTGTATATATGAAATATAACAAAATAGGAAATGGAAGATAAACACTCATTAACCGGTCCTAGTACATAGATTACCAGAGGCTTGAGAATAGATCAAACCTCCATCGCTTTGGCGTAAGCACCTAGGAAAGACTATCAAAGAGGTCTTTAAAGGGTTGTAATGTTAGGCTTACGGTAGGGAAATAAGGGTTTAGTGGGATAGGCTATTTAGTGGTGGTAAGTCAAAAATCTCTATGTTAAATGCATATGAAGAATGGCGTTGCTAAGCCAAGACTCGACACTCTAAACTCTAGATAACTGAAATAAACAACCATAAATTTAAAGATAGATGTAGGATGGTAGCCCGTATGTTTTTTTTTTTTTTTTTTTTTTTTTTTTTTTTTTTTTTTTTTTTTTTCACATTCTATTTTTTTTTCTTTTCTTTTTTTCTAATTTTTTTTTTTTTTTTTTTCATACACTTTTACTCTACCATCCTCTAAGATAACATCAAAATACTAGGGATTTATAGGCACATCCCTACACTTGAGTTTTTATTACTCTAACACTAATTTGACCCGAATTGAAAAGATCAAAACACTTGGGGTACATTATTATGCAAACAAAGGGAATTTGAATTTAATGTTCCCTTCCCGTCATTTCATAAACTTTAACTTTTCCCATGAATCCCAATCATCCCAAAACTGTATACAAAGGATATGACTCGACTTAGCAACTTATGCAAGCAACTAGATAATTGAACTAAGGGTTTAGGGTGATAACAAATATTTGCACTAAAAGTGAGTGCATAAGGGGTAGGCTAAGGCGATTTGGGTGTATATTTGGGGGTGGGGTGTAAACAATGCTCTTCATTGATATTCCGGAAAAACCGAAACATCACGAGAACCGCGAAAAGGATAGGCTCTGAGGGGTTAACTAGGGGTATCGTGTACTAAAAATGAGTACAACGCAAAGGGTGTGGGGGAATTACTCAACCGATGTGGAAGAAGTAATTATATTACGGGTATCAAACAAGGGTTTATCCTAATGCCTCTTATCATTTAGTTATTCCTAACTACACAAGTGTAGCCTCACTTGCGATCTCGGAATGCATCACAAAACAAGTTCTAGAATCTAATATACTACCGGTTCACACTCTAAGCATTAAAGATGAATGCTTTAATTCCTACTAATCTAAGGGCGATCCTCACAGTTTGGGTGGAATTTGGGTGGTAAAGGGTTTTTGTGCTAATCATATAATTTCCTATCCGTGAGACGCTTTTGTTAAGACTAATGGCCCACTCCTATATGTCATGAAAAATTTTAAATTTGGTGCCAAAATTACCCTAACCGACATTTTCTCATGGTTTATTACACAATCACATTTGGACAAAGCAAATAATCAAGGATAAGCATAGTTTCAAAGTTCCCGTTTTATTTTCCCTCCCTACACTTAAACTGAACATTGTCCCCAATGTTCCCCGAAAGTATCAAAGTTATGATAAAAGAAGGTAATTTAAAACGAAAGAAACTAATACTCCCCTGATTAGCTCGGTAGGATCCGTGTAAAGTGGTGGTTAAACTCTTTTCCAAGAAGAATTATTGCGTGAAAAGCTCCTCCAATCTTATGTAACTTCTTCTTGACAAACTAAACCTGCACACTTGAAGAAAACAAACGAAACCTTCACGTAAAATCGGCGGTAATAATATATATAAGACTCGATTTAAACTAGGATATAATGCTTGTAGAATGGATGTTTACAGAATTTCTAAGAAAATTAAGACCTGGAAAATTCCAAAAATTTATAAGTAGCTCAGAAAACGAAAAAAAGTAATCTGATGTTTTTACTCCTTCCTGACGCCGTCAGGTTGCAATCCTGACGCCGTCAGGTTATCCTGACAAAAACTGGTCTGCGATTTTCTGGAAAAAATTCTGGAAAATTTACATCTTTAGAATCTGGAAAAATTTCTGCAAAACATCCATTATGACTCGATACAAGCATTTGACTCGAACAAACAAACATATATATCTTTTAGTTAATTGTTATTCTCATGTTTACGTTTCTTTTGAAAACGTGTGTAATCCTCCCTACACTTATCCCTTATGTAAAATACCTTTATATGCAATTAAGACGAGGTTAAAAACAAAATAAAGCATTTTTACAAATTTAAACATGAGGATAAACAATTAATAAAAGATATATGACACTAACAAATGAAAATGAAAAACAAATACACATGGTGATTGGGTCCGAACCGTCAAGTCTAAACAGACTCAAAACAGTTCACACACAAATGCAATTTAGATCAGAGGAATATAGGGAATTCCTGGGTCGTTAAGTCCCACGGAGGATGAATTGGTGTTTAAAACAACTTCAGATGATAGAATGATCACTAAGGATAGTGATCAGTAAGGATTTCGATGGATAATTACCTAAAGAAAAGATTTACAAATAAAAGCGACTTAAATGCAAATTAAAAGATTAAAAAGTTAAAATCTATTAAATAAACGCTATCACTATTTTTACAGATCGATGAACGTTTATGATTTTATAAAACAAAATAACTTAAATAAACTATTTTAACTAAAACGTAAACTTAAAATATCTAAAAACGTTACTTAAACTGAAAACGAGCGTTATTTACGAAAACGGCGCTGGAGCGCAAGATAAAACGTAAAATTTAAGAAATAAAAGGCCTAAGAGTGTAAAACTAATTTTCTTACAAAATATATGATAAAAGAAAATTTTAGAAAAAAGATTTATATTTTTTTGACTTTTATATTTTTTATTATGATTTAATTACTATAAAACACTAATTAAATGTTTAAAAATACTAAAACTAAGTAGAAAAATCTGAAACTTTTATATAAATTACTTTATACTAATACAAATTTAAGAAAAATAGAAAACTTGAAAAAACTACTTCGAATAAGCTAGAAAATAGGGAATAAGCTCGTATAAGCTAAAGAGACAAAAGTGAGGTTATATATTTGATTGTGCAAAAGAAAACTGAGACAAGTCCCAAGGGCAAACGGTAGAGCGTGTGTGTGTGAGCTAAGTGGCGTGGGTTCGAGTCCCAGCAGTGGCCATTTTTTGGCAACTTTTATTTTTTTGATTTTTCTTTTTACAAACTACTTAAGCACATTAAAATAAGCATTTTCTTTAACTACAACTTTTTATGAAAATGAGCCAATAAGCTGTTTGAGCTAGAAAAGCTTAACAGTTGGCTATAAAATGAAATAAGCACTAGATTAAAGCCAAGTGGCTTATTAAGCTAGAAATAAGCAAAAAGGAAACTAGAAATAAGTTAAGAAACTTTAAATGAGCTAAATCAACTAGATAAGCAATATGACTTAAGAATAAGCACTAATTAATAAGCAAATAAGCACAAGTTTATCTATGGTTTACACAGTGCACTGTTCAGTTTCTAGGCAACCTTTAAGCTAACAATTAAGCACTAGAATAAGCTACAAGATAAAAATGAAAACTGCAATGCCTAGTTAACCAAGTGAGCTTCCCAAAGAACTAATTTATAAAGTTTAGCTTTCACAAATAAGCTCTTGAGAAGCTTTTGAAAAACTGACAAACACTGACTAATTGGTTTTCTATATGAAATGGACAAAAGTAAAAGCCATTAGCAGGCTTATTAAATAAGCTGTAAACTTGAAAACTAAGCTTGGATTGTAGAAACAGCTAGGTTGGCTTTCTAAAAAACTAGAATACATAAGATAAGGTTGGGTAATAAGCTCTGTAGGAGCTTGTAAAATGATTAGCTCAACTGATGCACAGGGCAGCTATACAGACAAGGGGTCCAAAATAAGCTAATGGATAAGCTACTAAATAAGTTAGAGAATGAAAAATAAGACTGGGACTAACTAGTTGACCAGTTCAGCTATTCAAAAATCTAATTTACACAAATGAAAGCTCATTTATAAGCTCTCTGTGAGCTTTTGAAATAAGGGCTGCACAACTGTGCAGAGAACATTTTTGACTTTTTATAAAAACTGCAAGTTTGACTTTTATGAAACTAGGATTGATTTTACTGATTGACTATGTTATATTAAGCTATGATAGGATGATTTTAAGCTAAAGTATCAAAATATAAGCTACTGTGATGAGCTTTGCACTCAAAATCCTTAACAGTTAACTACTTAAAATGGAATTAAGGTGATTTTGACTTTGCAACTAATAAGGACTGGATTTATTGACTTGATTGAACTACTAGGTATTAAAGAAACTTGAAACAAGTACAGTCAACAATCCAACTGACCTTAAGCTCAGTTAACTGAGCTTATCCAAACATCCCTTATAAAAAACTGCTTTTGTGATTATCAAAACTAGACATAGGTTATAACCATGAAACTGATCAGTAAGCTTATATTATCATATAATATGGCTAAATAAGCATTAAATAACAATAATAACATTATTAAACTTATAAATGACAATTATACTAATTTGACTATCAAAATAAAATTTATAGTAACTATCAATTTAAAAGAACAAGTGACAGATTTTATTGGTTAATAACACTTAACTTTAGCCAATAAACATGGAAAAACAAGTATTAGAGCTTATAACTACCTTGCACAGTGAAATGAGAAATTAGCTTGAAAAGGCTTACAAATGATTCCAAGTGAAAAATGAAACCCAAGGACTGAAATTCAACCTATGGCTTCCCATGAAGCTCTATACCCAAAATTCATCCAAAATCAGCTCTGCATCAACAAGCTCTTATATTCAAACCAAGATTAGCTTTAACAGTTGACTTTTGTTGACTTTTCTTTGTTTTTCCAACTTATAACACTAGAGTACAATATAAGCTTAGGAAAAGATGTAACAAGCTTATCTTAGCTTGTTTGAAGGTCAAAAGAGCTTTTCTTACTTATAATTATTATAAATGCTTTAATACGAATTACCAAGAAACCTAAAAACTTGAATTCTTATTAACTGGGAATAATTACAATACAACAGTGAAATTTAACTTGAAACAAGTTTAATTTTACACTAAGACTTTGATTTTAAACTGAAATAAACATTAAAGTAAAGTTTACACTACAAATGGTCTAAAAACGTGCGACCTCTCTCTCTTCTGTCTTTATTCTTCTTTATAGTCATTTCTTTTAGTTCCTTGTCGACATATGATTAAATCCCACCTCTTTTCAGCCTTTGGATCCATTCCCATCATCACAATTGCCAAATGTCAAATTGGCGGGAAAAAAGTCTTGAAGCAGGTATTATGCATTAAATGGGTTTGGATTGGTGTAGAGGTGGAGGGGAAGAGGGTAACAGGTGTAAAGGTGAAAGGGGTGAGGTGGAAGGGTGAAAACCAGTGGTAAAAACCACTGGTTTTGGTGTATACAGGGTTGGGAGAGAAGCTGCTACAGTACTGGCGGTATTTTGTTTTTAAATATTGGGTTTGGGCTTGGCAGGGTATTGGGCTTGTGTTTTGTGTTGGGTTTTTAATCATAAAAGGGTCCGTTTGATATTAAAGTTAACAACAAGGACCATTCTTGTAACATTCTGAAACTGAAGGACCAAAACTGCCATAATACCAAAGTTATCACAGGGACCTATATTGCCAAGTATGAATAATACAAGGACCACTTTTGATAAAATTCCATTTTTTACAAGTCCAAGGACTAAAATTGTAAATTTTGGATTTTGAGGGACCTAACTTGTAATTTTCCAAAAGTTTACCATAAGTACCATTTTTATCATTAATGAATAGTATAAGGTTTATTTTGATTATTTTCTTATTTTTAAAACCTTAGGGACTAATTTTGACACTTTTGCAAAGATGAGGGACCAAAGTTGTAAATTTGTGATTTTTAACTTCAAAGGATTATTTTGAACAACTTGTGAATCCCAAGGACCTTTAATGACATTTTACAAGTTTTTGAATTACCAGGGACTAATTTTGACAACTTTTGTAACTTGGGGGACTAAAACTGCCAATTATGCAAACTTGATACGTTTTTCATCAGATTTTGATGTTTTTGCATTTAAAACATATAAAACACTGTTTTATGATATTTTCATCATTTTGAAGCATTTCTGAGTGTTTTCAGATGTTTTTGGCATTCTTACAGTATAAAAATGATGAGTATTTAGACACTCATCAATCCCCCACACTAAGATATTGCTAGTCCCTAGCAATGATTTATGAAAAGTTAATGGATTTTATCTCTTTACCAAAAGCCATTACTTCTGGAGTAGCCAATTGTTTCAGTTCAAGTAAGAACTTTGGTACACTGATAACCATGTGATTTTGAGCAAACCACCAGCTTTCAACGGATTTGGTTTGTCTTTACCAGAAGCCGTACCCTTCTGGACTAGCCAACTCTTAGATAAATTATCAATATTATCTTTGGTGAGCCGATTACCAATTATGGTTTTTCCACTGCCTTTACCACAAGCCATAACCTTGCGGGCTAGCCAACTCTTCACTTTTTAGGATATGGTGAGTTGAACACCATACAATTTTGGGCAAATTGCAAGCCATAAACGGATTTGATATATCTTTACCAAGAGCCGTTTGCTCCTGGATTAGCCAATCCTTATGTGGGTTAGACATGGTGGACTGATTACCATTTGTTGTGTTTAGTACATAGTACTTCCACTAAATAAAAAATTTTAAAATTTGGCCATTTTGGGGGAAAAAGGGACTAAAAGGGTACATTTATGATCAAATTCGCCAGAATTTCCCCCCCACACTTAGAAATGAATATTGTCCTCAATATTCAAAGTACCGGCTGTAATGCCGAAACTTAGAACGTAAAAAGATAATATTACTAACTAAGTGTAGAAACACAACAATTATTCTTTTTTTTTTAAATATTTACAATTTTCATTCATTTTTAAGGTCTATATACAACATGTGGGGCATCTCCCCCACACTAGGGTGGTACACACGGGTGAAAACCCATGTTTAGCTACTGTTTTTGATTATCGAGTCGCTAGCTTGACTCGACCCCGAATTAATTGGTTCATGGGGAAGCAAAGTGGAAGAAACAATCTCCATCGGACTTTCATTCAAAATGTTTGTATAAACATTGAAGTACATGAAAGTTCCACACCAATGAGATATACAGAGAACCGGCTCAAAAATGATTAATGAAAATGCCGGGGTCAAAGATAATGTCTTCATTCCCAAAGGAGTGAAGAACAGGAGAAGACACGGGATAGGTGAAGAAAAGAAAGAAAATCATGATGAAAATCATGACTAACTCATCTTCATCTATAGGAGAATTCATGATTTCTGGATCATGAATTTCATCATTTAAGCTCATTTGATCAAGACATATTCTGTGCGGGAGGTATGGGATTTTGATATCAAGCAAGTTCTCATGGTTGAGAACATTTCCCTCCGGAACACAAAAATCATTTATGTCTAGATCAAAATGGAAGTTATCATACTCTGGTAGAGATATGATATGAGTGAGTTCAAAGGAGAACTCCTCGTAAAGAGAATCATTCACATGAAGTGAATTTGTGAACTCTTGTTCCATTGTGGGCTCATCACTATCCTCGATCTGAGTATCAAAGAGTAGATTCTCAGAAATTAAAGTAAATTCAGAGTCGAATTCAAATAGAGGATTGGTGAAAGTAGCTTTGAATGCTTCGGGAACAAGGTGATTAACATTCTCTATTGGATTGTTAGGGTGAGAAGTGAGTGAACGATCATTATAAAGGAGACTTTCAATTTCTCCCAGATTGGATTTGAAATTAAAGAGATCATCATCACTTTCAGATGAAAGTGGAATGAAATCGGAATGATCTTTTGAACACTCAAGAGGGAAAGGGATATCACACATATGCTCAAAAGTTCCCTGTGACTCTCTCGGGATTGGGACAAGGTCCTCAACACTAGACTTTATGAATTCGTCCGATTCCTTTTCAGGAACAGTGTCAAGATGCTCGTCCCCCATGTTCAGAGAGTGAGTGGGAGCTTCGGGTGTGATGGCAGTTACATGAGAATGAATCTCAACTGCTGGAATATCCACTGATGAACTTGATGAATCTTCAAGTGTATCTTCATCATCACTATCATCAGGAATAAAACTGAATCTAGAGCTAGATCTGGCTGCTTTTTCGCTTGCAATTGATTCCCTAATAGATTTTTCAAAGGCAATTTGGGAATTTATTTTAGCAGCCTGCTCTTCAGCTAACAAAACTTCCATGGATTTCTCATGAGAGTTTTGAAATGACATAGCCGACTCCTCCTTAAGTTCTTTTAATAACTCCAGACCCTTCAGTAAAAAGTCTGTCGTAGTTTCATGAGGAGTTGCTTGAATCATTTGGTACTGTGGAGGTTGGTCTTGAAATGATGTGTCAAAATTTTCACAAGGAAATGGATTCCCTGTTTGACAATCAGAGCTGAAATGGGGACCTCCACAGTTCTCACAACAGTAAAACTGTTGATCCTGGATTGGTGAATGATATGGATATTGGTCATACCCAAAGTTCTGAGCATCACCGGAAAACTGTTCATAGACAATCGTGTTTCCGGATTGACATTCAAATCCTTGGTGAGGACCTCCACAAAATTCACAGCAGTATTGTTGATTATATGAAGATAAGTCGGGCTGTGGTGGGTAATTAGAAAAATTTGAGGGGTCGTTAAATGAGTTCGGAATAGGATCATAATCAAATGAATTCCTCGAACCACAAAACAAACAACTCCCATTCAGAATATCATTACCACACTGTACACACGTACACCAGCGACATGGTGAACCATAAAGAGGCTCACCACAACCGACACAAGGAATAAACGATTCTATTTGAGAGTTATGAGAAAGAATCGGTTCATTCAAAGAATCAACAAAACCAACATGGTGATCTGAATGACTATTAAGACTCAAAGAACATTTTGAAAAATCCGGAGGTGGGACAAGTGGTGTGCTCTGAGAGCTAGCAATTTCCATCACTTCCGTTATGGACTCCGTTTCTGGTTCTTGAGAAACGTGAAGATTAGGCAAGTCATTCTTGCTAGTCACCGGACTGAATTCTGCATGTTTGCTTTTAACCGTAAATCGTGAAAGTTTATTATCAATTCTAGACGACTTAGGAGCAATTGAGGGGTTAGGTTTTTGGATAACTGTAGGTTGGACGTATTTAGCACCTTCATTATCAGATGAAAGTACCTTGTCCTTTGTCACCCCGGTTTTTCTTTCCATTTCCCTGAGCAGAATTAATGGATCTTTACGAACAACACGAATTCTAGACATTTGTGATAAAGTCTGAAGCTTTTCAGCTTCGTCCGAGAATTCGTTCTCGAGAGATTCCATGAGAATAGAAGTTTAGAATCAAATGTATAGAGGGTTAAGGGATAAAGAATCAAAAAGGGTAGGAGGTTAAAGATGAATATTTTTGGATTTTTGAAAAACATGCCATAAAAACAAAGAATGAAAATATTTTTGGTTTTTGTGTTTGTTGAAAACTTGAATAAAAAAAATTGTTTTTGGTGTTGTTAACACTTTAGGAAAAGTGTTAATGAACTTTTTGGTTTTGAAAAACTTTACAGAAAACTGTTTACAAACGATGGTATATGTGCAAGTACGGGTCTGGAAATGCTTAAAACACGCTTACAGCCTCCCCGGCAGCGGCGCCAAAATTTGATTGGGTCCGAACCGTCAAGTCTAAACAGACTCAAAACAGTTCACACACAAATGCAATTTAGATCAGAGGAATATAGGGAATTCCTGGGTCGTTAAGTCCCACGGAGGATGAATTGGTGTTTAAAACAACTTCAGATGATAGAATGATCACTAAGGATAGTGATCAGTAAGGATTTCGATGGATAATTACCTAAAGAAAAGATTTACAAATAAAAGCGACTTAAATGCAAATTAAAAGATTAAAAAGTTAAAATCTATTAAATAAACGCTATCACTATTTTTACAGATCGATGAACGTTTATGATTTTATAAAACAAAATAACTTAAATAAACTATTTTAACTAAAACGTAAACTTAAAATATCTAAAAACGTTACTTAAACTGAAAACGAGCGTTATTTACGAAAACGGCGCTGGAGCGCAAGATAAAACGTAAAATTTAAGAAATAAAAGGCCTAAGAGTGTAAAACTAATTTTCTTACAAAATATATGATAAAAGAAAATTTTAGAAAAAAGATTTATATTTTTTTGACTTTTATATTTTTTATTATGATTTAATTACTATAAAACACTAATTAAATGTTTAAAAATACTAAAACTAAGTAGAAAAATCTGAAACTTTTATATAAATTACTTTATACTAATACAAATTTAAGAAAAATAGAAAACTTGAAAAAACTACTTCGAATAAGCTAGAAAATAGGGAATAAGCTCGTATAAGCTAAAGAGACAAAAGTGAGGTTATATATTTGATTGTGCAAAAGAAAACTGAGACAAGTCCCAAGGGCAAACGGTAGAGCGTGTGTGTGTGAGCTAAGTGGCGTGGGTTCGAGTCCCAGCAGTGGCCATTTTTTGGCAACTTTTATTTTTTTGATTTTTCTTTTTACAAACTACTTAAGCACATTAAAATAAGCATTTTCTTTAACTACAACTTTTTATGAAAATGAGCCAATAAGCTGTTTGAGCTAGAAAAGCTTAACAGTTGGCTATAAAATGAAATAAGCACTAGATTAAAGCCAAGTGGCTTATTAAGCTAGAAATAAGCAAAAAGGAAACTAGAAATAAGTTAAGAAACTTTAAATGAGCTAAATCAACTAGATAAGCAATATGACTTAAGAATAAGCACTAATTAATAAGCAAATAAGCACAAGTTTATCTATGGTTTACACAGTGCACTGTTCAGTTTCTAGGCAACCTTTAAGCTAACAATTAAGCACTAGAATAAGCTACAAGATAAAAATGAAAACTGCAATGCCTAGTTAACCAAGTGAGCTTCCCAAAGAACTAATTTATAAAGTTTAGCTTTCACAAATAAGCTCTTGAGAAGCTTTTGAAAAACTGACAAACACTGACTAATTGGTTTTCTATATGAAATGGACAAAAGTAAAAGCCATTAGCAGGCTTATTAAATAAGCTGTAAACTTGAAAACTAAGCTTGGATTGTAGAAACAGCTAGGTTGGCTTTCTAAAAAACTAGAATACATAAGATAAGGTTGGGTAATAAGCTCTGTAGGAGCTTGTAAAATGATTAGCTCAACTGATGCACAGGGCAGCTATACAGACAAGGGGTCCAAAATAAGCTAATGGATAAGCTACTAAATAAGTTAGAGAATGAAAAATAAGACTGGGACTAACTAGTTGACCAGTTCAGCTATTCAAAAATCTAATTTACACAAATGAAAGCTCATTTATAAGCTCTCTGTGAGCTTTTGAAATAAGGGCTGCACAACTGTGCAGAGAACATTTTTGACTTTTTATAAAAACTGCAAGTTTGACTTTTATGAAACTAGGATTGATTTTACTGATTGACTATGTTATATTAAGCTATGATAGGATGATTTTAAGCTAAAGTATCAAAATATAAGCTACTGTGATGAGCTTTGCACTCAAAATCCTTAACAGTTAACTACTTAAAATGGAATTAAGGTGATTTTGACTTTGCAACTAATAAGGACTGGATTTATTGACTTGATTGAACTACTAGGTATTAAAGAAACTTGAAACAAGTACAGTCAACAATCCAACTGACCTTAAGCTCAGTTAACTGAGCTTATCCAAACATCCCTTATAAAAAACTGCTTTTGTGATTATCAAAACTAGACATAGGTTATAACCATGAAACTGATCAGTAAGCTTATATTATCATATAATATGGCTAAATAAGCATTAAATAACAATAATAACATTATTAAACTTATAAATGACAATTATACTAATTTGACTATCAAAATAAAATTTATAGTAACTATCAATTTAAAAGAACAAGTGACAGATTTTATTGGTTAATAACACTTAACTTTAGCCAATAAACATGGAAAAACAAGTATTAGAGCTTATAACTACCTTGCACAGTGAAATGAGAAATTAGCTTGAAAAGGCTTACAAATGATTCCAAGTGAAAAATGAAACCCAAGGACTGAAATTCAACCTATGGCTTCCCATGAAGCTCTATACCCAAAATTCATCCAAAATCAGCTCTGCATCAACAAGCTCTTATATTCAAACCAAGATTAGCTTTAACAGTTGACTTTTGTTGACTTTTCTTTGTTTTTCCAACTTATAACACTAGAGTACAATATAAGCTTAGGAAAAGATGTAACAAGCTTATCTTAGCTTGTTTGAAGGTCAAAAGAGCTTTTCTTACTTATAATTATTATAAATGCTTTAATACGAATTACCAAGAAACCTAAAAACTTGAATTCTTATTAACTGGGAATAATTACAATACAACAGTGAAATTTAACTTGAAACAAGTTTAATTTTACACTAAGACTTTGATTTTAAACTGAAATAAACATTAAAGTAAAGTTTACACTACAAATGGTCTAAAAACGTGCGACCTCTCTCTCTTCTGTCTTTATTCTTCTTTATAGTCATTTCTTTTAGTTCCTTGTCGACATATGATTAAATCCCACCTCTTTTCAGCCTTTGGATCCATTCCCATCATCACAATTGCCAAATGTCAAATTGGCGGGAAAAAAGTCTTGAAGCAGGTATTATGCATTAAATGGGTTTGGATTGGTGTAGAGGTGGAGGGGAAGAGGGTAACAGGTGTAAAGGTGAAAGGGGTGAGGTGGAAGGGTGAAAACCAGTGGTAAAAACCACTGGTTTTGGTGTATACAGGGTTGGGAGAGAAGCTGCTACAGTACTGGCGGTATTTTGTTTTTAAATATTGGGTTTGGGCTTGGCAGGGTATTGGGCTTGTGTTTTGTGTTGGGTTTTTAATCATAAAAGGGTCCGTTTGATATTAAAGTTAACAACAAGGACCATTCTTGTAACATTCTGAAACTGAAGGACCAAAACTGCCATAATACCAAAGTTATCACAGGGACCTATATTGCCAAGTATGAATAATACAAGGACCACTTTTGATAAAATTCCATTTTTTACAAGTCCAAGGACTAAAATTGTAAATTTTGGATTTTGAGGGACCTAACTTGTAATTTTCCAAAAGTTTACCATAAGTACCATTTTTATCATTAATGAATAGTATAAGGTTTATTTTGATTATTTTCTTATTTTTAAAACCTTAGGGACTAATTTTGACACTTTTGCAAAGATGAGGGACCAAAGTTGTAAATTTGTGATTTTTAACTTCAAAGGATTATTTTGAACAACTTGTGAATCCCAAGGACCTTTAATGACATTTTACAAGTTTTTGAATTACCAGGGACTAATTTTGACAACTTTTGTAACTTGGGGGACTAAAACTGCCAATTATGCAAACTTGATACGTTTTTCATCAGATTTTGATGTTTTTGCATTTAAAACATATAAAACACAGTTTTATGATATTTTCATCATTTTGAAGCATTTCTGAGTGTTTTCAGATGTTTTTGGCATTCTTACAGTATAAAAATGATGAGTATTTAGACACTCATCACATGGGTTGCCTCCCAAGAAGCGCTTGTTTTTGTTCGAGTCACGAGCCTGACTCTACCCTTATTTAACAGATAAAGGGGAAGTTTTTCCTACACTTAAGTTTAAGTGCGGGTGATAGTAGCAATATACACCCTTAGGGTGGAAATTTGCTACGTGAGGAGAGGGTGATGGGTGATTTATGTGCTCAAAGAAGTGTGCTCTATTTATTATAACCTTACCTAATTCAATTGGTGTAGCGGGTGAATCAAATCTCTCTCTTAAAAATGGATCATCTTCTATCAACTTCAAAAGATTCTTAGTTAAGGATCCATCTTGACTTAATAAACCTGGTTTAAACCCATAATGTTTCTTGTTATCAACCATGAATGGGTGATATAAGTGTGTAAGGTCATGGGTTACTCCTATATTAGCTTCCACTCTACATGGCCTAGAATCTACCACCTTTATCAAGCAACTACCCGGACTATCTATTTTGATGGGTGGATTGGGGCCTAATTCAATTCCAAGATTCACATCTAAAGATGGAAAATTGGGTAAGGTTTTTGGTTGAGGCTCCGGTTCATCAAAATTAGGAACTTTCCTAGGACTAAGAGAGAGGTCATGACAAGCATCTAAACCTATATTCCCTAGTGGCGTTTGGTCCAAAGGTTCTACAATCGGGGTTCCTATAGTCTCTTCTACTTCTTCCGGGTAAGTTATAGGCGATGTGTGTTCCTCAAGTGATGGTAGGACTTGTGGGTTATCCGATGGGATTGGATTTTCTACTCTATCCTCCATCTTATCAAGATCACCTATGTATTCATTTTGTACTGTGGTAGCGCCTAACCATGACATGCACCTTGGTACCTCAACTCTAATCATCTCCTTCCTAAACAACCTTTCCGACCGAAGTTTCCAAATTGAAAATAGGTCTAAAGATTCGTTTTTTGGGTCCCATGTTCCACTTCTAAATTGGGCGTGAATCTCAAAGGTTTCCCATGCATTTCGAATACCACGTCCCCAAATATCCCCATCCGCTACATAGTCAAGTCTCCTTTGGGTTTCGTGGGCGATACGAGTGTAAAAGAATTGTAGTGGAAATAGTAAATCAATACCATGATAAAGGACTTTTTGTAATAAATATTTAATTCGAGTCCATGCCTCAGGAAAGGATTCATCATGATATTGCTGGAACCTCAAAATCTCGTTTTGGAGTGGAAAGGGTAGATTATGTAGTGGATTTCGTTGATTGGGTGACAGTTTTGGCAGATTCGCGTTCTCCATAACGGCTAACGGAATAGTTAATGAAAATGGTTACGAACAAAGGTCACGAAGAAGGGGGATAGACTAAGAGAAAGCTAAAAATGAGAAAAAATTTACCTGATAGGAATCAAGCAAAGAACCTAAACGAGGTGGACTACTAACTAGCTATTCTATTCCCCGGCAGCGGCGCCAAAAACTTGATAACGCTACACGCGTCGTTCGGGGTCAAGGAAACTTCCTTTTCTTCGAGCAAGTTTTATAACACCCTAGGCAGTGAACCTAATCATTGTAGTGTAGTAATTAGGGGAAGCCACGGGTATTGATATCGTTCTCTAGGGGAATAGGAATCCTAGTAAGGAGTTACTACGCTAAGGTTAAGGTTGAGGAAGATTATTTTTGTATTTTTTTATGTTTTATGAAATGGAAAGGTACGAATCTCGGGTATTGGATTTGGGGGGTTGGTATTTCTACCGATTACTCTACTATTATCTAATTATCTAAACTAAGGTTGTGGGAGTCTATGTCTAATTAATGTGTGCTCGTATGATAGTTTAAAGATGTGTTTACTTAGTTTGTATTACTCCTTAATTATCTCCTATTGGTGGTTGAATTGTCACGTCCTTATTCCTAGTTGCGTTGTGTGTCTAAAGTTGTAGGGTATGCGTTTCTCCCTAACTCTTTGAACTTACCAAAGGGTCTTGTCTACAAACCCACTAGGGATGATAAACTCCTACTCTAAGGCGCTCTTTGGATGGTTTAGCCTACAACTACTCAGGTAATTATATTCTAAGGTTCACAAAGATGAATCAAGCATTAAGTACACAACGAATGACCTATCGCATTACTAGATCATTAATCAACTAAGATAAGAAACAACCAATCAATATTCAATAATTAAGTTTCATACTTCCTAAGCAAACACACAAGTAAATTAGCCGGACATGGAGAACATGCAAGCATACACACAAATAATCAAAGACATAATTGAATTAATGAAGTAAAGACTTATCTTGATGTAAGATAGGGTTTAAAACCCTAAAATATTGTACAAGACACCTTAGGTTCGGTTTTAGGTTTTTACTCCAAAGACTCTCCACCACAAAGACTGAAAAATTCGGATTCTATATATAATATTACAATTGCGACGGCGTCACCTTATGTTTAGTGACGCCGTCGTGTCGCCATCATTAGGGTTTCGTCTTGGCCACGTTAACCTTGCGACGGCGTCACCTTATGTCCGTGACGCCGTCCTCTTCAGCTTCTGACGTCGTCTGGATTGCATCTAGGCCGTCTGAGTAGCGACGGCCTACTCTTTCACAACTAGACGTCGTCACTTGAAAATACGAGTTTTGAGACCTGTATCGTCACAATAATTTTGGGACGGCGTCGCCATTAACACCTGACGCCGTCGCCTTCAAGTTTCAGCAACTGTGAGTGTCTCGATTTTGACTTTGGCCATTTTCTTCATATATTCGCGCCTTTTCGTCCAAATAAGTGCCATTCCAGCATTTTGCCTTCACGAGACCTAAAAAGTGAAAAGGAACGATATTAAGCAATAACGGATACAAAAGTGATCAAATAAGGACTTAAACGACCCCTCAAAATGGTACCTTTTAAAACCTTATCAGAAATGAATGTGTTGTGTGAGCATGCGGATAGGGATTGACCGCTTCATTCTGATCAGCTGCAAACGTCAGGTGTTCCTGCATAAAAAAGTTAGCAATAAAGCGCACAAGAGTGTCTTTGATCACTTTTGTAGAATTGAGGTACACGGCCCACGGTTCCCCGTTGATCAGTACAAGTACTGCCTGTGATCAGGTAAAATTCCGAAGAATTTCCTTGACATGGTTTCGCAGCTGTTCTAGTTGTTCTCAAACCGGAACGTCTCAAAGAAGACAACACAGAGTGAGTGAACCAGCGAATTGAGATTCACTGATTGATGAAAAGAGATTTGAGAAAACAATCATGTACCGCTCAATAGAAATTGTTTTTGCAATACAACGAAGGTTTTGATGAAAATCAATTATCAATCATAAACACCTTTTATTTTGAAATATTAGTACACAGTCGATGTGCTAAAGAAAAGAGTTTTTAAACACAACGACCGGTTTTTCAAAGGTATCTTTCAATCCATAACCTGAACCAGGATTGATTCAAAAGATTGAATCGCCCCATTGTTTCTGCTCAGTTGTTACATGGTTGATCTATTGAATAGATCTCACATGCCACCCACCAGGAGCTTGTTTGATGTTGGCTCCAGAAGGCTTTCCATCTTTATTGTGAGTATGTTGGCATACTACTCAGATGTTCTAGCAATACCACAAGGATAATGCGTAGGACTCATAAGATATAATCTCTCTTTCCACATTGTGTGAAAAAGAGAGTCTTCATTGAAAGTGTCCTAAAGAGATTTATAGATGATCTCATGGCTCTAGACTCAATTGTGCATATTTGGTTCCTAAGCCGGAGACTAGGGAGAGGGTCTCCTTCTTCAATATCAACAAACTATAAGAGAAAGTCGATAGATAATGTTGGTTCCCCGTGATAATGAAACAAGTCCTTTTAAGAGAAACTTGAGTGGTTTGGGAAGTTGTAGTGCAGTGCGTCACTGGGTCCATGACGTCTTTTCTTCAATACCGATGTTACCTTGGTAACCACCGGTAGCATATGAATTGAACCCGGTTTCTGCCCTAAGGTTGAATAAATGGAGGGCTATTTCTTTTCACCCTTTTTCACATTTAATTTCTTTTTCATTCTTCAACCCCTTCAGTGCTTACCGAAACTTCATAACTAGAACCTTGTTGGGTTTATTCCAGTACTAGCTCATTTCAGTCCGCACTCTTCCCATATCTCATTTTTCTCCTTTTTTCAATATGCCTAAGGACTCTACACTATCAAGTGGTTTTGTCCATGGGTAGATCCATCCGGTTCTAGCGGATCATTGGACCTCAACCTAACCTTATCATCCTTATATCACCATGCATAAAGAAAAGTTGGTCGGTCTTTTGAAATAGTTCTTCCGTCTTGAAACCAATTGAAAACCATTTGAAAATCAATCAAGATACTTGTGATATAAAATCAAAGTATTTTGTATCTTAATTGTTTTGATATTTTAGAAATGCTCCCCCTCAACATATGCATAAAATTTAAAAATTGTTTAGCACATGGAGGCAAGAGATCTTTGAAATCGTTAGATTAAGAATGAAAGGTCCAATCTTTTGATTAACATTTTCTAAAATGATCATCATCACTTCCCAATCAATTTGAGTAGATAAAACATTTTGAGGAAGGATGAGGTTTTCAAAAGTTTGCTCTCCCTTAATATGTGCCTCGAAGTTTGAAAGAGTTTTGCACATATTAGAGGGAACCTGCACTTAGAGACAATTCAATCATGTTTCAATGATTTAAGGTTTAAAGTAGATGCTCCCCCTCAACATGTGCATGGAAGTTCTTGAAATCGTTTGTCACATGCGGGGAGGAAAACTTGCTAAACACTTATGAACCCATTTGTCGAATTATCAGTTTAAATCCAATTTAAATCACAAATTCTCCCCCAATCACAATTATCAAATCATTTGAGATTTGTGATCTATGTAGATTTAAATTGATTTTGAAAGCTTTTAAGGAGAATTGTGACTTAATTATGAAAAAGTTTTAACTTATAAGGATTGGATTTTGAGACTTTAAACTCCATAGATTAAACATGCATGATTTTCTTTTGAAAACAATTGTATGACAAATAACCTTTTGATTTAATTGAAATCATTCTCACCCTCAATCAATGACAGAAGTTGTTGATTGAGAGATAGATATTTTAACAAAAGATAAGTCCAGATGATTTACAAAAATAGAGTACGAGTTATTTTTCAGAGCAATTAGTTTTCATTATATTGAAAGCAATTGTTTATAGAATCAGAGCATGAGATTTGAAAAAGCAAGATAAAGCATGGCTTTGTTCTTTCGTTGAAAAGCGGGTTACTGCCTGAAATGACAATAAACCATTCATTTCACTTTCTCCCAAAAATATATCTATATTTTTTTTAAACGAATATGTACATTCGACCAACATCTAAAGACCCGTGTCACTCTTTGACTGACAGCACAAAGACCGTAGATATTAATCGAATCAAGAAAGATATGACAAAAAGACAATATTTTTGAGATTTTTCGAGTTTTTCAGATTTTTATGGATTTTATGAAAGATATTATATTTTTCTATTTGCTTTTTGAAGGTTTTGTAATTTTGTATTTTGATTTTTGAATAAATATATACACAGAGATGGATGAAGAAAGACCTTTACTCCTCGACTTCCTCCTGAAGACGTTTGAGTGTTTCTGGTTGAAGGCTTTTCAAGCCAAGTCGTGGAAGAATAAACTCAAAACATTCTCTTGGAAGAGCTTTGGTGAAGATGTCTGCTAACTGGTATTCTGACTTCACAAAATAGAGTTCCACCACACCGTTTTCCACTTGCTCCCGGATGAAATGATGTCGAATATCGATGTGCTTTGCTCTTGAGTGTTGAACGTTGTTGCAAGAGAGAGCAATAGCACTTTTATTATCACAGTACAGAGGGATTTTGTTGAATTCAAAGCCATAGTCAGATAATTGGGATCTCATCCAAAGGATTTGAGCACAACAAGATGACATGGCTATGTATTCAGCCTCTGTAGAGGAAATAGAAGTACTCATTTGCTTCTTTGAAGACCAACTCACAAGGTTATCACCCAAAAACTGAGCACCTCCTGATGTACTTCGACGTGTATCTTGACATCCTGCATGATCAGCATCTGCATAGGCTGTTAGTGACATACCGGTGTCCTTCGGGTACCAAAGTCCCATGTTGATGGTTCCTTGGAGATACCGAAAGACCCTTTTAACCACTTCAAGGTGATTTTTAGTAGGCTTAGCCTGATATCTAGCACACATGCACACAGCGAACAAGATGTCTAGTCTACTAGCTGTGAGGTACATCAGGGATCCAATCATACTACGATATTTCGTTTGATCTACCAAGATCCCTGACTGGTCCTCATCCAACTTGGTACGTTCAATCATGGGAGTGTCAACGGTGTCACATGAAACAAATCCAAATTTCTTTAAGATCTCATTTGCATATTTAGATTGATTAATAAAAATGCCTCCGGGACTTTGTGAAATTTGTAATCCCAAGAAAAATGACATTTGTCCCATCATTGACATTTGAAATTTGGAACCCATTTCTTTTGAAAAATGATCACATTCATTGGGGTCAGTCGAGGCAAAGATAATATCATCAACATAAATCTGAATGTGAATTAAATGTTTGCCTGACTTTCTGGTGAACAATGTCGGATCAACCGCTCCCTTACTGAATCCAGCACATAGAAGAAACTTTGACAGCGTATCATACCATGCTCTAGGAGCTTACTTCAAACCGTAAAGGGCCTTTTTCAAGCGATAGACATGAGTAGGATGCTCTGGATTCATAAAACCCTCTGGCTGGCTGACGTAAACCACCTCTTTCAAATCACCATTAAGAAAGGCAGTTTTCACATCCATCTGATATACGACCATGTTCTTACTAGCCGCATTAGCCAAGAAGATTCTGATAGCTTCGATACAAGCAACAGGAGCAAAAGATTCCTCAAAGTCAATACCTTCTTCTTGACGATATCCTTTAGCCACTAACATAGCCTTATTTTTCAACACATCACCATGCTCATCAAGCTTCACTTTGAAGATCCACTTTAGAGCAATGATCATAACACAGTCTGGAGCAGGTACTAATTCCCATACATCTAATCGATCAAACTCATGAATTTCTTCTTGCATGGCATTGAACCAGCTGTCTTCATTCATAGCAGTTTTAACATCTTTAGGTTCGATCTTAGAGAGTACGGAGTTGAAGAAGCACCATAAGGCATCAGTAGCAAGTTGTTTACGAGTGGATACAGGACAAGAAGGGTTTCCAATGATGTTGTCCAATGGGTGATCATGTGTCCATTTTCTAAGATGTTCATGTGGTTGTAGTTGTGGAACTGAAGTAGCAGAGTCGATGTCTCCTGATGAAGACGGTTCTGTTGATGAATTAGGAGCAAATATATTTTCAAATGGAGCATCTTCAGGAGTAGCAAAGGGATTATCTTCATCCTGTGAATCAGAAGCAATTCCATGATGTACACTCGGTGATTGAAGGTTTGTTGATGAGACAGATTGATCAGCAGCAGGAGCTTCCTGACTTAATGACATAGAAACTGAAGGATTAACTTCATTGACAAGGATAGAAGCAGCCTCTGTTGATGGAATTGACATATCAATAGTACTTGGCTCAAAGTGTTCATCAAACATGGGATTAAACAATTTCTTCAAATCATCTTCAGAGGGAGGTACATAAGGAGTTGCTGGTGTATGATTGATGAGTGTCTAAAAACTCATCATTTTTGTACTATCTAGACTGCAAAAACATCTGAAAACACTCAAAAATGCATCAAAATGATAAAAATATCACAAATCAGTGTTTTATGTGTTTCAAATGCAAAAATATCAAAATCAGATGAAAAACGTATCAAGTTTGCAAAATTGGCAGTTTTAGTCCCTCAAGTTTCAAAAGTTGTCAAAAACAGTCCCTGGTATATCAAAATAAAGAAAAATGTCATTTAAGGTCCATGGGATTCAAAAGTTGTCAAAACAAACCCTTGAAATGTAAAATTTGCAAAACTACAACTTTGGTCCCTCAAGTTTGAAAAATGTCATAAATGGTCCTTGGAAAATTGGAAAATGTCAAGTTTGGTCCTTGTACTTTTAGAGCTTGTCACTTTTAGCCCTTGGAGCAACTTTGATGAAATGGCAGCCTAGGTCCTTCAATTTTCAGAAATGACAAAACAAGCCCTTGAATATTAAACCTTTAATACCCTTTTTTGCCTTGTCATAAACCAATTTGGACCCTGCCATAACCTTGGACCCCCTGTCAATATGCATTTTTGACCCCCCTTTCAATAATACTGCCTTGGTCAAACCACTGGTCAAAAACAAACACCCCGCCAAAAAGTCTTCTTCCCAACTGCTATCCCTGCTACACTCCAACAACCCATCCCCCCAGCTCACCTCTTCACCTCCATGTCCCCTCCACCTCACCTAAACAACAAAATACAATTAATGCCCCCTCCTCACCTCACTCAACCCTTCAACTGCTAATACCACTTTTTGGCGCCAAAAATGCATCAAACGGCCAAAATGGCCTCAAGTCATCCAATGGCTAAGATAAAAGGTGGGATATGCTGAGAAGGCAAGTAGAAGCACTTTTGAAGTATAAATAAGTGAAGAAAGAGAAGCAAGAAAGCCAAGTAGTGTAGTTTAGTTTAGTTTATATCGTTTTAATATTTTCAAGTTTTCTAGTGTACTTTTAAGCTTTTAAGTTCTTGTTTAAGCATTTTTGAGTGTAAGTGATCCTTTATCAATAATAAATTTCAAGCTTCCTTTCCATTTGCAGTTTATGTAAAATTTCAATTTCAAAAGAATCTCATGTTAAATTGAATGTTGTTATCAGTTGTTGTTAAGTTCTCATAAGCTCTGATAAGCTCTCCTATAGCTTATTGATTGCTTATATAAACCTCTACTCAGTTTTAAATCTCAAAACAATACCAGTCAACAAAAGTCAACTGTAATCAAGTGAAAGCTGAAATGGTTTGATTTGCTGAGATGGTGATGGATTTGGGTTGATATAGTTTGATAAGGGCTGAGATCAGTTAGGATAGTGGTACTATGATCTTAGTGGCAAGCCATTGTGGCTAGGACTTTTGTAAGTACTAATTTCAATTGCTATTTCACAACTGTTTTACTGCATAATTAGAATAGTATAATATCTGTTAGTATTATTTGATTGTTGTTAAATCATATTCACAAGCTGTCATAGAATGAGTTAGTGTAGATTGCATATTAGACTTATTAACTAGTGTTTGGATCACTGTGTTAATCTGAGCTAGAGATTAGTGTAGTGTTTAAATATAACTGCTATAGGTTAATTTAGGTCTGTTATAGTCACTTTAGCTTTAATATTGCATCCACATTCTCTCTAAGTCAAAACTGCATGTTGTCTGATCATATAATCAAATCTGTTTGAATCAGTTGGTGAAAACTTGCATATAGGTGTAGAAATAGATAAGTTAGCTTGCATTGGCTTATTTTCATCATATAATATCATAATCAGTTCACCACTTTGATTCAAATCTCATAAAAGTCAAACTGCTTCATTATATAAAAAGTCAAATTTTCCAAATACCCGTTTTTGAATAAAACTTAGAATTTTATTGTGTGTTTAATACTAAGTTTTAGCTTAAATCCTTTTGGGATAGTAATATTTACCTGCTTAATAAAATTAGAAAAATACTAGCTTTTGTCTAGTTAGCTTATTCACTGCTTAATTCATAGCTTCTTTTGAGACCCTTGTTTGAAAACATGCCCTGTGCACAGCTTTGGTAGCTCATTTCTCAAGCTCTCATAGAGCTTATTAGTTAGCTTTAATTTGTGTATTTTGGCTTTTTGAGAAGCTCACCTAGCTAACTCAAGGTGCCAAGTGCTTATTTTCCATAATTAGCTTATTTAGCTAGCCTGCTAGTGATTTTTAGTTTTGTCCATTTTTGATTAAGTGTAATAATAAGTCAGTGTTCACCAGTTTTTCAAAAGCTCCTCACAAGCTCATTTGTGAAAGCCAATCTTTGTAATTCAGCTTTTTGTATAGCTTAATTGGTTTACTTGTTAGTTACAGTGGTTGTTTTCATTTCTGAGCTTAATCAAGTGCTTAAAATTTAGCTAGAAGTTGCCTAGATATCTAACAGTGTACTGTGTAAACCATTGTAGCTTGTGCTTATTTGAATCTTGTTCAGTGCTTATTCCTTAGTTAGTTAGCTTATTCAGTTGTAACATTAGCTTATTATAAGTTGTCCAGCTTAATTTCATTTAACTTGTGCTTATTTTCTAGCTTATTAGATAATTTAGATCAAAACTTGTGCTTATTTCATATTAAAAGCCAACTGTGATAAAATCATAAGCTATTTCAGTGCTTATTGGTTGTTTTTATAAAAAGTCTTAGTTGTAAAAAGTGCTTATTTAAGTGTGCTTAACAAGTTTCAAAAAGAAAAAAATAAAGTCCAAAAAGGAGTTGCTCAGGTTCGAACCTGTGACCTTCAGCACCATTCCCACGCTCCAACACACCACACAGAAACCAACTGCCCTTGGGACTTGTCTTGGTTTAATCTTGCACAATTAAATACTTAGCCCTTTGTTTTCATTTTAGCTTATACGTACAAGCTAGCTTATTTCTAGCTTATTCAGGCCAGCTTTTTCATGTTTTGTATTTTTCTTATCTTTGTAATAGTATAAAGTATTTTTTAAAAAAGTTTCAGATTTTTCTCACTAGTTTTAGTATTTTTAAACATTTAATTAGTTTAAAATAGTATTTAAATCATAATAAAAAAATATAAAAGTCTAAAAAATATAAATCTTTTTTCTAAAATTTTCTTTTGTCATATAGTACGTAATAAAATTGTTTTTACACTTGTAGGACTTTTATTTCATAAATTTTACGTTTTTGCTTGCGCACTCGCGTAATTTTTATAAATAACGTACGTTTTCATTTTAAGTTACGTTTTTAGATAATTTAAGTTTACATTTTAGTTAAAATAGTTTATTTAAGTTATTTTATTTTATAAAATCAGAAAACATCATTGTAAAAATAGTGATAGCGTTTATTTAATATATTTTATCTTTTTAATTTTCTTAATTTGCATTTAAGTCGCTGTAATTTATTAATCTTTTCTTTAGGTATAATTATCCATCCAAAACCTTTACTGATCACTATCCTTAGTGATCATTCTATCGTCTGAAAGTGTTTACACACCATTGAGTCTCCGTGGGACATAACGACCCGGGAATTCATTATATTCCTCTGATCTTAAATTGCATTTCTGTTTTAAGCAGTTTTAAGTCTATTACGGTTAGCCATTCACAAGTGGCTAGCTTGTGTGATTAGACTTGACTAGTTCAGCACAGATCAAAATTTTGGCGCCGCTGCCGGGGAGGCTTTAGCGTGTGTTAAATCTTTTTCAGATCCATTCTTGCACATATACCATCTTTTGTAAAAAGTTTTTTTTTGTAAAGTTATCAGAAAATCCAAAAAGTTCATTAACACTTTTCCTAAAGTGTTAACAACACCAAAAATATTTTCATTCTTTGTTTTTACAAAATGTTTTTCAAAAATACCAAAAATATTCCTCTTTACCCTCTTACCTTTTTGATTCTTCATTTCTTACCCTCTGTTAACCTTTGATTCTTTCTATGTCTTATCCTCACCCTCTTGGTTGTCAATGGTGTGGTGGTCCTTATAATGGTGGCAATTGCCCCAGTTGTAGCGTGGTGGAATCAGGAAACGGGTCTGTCTATAACCAGGATCCCTATTCCTACCATAACACGACTGATTTATTCCATCAGCTACCACACTGTGAGACTCAGCAGTTTTACTGTTGTGAGTACTGTGGTGGTTCACATTCCAGTTCTGATTGTCAATCAGGAAACACGCTTGTCTATGAGCAGGTTCCTGATAACAATTATGACTACAACACATACCACTCACAGCCACATCAGTTTTACTGTTGTGAGTATTGTGAAGGTCCTCACTCTAGCTCGGATTGTCAAACAAGGAATCCATTTCCTTGTAACAATTACAACTCTTCGTATCATGACCAACCTCTACAGTACCAGCCTGACCCACTTCCTCAAAATCTTCTCCTTGATCTTTTGGATTTAGTGAAAGATTTGAAGGAATCTAAACATCCCCAAGATAATCCAAATGAGAAATCCATGGAAGTGTTGTTAGCCGAAGAGCGGGCTGCTAAATTAGATTCCAAGATTGCCTTTGAAAAATCTATTAGGGAATCAATTGCAAAAGAAAAAGCAGCCAGATCTAGCTCTCGATTCCGTTTCATTCCTGATGACGATGATGATGAAGATATCCTTGATATTCTACAATTTTATAACGGTTCTTCAAGTTCATCAGTTGAAACTCCTTCCATGAAAAATCAGGGAGAAAAGACTATGATGGAATTACTAGCAGAAGAACAAATGGAAAGTATTAAACATATGTATGCTAGTCCTTCTAAACTCCCTCAGTCTATTGTTATCACACCCGAAGCTCCCACTCACTCTCTAAACATGGGGGATGAGCATCTTGACACTGTTCCTGAAAAGGAATCGGATGAATTTATAAAGTCTAGTGTTGAGGACCTTGTCCCAATCCCGAGAGAGTCACAGGGAATTTCTGATCTTATGTGTGATTCTTCTTCCCCTCTTGAGTGTTCAAATGATCATTTTGAGACTTTCTCCGATTTTAGCGATGATTGTAAATCTTATGGAGACATCAAGTATGTTGAGGCATCACTCCCACAGTCTGATCCTCTTCTTGAGGAGTTCACCGATGAACTCACTCACATCAGTCCACTTTCATCAGAAAGTGACGATGATCTCTTTGATTTCGAAGCCGATCTTGGAGAAACTAGAAATCTCCTATATAATGATCATCCACTCATTTCTTATCCCATTTCCGACTCTTCCATTCCTTCTCTCACTCCAGATGAGGAAGATGACAACTTTTGGAAGGAGGTCGATGATTTTCTTAGTGATGAGTCGATTCCAACAGGAATTGACAATACTTACTTTGATTCGGAGGGAGACATCCTTTTTCTTGAAAATCTGTTGATTGAAGAACCGTTTCCAGCTCTCCCTCCCGGAAATTTTGTTACCAATCACCATAAAAGCTTCAAATTTAAGCTTAAAAATGTCAAAAATGGTGATTTGCTTCTTTCTGATGAGGAATGGACATGCATTGTGATGCACATATTTATTCCATTCTTCACAAATGGTGTGGTTGCTCTTTCCCTTTTCTCCTTCGGGAATGAGGACACTATTTTTGATCCCGGCATTTTCATTTATCATTTTTGAGCCGGTTCTATGTATATCTCGTCGGTGTGGAACTTTCGCGTGCTTCAAATGTTTATACAAACATCTTGAACGAAAGTCCGATTGAGATTGTTTCTTCCACTTTGCTTTCCCATGAACCAATGAATGCGGGGTCGAGTCAAGCTAGCGACTCGGTAATCAAAAACAGTAGCACACACTATATGGGTTTTCACCCATATTTCTGTCTTCTTACCCCTTTCTACCACCCTAGTGTGGGGGAGTTGCCCCCCGCTATATATATATATATATATATATATATATATATATATATATATATATATATATATATATATATATATATATATATATATATATATATATATATATAAATCTCTTTCAAATAATGGCCGTAGTATTTCCCTTTTACGTTCTCAGTTTTGGCATAACCGCCGGTACTTTGAATATTGAGGGCAATATTCATTTCTAAGTGTGGGGGGGAATTCTCACGAATTTTATCATATATTATCCACCCAATTCCCCCGTTTTTGGCCAAATTTTTTTTTGGAGTAAGTGTTTTACACTTACTCAATTGGTTATCAGTCCGCCTTGTCTAATAAACAAAAGGATTGGCTAATCCAGGAGCAAACGGCTCTTGGTAAAGATATATCAAATCCGTTTACGGCTTACAATTTGCCCAAAATTGTATGGTGTTCAACTCACCATATCCTAAAAAGTGAAGAGTTGGCTAGCCCGCAAGTTTATGGCTTGTGGTAAAGGCAGTGGAAAATCCATAATTGGTAATCAGCTCACCAAAGATAATTCTGATAATTTATCTAAGAGCTGGCTAGTCCAGAGCAAACGGCTTCTGGTAAAGACAAATCAAATCCGTTTACAGCTTATGATTTGCTCAAAATCATTTGGTTATCAGTGTACCAAGGTTCTTACTTGAACTGAAACATTTGGCTACTCCAGAAGTGATGGCTTTTGGTAAAGAGTTTTTAAAATCCATTAAAGTTCAAATCATTGCTAGGGACTAGCAATATCTTAGTGTGGGGGATTGATGAGTGTCTAAAAACTCATCATTTTTGTACTATCTAGACTGCAAAAACATCTAAAAACACTCAAAAATGCATCAAAATGATAAAAATATCACAAATCAGTGTTTTATGTGTTTCAAATGCAAAAATATCAAAATCAGATGAAAAACGTATCAAGTTTGCAAAATTGGCAGTTTTAGTCCCCCAAGTTTCAAAAGTTGTCAAAAACAGTCCCTGGTATATCAAAATAAAGAAAAATGTCATTTAAGGTCCATGGGATTCAAAAGTTTTCAAAACAAACCCTTGAAATGTAAAATTTGCAAAACTACAACTTTGGTCCCTCAAGTTTGAAAAATGTCATAAATGGTCCTTGGAAAATTGGAAAATGTCAAGTTTGGTCCTTGTACTTTTAGAGCTTGTCACTTTTAGCCCTTGGAGCAACTTTGATGAAATGGCAGCCTAGGTCCTTCAATTTTCAGAAATGACAAAACAAGCCCTTGAATATTAAACCTTTAATACCCTTTTTTGCCTTGTCATAAACCAATTTGGACCCTGCCATAACCTTGGACCCCCTGTCAATATGCATTTTTGACCCCCCCTTTCAATAATACTGCCTTGGTCAAACCTCTGGTCAAAAACAAACACCCCGCCAAAAAGTCTTCTTCCCAACTGCTATCCCTGCTACACTCCAACAACCCATCCCCCCAGCTCACCTCTTCACCTCCATGTCCCCTCCACCTCACCTAAACAACAAAATACAATTAATGCCCCCTCCTCACCTCACTCAACCCTTCAACTGCTAATACCACTTTTTGGCGCCAAAAATGCATCAAACGGCCAAAATGGCCTCAAGTCATCCAATGGCTAAAGATAAAAGGTGGGATATGCTGAGAAGGCAAGTAGAAGCACTTTTGAAGTATAAATAAGTGAAGAAAGAGAAGCAAGAAAGCCAAGTAGTGTAGTTTAGTTTAGTTTATATCGTTTTAATATTTTCAAGTTTTCTAGTGTACTTTTAAGCTTTTAAGTTCTTGTTTAAGCATTTTTGAGTGTAAGTGATCCTTTATCAATAATAAATTTCAAGCTTCCTTTCCATTTGCAGTTTATGTAAAATTTCAATTTCAAAAGAATCTCATGTTAAATTGAATGTTGTTATCAGTTTTTGTTAAGTTCTCATAAGCTCTGATAAGCTCTCCTATAGCTTATTGATTGCTTATATAAACCTCTACTCAGTTTTAAATCTCAAAACAATACCAGTCAACAAAAGTCAACTGTAATCAAGTGAAAGCTGAAATGGTTTGATTTGTTGAGATGGTGATGTATTTGGGTTGATATAGTTTGATAAGGGCTGAGATCAGTTAGGATAGTGGTACTATGATCTTAGTGGCAAGCCATTGTGGCTAGGACTTTTGTAAGTACTAATTTCAATTGCTATTTCACAACTGTTTTACTGCATAATTAGAATAGTATAATATCTGTTAGTATTATTTGATTGTTGTTAAATCATATTCACAAGCTGTCATAGAATGAGTTAGTGTAGATTGCATATTAGACTTATTAACTAGTGTTTGGATCATTGTGTTAATCTGAGCTAGAGATTAGTGTAGTGTTTAAATATAACTGCTATAGGTTAATTTAGGTCTGTTATAGTCACTTTAGCTTTAATATTGCATCCACATTCTCTCTAAGTCAAAACTGCATGTTGTCTGATCATATAATCAAATCTGTTTGAATCAGTTGGTGAAAACTTGCATCTAGGTGTAGAAATAGATAAGTTAGCTTGCATTGGCTTATTTTCATCATATAATATCATAATCAGTTCACCACTTTGATTCAAATCTCATAAAAGTCAAACTGCTTCATTATATAAAAAGTCAAATTTTCCAAATACCCGTTTTTGAATAAAACTTAGAATTTTATTGTGTGTTTAATACTAAGTTTTAGCTTAAATCCTTTTGGGATAGTAATATTTACCTTCTTCATAAAATTAGAAAAATACTAGCTTTTGTCTAGTTAGCTTATTCACTGCTTAATTCATAGCTTCTTTTGAGACCCTTGTTTGAAAACATGCCCTGTGCACAGCTTTGGTAGCTCATTTCTCAAGCTCTCATAGAGCTTATTAGTTAGCTTTAATTTGTGTATTTTGGCTTTTTGAGAAGCTCACCTAGCTAACTCAAGGTGCCAAGTGCTTATTTTCCATAATTAGCTTATTTAGCTAGCCTGCTAGTGATTTTTAGTTTTGTCCATTTTTGATTAAGTGTAATAATAAGTCAGTGTTCACCAGTTTTTCAAAAGCTCCTCACAAGCTCATTTGTGAAAGCCAATCTTTGTAATTCAGCTTTTTGGATAGCTTAATTGGTTTACTTGTTAGTTACAGTGGTTGTTTTCATTTCTGAGCTTAATCAAGTGCTTAAAATTTAGCTAGAAGTTGCCTAGATATCTAACAGTGTACTGTGTAAACCATTGTAGCTTGTGCTTATTTGAATCTTGTTCAGTGCTTATTCCTTAGTTATTTAGCTTATTCAGTTGTAACATTAGCTTATTATAAGTTGTCCAGCTTAATTTCATTTAACTTGTGCTTATTTTCTAGCTTATTAGATAATTTAGATCAAAACTTGTGCTTATTTCATATTAAAAGCCAACTGTGATAAAATCATAAGCTATTTCAGTGCTTATTGGTTGTTTTTATAAAAAGTCTTAGTTGTAAAAAGTGCTTATTTAAGTGTGCTTAACAAGTTTCAAAAAGAAAAAAATAAAGTCCAAAAAGGAGTTGCTCAGGTTCGAACCTGTGACCTTCAGCACCATTCCCACGCTCCAACACACCACACAGAAACCAACTGCCCTTGGGACTTGTCTTGGTTTAATCTTGCACAATTAAATACTTAGCCCTTTGTTTTCATTTTAGCTTATACGTACAAGCTAGCTTATTTCTAGCTTATTCAGGCCAGCTTTTTCATGTTTTGTATTTTTCTTATCTTTGTAATAGTATAAAGTATTTTGTAAAAAAGTTTCAGATTTTTCTCACTAGTTTTAGTATTTTTAAACATTTAATTAGTTTAAAATAGTATTTAAATCATAATAAAAAATATAAAAGTCTAAAAAATATAAATCTTTTTTCTAAAATTTTCTTTTGTCATATAGTACGTAATAAAATTGTTTTTACACTTGTAGGACTTTTATTTCATAAATTTTACGTTTTTGCTTGCGCACTCGCGTAATTTTTATAAATAACGTACGTTTTCATTTTAAGTTACGTTTTTAGATAATTTAAGTTTACATTTTAGTTAAAATAGTTTATTTAAGTTATTTTATTTCATAAAATCAGAAAACATCATTGTAAAAATAGTGATAGCGTTTATTTAATATATTTTATCTTTTTAATTTTCTTAATTTGCATTTAAGTCGCTGTAATTTATTAATCTTTTCTTTAGGTATAATTATCCATCCAAAACCTTTACTGATCACTATCCTTAGTGATCATTCTATCGTCTGAAAGTGTTTACACACCATTGAGTCTCCGTGGGACATAACGACCCGGGAATTCATTATATTCCTCTGATCTTAAATTGCATTTGTGTTTTAAGCAGTTTTAAGTCTATTACGGTTAGCCATTCACAAGTGGCTAGCTTGTGTGATTAGACTTGACTAGTTCAGCACAGATCAATGATTAGACACAAGAGTAGAACTGTTAGGACTACTAGATGAGGGTTGTGATGCGGGTCCAGAACTGGATTGTCCTGGAGCCATTTGACCGGTCAGCTCATCGAACGTAACGTGAATTGTTTCCATGATATTTCGGGTTCTCTTGTTGTGGATTCTGTAACCCTTCTTGTTTGGTGCATAACCAACAAAAACTCTAATATCTGCCTTTGCTCTTAATTTTCCTAAGTCTTGACCGTCATTCGTTGGATAGCACAAGGCACCAAACACACGAAGGTAGGAGAGATCAGGTTTTCGTTTATGAAAAAGTTCATATGGAGTTTTTCCATGAGAGGTGTGTATAAGGGAATGATTTTGGGTGTAACAAGCAGTGGCAATGGCTTCAGCTCATAGAAACATTGGAACCTTTGAATAAATTAGCATTGTTCTTGCGGCTTCCACAAGAGTTCGATTTCATCTTTCAACTACACCGTTCTGTTGAGGAGTTCGTGGAACACTTCTTTGATGACTGATTCCAACACTTTCATAAAACTGAATTAAGTCTTTGTTAACAAACTCTGTGCCATTGTCTGTTCGAACAATTCTGATTGTATTGTTGAGTCGAACCTGAAGCTGTTTGATTAGTTTAATGATGACATCTGGAGTTTCATCCTTTGTCCTCAAAAACTTTACCCAAGTAAATCGAGAGTAGTCATCAACAACTACTATAATGTATTTCTTCCCATTTATCGTTTGCACTCTCATTGGTCCGCATAAATCCATATGAAGGGTACGAAGAACTTCCATTACTGAGTTTGTGGGTTTTGGTTTGTGGGCATATTTCGTGCTTTTTCCTAATTGGCAAGCTGAACAGAGATGATCTTTTTCATATTTCAATCTAGGTAAGCCTCTGACAAGATCCTTTCTGGAAAGGTTATTAATGGTGCCGAAGTTCAAGTGATTGAGACGACGATGCCATAACCATGACTTTGTTTTTGAAGCTTTTGACAACAAGCATATTGGTGAGGACTTCATCATGTCTTCGATAGATATGGTGTATCGGTTTGAACCACGGGTTCCTCTGAGCAGTTCCACACCATCAAGCTCTCTGACGAAACAAGTATGCTTTCTGAAAGCCACTTCTAAATCGGAATCACAGAATTGACCAACAGAAAACAGATTATGACCAAGACCTTCTACGTAATATACCCTGGAAATTACACTTTTACCAACCACATAATCTCCATAACCCATAATTGCACCTAAATGATCGTTCCCGAATCTAACTGTCCCGATGAATTTGCTCACGAAGTTCATGAGCCGCGACTGGTCTCCAGTCATATGCTTGGAACAGCCTGAGTCCAGGTACCACAGAACGATTTGAATGATCTGCAGTTGAACACAGACAAGAATGGAAAACTGGATAATTGGGATCCCCATGTAAGAATGGGTTCCATTTGGTTAGTAACAGTGATTGGAACTCCCACATCAGAAATAGAAACACCCATATCAGAAATAGAAGCAATGGAATCATTAGGAATAGATGTATTGCTGGTGTCTGTATTTGACCTATTCAGAGTATGTTCATTTCTTAAGGGAATAGTTCTACCAGTAGGCATCCATTTTCTAGTGGGCATTGTCTTAACTTTATGGCCAAAAGGTATCCATTGATAACCTATCTTACTAAATGTTCATCCTGTGGGTTTCCACTGTTTTCTAACTTTCATTCGCTTTTGCCTTTTAGCCTTCTTAGCTTGATTTTTAACATTAACAGTTTTAACTGGGCATTTGAGAACATTAGACAAATCATTCATACCACATTCAAGATTAGAAACAGAAACCACGCAATCATCATTACATGTTTTGCCAAAAGTAGTAGAATTCGCATTAATTACTGATAAGGTTTTAAAAGGTACCTTTTTGAGGGGTCATTTAAGCCCTTATTCGATCACTTTTGTATCCGTTATTGCTTAATATCGTTCCTTTTCACTTTTTAGGTCTCTTGAAGGCAAAATGCTGGAATGATGCTTATTTGGACGAAAAGGCGCGAATATACGAAGAAAATGGCCAAAGTCAGAATCGAGACACTCAAAGCTGCTGAAACATAAGGCGACGGCGTCACTGCATATCTGCGACGCCGTCGGGAAGGAATTTTGCGACGGGTCAGAAGCGAAATTGCATGTTTTCAAGGGACGACGTCAGGTTCTAAAGGAGTAGGCCGTCGTTACTCAGACGGCCTAGATGCAGCCAAGACGGCGTCAGAGCTGAAGGGGACGGCGTCACAGTCATAAGGTGACGCCGTCGAAAGGTTTACGTGGCCAAGACGAAACCCTAATGACGGCGACACGACGGCGTCACGAAACATAAGGTGACGCCGTCGCAGATGTAATCTTATATATAGAATCCGAATTTTTCAGTTTTTGTGTGTAGTCTTTTGGAGTAAAAACCTAAAACCGAACCAAGGCTTTCTTGTGCAGTATTTTAGGGTTCTAAACCCTATTATACATCAAGATAAGTATTTACTTCATTAATTTAATTATGTCTTTGATTATTTGTGTGTATGCTTGCATGTTCTCCATGTCCGGCTAATTTATTTATGTGTTTGCTTAGGGAATATGAAACTTAATTATTGAATATTGATTGGTTGATACTTATCTTAGTTGACTAATGATCTAGAGTGCGCTAGATTATTCGTTGTGTACTTAATGCTTGACATTTCTTTGTGAACTTTAGAATATAATTATCTAGGTAATTGTAGGATAAAGTATTCAAGGACAACCGTAGAGTAGGCGTCTATAAATCACTAGAGGATTTGTAAACAAGACCCTTTGGTAATTTCAAAGAGTTAGGGAAATAAGCACGCCCTATAGCCTTAGAATCACAACGCAACTAGGAATAAGGACGTGACAAATCAACCATCAATAGGAGATAATTAAGGAGTAGTAAAACCTAAGTAAACACATCTTTAAACTATCATACGAGTACACATCAATTAGACATAGACTATCACAACCTTAGCTTAGATAATTAGATAATAGTAGAGTAATCGGTAGCAATACCAACCCCCCAAATCCAATACCCGAGATTCGTACCTTTTCATTTTCTAAAAAACATAAAAAAGATAAAAAATAATCTTCCTCAACCTCAACCTTAGCGTAGTAACTTCTCACTAGCATTCCTATTCCCCTAGAGAACGATATCAATACCCGTGGCTTACCCTAATTACTACACTACAACGATTAGGTTCACTGCCTAGGGTGTTATAAAACTTGCTCGAAGAAAAGGAAGTTTCCTTGACCCCGAACGACGCGTGTAGCGTTATCAATTACAGTACGCTTAGAGCTAACACTAGAATCAACACGATTTGTTTTATTCAAATTCTCCCTACAGTGATCTTCTACTTTCTTCCAATGCACATTTTTAGCTTGCGAGGTCCTATCATTCCTTGTATTGCCTTTAGACTTTGACCTGCTCGCTTTAATGTCACTGATTACTCGTGTAGAGGGAATGGGAATATTAGTTGGTTTTGCTACTTTTTGCCTTTCCTGTTTTGATGTGCTGAGATCTGAACTACTTGAAGGCATACTAGAGTTCACATTCATAACATTGGGCATTGAATGAGTTGTATACTTGGCACTAGGCATAGAACAAGGTATCAAGGGATTGACTTGCTCACCTAAGTTTTTAGGGCATATTGTAATTAAGCATTCTAGAAGTTCTTGAGATCGTTTGGCATATAAGCATGCATGGCCAATTACATTATCAAGTGGTTTCTCTAACTTATCCTCTTCTACAATCTCACGGAGACATTCTAGGCTATCCTTAAGGTATGAGAAATATGTTTGAATAGCAAGTTTGTTATTCCTAAGATGAGGAGGAACATATTTCACAGACAATGCATATTTATTACAAACATGCACCTTTGAAGCACCATTCTCCCCATTTGTCATTGGCATTTTCCCTTTTACCTGACTCTTCAGATTCTCAATTTCCTTTTGCAACGAAGTTATTTTTTCATTATTTTTGTTACGAGTGACTTTTATTGACTTAAATAACTCATTGAAATGACGTTTAACCTTTTCATTTTCTTCTAGAAATCTCTCATTTTCCTTTTGTAAAGCATTAACCAAGTTTTGAAGATGAAAGTTTTGAGAATTCCGAGAATCTAAAGGAGGAGGCATTTGGGAGCCAGTCACATTGTTCTTTTCACCCTTTAATTGAGAAATTTGGGCTTTCAACTTTCTGATCGTGTTACAGTGAGCTTGAATATGTTCATCACGTTTGTTTATTTCAAAAACTGCATCAAACTCTGGAACATCTAAGGATATCTTGATGTTTGAGGTTTTAACATTTTCTTTGAGATGTTGATATTTTAGTGTTAAATCAAAATGTTCAACTTCTAGTTTAGAAAAATGTTTTACCAAATTATCGTGATCATCCTGTTCAATTTTCTCACTTAGTTTAGAGTTTTTGATTTCAAGCTCAATGACACGATCAAGGGAGACTTTCAAAGCAACAGATAATTCATGAAATTGAGAAGCAGTAATAGAAAAATTAGTGGCAGTATAGAACACATCTTGAGAAATACAATCAGAAATCAGATTCTCATTTAAGGTATGCAAGTTCTTCCTCTCAATTTCATTATATTTTAATGCTCGCTCATAGTCACTAACCTCAACAATCATTGCATCAAATTCCTTTTCCATTCCTTTAATATCTGTATCTATCGCCTTTTTAAGACTCTCAAATTGATCTTTTAGTTGTTTAAAGAAAGGCATGACCTCAGTTAAGTAACATTCTTTTGTTTGCTCAAAACTCCTTTCCCCTTCAGTTATCCCAGTGGGTGTGATCCTTTTCTTACAAGTTTTCTCAAAGTCAACAAATAATTGAAATATAACATATTGACTGATTAAGGTCTTGCTCTTAGTGGCAATAGTTCTAGGAACTAAATGCATTGGTGTATTTGGAGGATACACAGTCGCTGCAGGCATTTTCCTAAGGGGAGGGTTTGTTACAACAAGATTCTCTGCTTTTTGCTTATCTAAATCCTTTTTCCAGAACACTTGTTCGGGAGTTAACAACGTTTGAGGCTTAAACTTGTTCAAGGAAATCTAGTTTTCCTTCTTGTAATCATGGGGTTTGATCATTATGTTATTCTTTTTACATTCAGGATCTTCTAGCTTCTTATTCATTTTCTCCCTAGATGCATCATCTAATTTTCTATCTTCCTCAGTGCACTCAATGCAACTAGGTGTCTGTCTAGGTTTAAGAATCTCATTGCCATCATAGATAACACTTTGGGCAGCTTTTGCTGTCTTACCATACTCAGGATTGGATTCCTTTATAATGGATATACTATGCTTATCGCTGAGAACTCTATGCTTCGTGATCATGTGAGCAGTCTGAATTGTATTCCCTTGTGCGTACAACTTATTTTCGAGCTTGTTTTTCAAGGTTTTTAGATTTGAAAAATCATTCAAAAGTTTTGATTCCTTAGCACTGAATTCTTGCTTAAGCATTTTAACATTTTCTTGAAGTTCTTGTTTTTGCTTAGTAGTTTTAGAAAGCTTTTCTTGTAAGGAGTTTAACTCTTGTTTTAATACCTCTTCTCTAAACTTACCTTTTCTAATAGTTGTACGCATTTGGTCATCCATTTCCTGCTCACGGGTGGTTAACTCAAACTTAGCACGTTGTTCATAAATGGCAACTCGTTCTTTAAAGGCATTAAGTTCAGAGATAACAGAATCATCAGGGCCACATGCAGTGTATTCGTCAAAAGCATAGTCATCATTAAGTTCAGAGATAACAGAATCATCAGGGCCACATGCAGTGTATTCGTCAAAAGCATAGTCATCATTGACTGCATAAGATACATCACTTGGTACAATCTCACTTTCACTTTGTTTCACATATTGATCATATGGGACAACATTGATATTACCCATATTTTCAATATCTGACTCAATAATTACAGTTGATTGTACTTCGTCATGTATCTTTTGCTCATCAACATCATCGTATAGTTTTAGTACCTCAGAAATGATTTTGTCTTTGGATGGACCAGCTTGTGGTGATGAAGAGACTTTATGAGGGACCATTGGAGAAATGCTAGCCATGAAAATGGTTTGTGCAGTGGGTTCATCATCAACGTAAGAGTCATATGCAACACAATCAGCGACTTGAAAGGCATTCTGATGATTGTGGCCTATCTCCTGAATTGGCTGCTCATCCACATCTGCATCATATGTCTTAGCATTTCCCTCAGCAAGAAACAACAACTCCTCTTCATCCAAAGCTGCACCATTATCCTGTGCTTGCACAAGCAACATCTTATCCCTGAAGTACTCTGCATTCTGAGGGCGTTTTGGCGATGTGCAGTTCCTTGCAATATGTCCCTCACCTCCACAGTTGTAGCACTTGATAGGTTTTGCTTGTCCCTGATTTCCATTCCTTCCCCTATTCAGATTTGCCACATATCCTCTACCGACTCCACCTCTTCCTTGTTCGTACTGCCTTTCTTGAACTGGCTGTACCATAACCTTCCCATCTCTGACAGTGGCTTGATTGTGTGGATTGGATGCAGTTCTGAGATTGTTGTTGGTGAGTGGGAGAGAGTTCATGTTTTGACTAATCATGAGAGCCAGTTGATTAATGAAGTTTCCCACTGCTGCATCAGCATCAGCTTGTTTGATCATTGGATCAGGAATGAGTTTGTGATTACCATTACCCATGGGTATAACTTGAGATCCTTTGTCTCTCCCTGGTTTGTTTTGAACTGATCAAGAATCCTTTTTTCAAACATAGCATGTCTCTCATTCTGAAGAAGGAAGGCATAGAGTTGCTCATAGTTTGTATTCTTCAATCCTTTGGTTAGCTTCATAGAGGTGACAAACTTGTGCCATTCGGGATTCATGTTGTTCACAAACTTTGAGTTCAGCTGAATGTTTGGCATAGTCATTCTGATGTTCCTCATGTCATTAACAAGCTTGTGGAATCTCACGTAATACTCATAGACACTCTCATCTGGTTTCATCTTGAAGTGCTCAAATTCATCATAGAGTTGTGATTCTCTGTCTTCCATAGTTAATTCAGAACCAGAAAGAAGCATCTTGACATTATCCCACACTGCCTTGGCTTCGGTGTTGTGATTGATCAGCTTGTAGATATCTTTTGGAAGACCTTGAAGTATGATGTTAGAAGCCCTGATATCAGCATCGAATCTCTTTTTCTCCTTATCATTGAGCTCATCATATGTCTTTGGTCTGTCTATTCCATAGATCATTGTTCCATCTGCAGCTGTATCAATTAAGTCTCTTGTAGTCTCAATCTGATAAGGTCCTTCATCAATCGATTTGAGAATGTTGACCCCATTTTCCTTTCCAAGACAGTACAATCTGATTCTTTGAGCCCAAGAGTCGTAGTCAGTTCTGTCAAGAATGGGTGGACGAGTATCTGAACCAGCTGCTTGAACATCCTCGGAAACAGTGGAGATGATTGTAGGTATGTTGGTAGACATGTTTAAATATTACACGGGATTTTATAACTCAATGATTAAACCGGGAAATAGATTCTTTCACGGGATTTTACTAAATCAAGAGAAAACCGTATTACAAACAAAAGTCAACCAAGTCGCTAAGAATCCTTGAACTAAGTCGCTAAGAAACCAAGTTGCTAAGTATTAAGAAGACAAGTCGCTAAGATCCAAATCTCTACGAATTTTGACAGCAAATCGCTAAGCACCAAGTCGCTAAGAAATCAAGTCGCTAAAAAAATTGAAAGCAAGTCGCTACCTTACCAAGTCGCTACCCGTAGTGGAGAATCCACTAAGTGTACTGTTTGTCGGCTTGTCTCAAAAGGCAAGTCGCTATGACCAAGTCGCTACCAAAACTCACTACAACTCGCTACCTTTTACTGAAGCAAGTCGCTACAAAGAAATTCACTTCGAGAGCCAAGTCGCTACCAAGAAAAACTTTTAAAAACACACTTTTCAATCCAAAACAAGCTCAACCACAGTGATTCAAGCTTACCAAATCAAAACCCAAGCACATACAATGATCCTAAACCCAAAAGTACACCCAAAATTCAAACATTAACACTAGAAATGAACCAAATGATGCAAAAACCACTATTCTTTTTCAAACTAAAAAACCATCTAAAAACCACTAGAAATCCAAGGATATGTAAGAGATGATCTAACCATGGCTCTGATACCATTTGTAACATATTGGATTTCACATACACATCAAATCACTAACATATTAGGCGTACAAGATGATTTCTAGAGAGAGAAAGAGTTAGAGGTTTTGGGAACTTTAGTGAGAGAAAGAAAAATCTTATTATGAGCTCCAACTCTCTACCTTGGGAGGTAGAGAGTATTTATAGTCTTACAATAAAACACCACCTGACGGGCTGTGGATCAGGCATACAGTGGGTAAAGAACCGTTCGTCATCCACGGTGTTACCTAACTAAATACTAATTAACATTAAATAACTACGACTACGAGCTTTCTAACGGATACATATACTTGAGGTGACCGACACTTTAATAACTAGATTTTCTAAATCCTAACACTTTGATTGCTACCCAAGTCTCCTTATTTGCAAGCCTTATGACTTGAATCCTTTTACCAGGGATTGACAGACTTTGAGTTTGAACCTGCTTAGCTTGTACTGGAGCAGTGACAGAGCTTTTACCCTTTTTTACCTAGCTTGATCATCAGAAGAGCTTGAATGATAGCTAGACACATAGCTTGAATGGAACTGAAATCTGAGCTTGAATCAGCAGGGTATGGTAAATGCCAAGGTGGAATTGGACCCATGAGCTCATCAGATGATTCTGTTATCAGGATTTCCTCTAAGCTTAAATCAGAGGAAATGTAAATTATTTCTTTCCATTTCCCTGGATTTTTGTTGGAACTCATGGTTGAGATCTTTGGAGAAATATGTTTTTATTTGACATGTTTTATTTGTGTAGTTGGATGTATTGATGTGAATTTAAAGGGCATTGCAACCCATTAGTCAAAGTAAAACTTAATGCCATTAAGTGCTAGGTTGGTATAGTGAGTTATGTAACTGCAGTAGGTGTAAATATGGTATCAATATACAAGATTTTGTGTAAATATTTTGTGTAAACATGTACCAAAACAAGCATAATTAAGATAAAAACAGTCAAAGCTATATAAAGTCAAACCTATCACAGTTTCTCAGATGACTTATGTAAGTTGAATTCTACTAAAGTCAAACCCATACAAAATGGACCCAGTTCAAAGACAAGCATAACAAACCAATCCAATTATTATCCAAATGCATATGTAAGCTGACTTTCTACTAAAGTCAAACCTATACAAACACAACAAGGTTTAGGGAAATTTTGCTGTTATTAGCAGCTATATATTAGTGGATTAAAGGAGTCATTATCCTGTTCTGGTATCCAGAACACATAAACACAAGTAAAATTGTCTTAACAACCAACCTAGCAAAAGTTATGGTTCATACAAGCAACCATTGAGATAAACACTAAATATGACCAAAATGAAATATTGTTTCTGGTGCATACAAGCAACCATTGAGATAAACTAAAAAAGACACTAGCCAAGGTTAATCACTTTCTTCCTAGTTTGTTTCTTCTTGGAGCCTGCATCACCAACTTCAATACCTTTTCCCTTATCCACATTTCTTCCACTTACAGCAGCTGCATCACTTGCACCAGCATCATCATTGCACTAGCAGCATCATTGCACCAACAACATCATTTGCACCAGCAGCATCGTTTAAAATTTTCTTTTTGGTCTTTTCAACTCTAGGACCTTTGCAACTCCTAGAATTGTGACCACGGCATTTACACTTGTCACATGTTACTATCTTTAACCTTCTTGAAAGCTTGCAGTTCTTGACCATGTTGTCACTCATCTCTAAGGTTGACCTCCTTCTCCATTTCCTTAGCCTACCTGGTTGATCATTGTGAACTGGTGGAATGAATGTTGATGGAACAAGACACTTAGGCCACATTTTTGGTCCCTTGATTGGCATAATCTTGAATGAATAGACTTGCTTTCATGTCTCTAGCATGTATCAAGGATGGACCCAGGTTTCTGGTATACCTAATTCTTGCCTGTTTTGTACCATGTTGAAGTTTACAGCCATTGCATGCTTGCATGGTAGCCCTGTTAATTCCCACCTCCTGCATGAACAAGTTCTCTCAACCACATCCACTACACACTGATCTGCCTAAGGACTACTCACTTGGTAGTGTTGACCTTCATTCCATTGAACTGTATATTATGTAGCCTCTTTCTTGATAACATCAAAAAACTTCTTATGCACGTACAACGCGTTCGGGGTCAAAGAACTTTCTTTTCGTCAAGCAAATAAACACCCTAGGCAGTGAACCTAATCGTTGTAGTGTAGTATTGGGTAAGCCTCGGGTGATGATATCGTTCTCTAGGGGAACAGGAATGCTAGTGAGAAGTGTATTATGCTAAGGTTGAGGTTGAGGAAAATTATTTTTTATCTTTTTTATATTTTTTTATAAAGCTAAGGGTAAAATCTTGGGGTTTGGATTTGGGGTTGGTACTTCTACCGATTACTTCTACTATCTAATTATCTAAACTATGGGTAGTCTTATGTCTATTGATTTGTGCTCGTATGATGATTAAAAATGTGTCTACCTAGATACTATTACTACCTAGTTATCTTTTATTGGTGGTTGAATTGTCACGTCCTTATTCTTAACGCGTTGTGTTTTCTAAGGTCGTAGGGTATGCTTTTATCCCTAACTCTTTGAGACTACCTTAAGGTTATTGCCTACGAAATCTCTAGGTCAATCATAAACTAACTCTAAGGTTATCTTTGGATGTTTAGCCTACAAATCCGCTAAGTGACTTATAAACTAAGGTTCACAAAGATTACTCAAGCAATTAAACACAACGATGGTCTTATTGCACTCCTAAGCCAATTACAATTAAGATAAGAGACAACCAATCAATAATTAATAACTATGTTTCATAGATCTATGCAAACACACAAGAAATTTAGCCGGACATGTTAAACACGCAAGCATAGACACACATACAATTGAAGACATAATGAAATCAATGAAGTAAAACACTTATCTTGATGTAAAATAGGGTATGAGAACCCTAAGATACTGTCCAAACCGGGCTACAATCGTTTTAGGTTTTTACTCCACAAGTCTACCTCTCAATATTCTGAAAATTTGATTTCTGTATATAGTTTTACATTCGCGACGGCGTCGCCTTATAGGTGGGACGCCGTCATTAGGGTTTCTTCTTGGCCAAGTAATAGTTGGGACGATGTCGCGTTAGAGTTGTGACGCCGTCGGGCTTCAGTAGTGACGTCGTCTGATACTGGATCTAGGCCGTCTGAGATGAAAAGTCTTCGTGACGCCCTTCATCTTCAAAGCCTGACACCGTCAGGTGTAATTTAGCAAAAAGTTTGCTGAGCCGTTACAAATTTAATTACGTATAGAGGGACGGCGTCGCCCTTGGATTGTGACGTTGTCAGCTTCAAATTCAGCAGCTTGAGTGTCTTCGATCTTGACTTAGCCATTTTATTCATATATTCACTCCTTTTCATCCAAATATGCATCATTCCAGCATTTTGCTTCCAAGAGACCTAAAAAGTGAAAATGAATGAAATTAAGCAGTAAAGGATATAAAAGTGGGCGATTAAGGGCTTAAATGACCCCTTAAAAGTGTACGTTTTAAATCCTTATCAAATTCTCTACAGTAGGTGTGAGAGGACCACTAGAACTAGCAATTAGTTTATTAACTGTCATAATCCTCCTCATCAGATATTCCCTTATATATTCCAGTGTTCCTATGATAGGCTTGTCCCTTCCACCAACCAGTTTATCATTAAAGATCTCACACATGTTGTTAAACAATACATCAGACTTTGCCCTTCCTATTAATATACATGTAATTAGTTACTATCTATACAGTTGAAATCACAACAAGTTTAGAAACTATAAACAAATTTGTACCTGAAAAATGTTATCTAGCCCAATGTTGTATAGGAATCTTCACTATTCAATCATAGCATGGCTTGCTGAAGCCTTTAACTCCTCCATTGCTATCTGAAAGTATGGCACAGTTGAAGCAGTAGCAGCTTTCCAAAAAAGTTCTTTGTATGCCCTTCTATTCCAGCTTTGTTTCATGTTTTCATGGATATGTCTAAGACAATATCTATGCTCAACACATGGAAACATTTTGGAAATTGCAGGTATAAGACCTTGTTTATTGACATGAGAGTAAATTACACTAAATTAATCTACAGTTAAATAATCAGAGTAAACTACACTAAATTATATTGTCCAAGTTAAGAGTTAAATGTACCTTTTGACGGTCACTGATAAAAAGTGAAGTTAGAGTTTCTGTAAAGTTCAAGATCATCTCCAAGGCAAGTTAAAAACCATTTCCAAGATTGAAGGTTCTTTGTTTCAACTATCCTATAAGCCAATGAATAGATACCATTGTTTGGGTCAATGCCCACAGTAGTTAAAAGTTGACCTAGATAAGGTCCATTCATGAAGGCTCCATCTAACCCCAAAATATCTCTCATACCAGCTTTGAATCCTTCCTTACAAGCCCCCAATCAAACATAAATCCTTTCAAACTCTTTAGTCTCTGAACATTCCTCTTCTTTAGCACATTGAATCTTCACAATTGTGTTTGGATTTGTAGCAAACAACTCCATGACATAATCTCTCAGTATCGCATATTGCTTTGTGTAATCACCACTCATTTGCTTGCTTGCTTGTGCCTTAGTGATGAGTGTCTAAATACTCATCATTTTTATACTGTTAGAATGCCAAAAACATCTGAAAACACTCAGAAACACATCAAAATGATGAAAATATCACAAACAAGTGTTTTATGTGTTTTAAATGCAAAAACATCAAAATCTGGTGAAAAACGTATTAAGTTTGCATATTTGGCAGTTTTAGTCCCCCAAGTTTCAAAAGTTGTCAAAATTAGTCCCTGGTAATTCAAAAACTTGTAAAATATCATTAAAGGTCCTTGGGATTCACAAGTTGTTCAAAATAATCCTTTGAAGTTAAAAATCTCAAAATTACAACTTTGGTCCCTCAACTTTGCAAAAGTGTCAAAATTAGTCCCTAGTGTTTTAAAATGGAAATTTATCAAACTACACCCTTATACTATTATTATTTGACAAAATTGGTCCTTATGATAAACTTTGGAGAAAATTACAAGTTTGGTCCCTAGAGTTACAAAATTGGCAATTTTAGTCCTTGGACTTGTAAAATGGAATTTTATGCAAATATGGTCCTTGTACTAATTAAGTTTGGCAGGAATGGTCCCTATTTTAACTGTGGAAAATGGACAGGTTTGGTCCTTCATGATTACAAGAATTACAACTTTGGTCCTTTTTGTGTTATTAAGCTAAAACAAACGGACCCTTGGTTTTATTAACCCATCAAATACAAACCCCAGCTGGCCCATATCTAGCCCAAACCCAATACCAGTTTTAAAATAAAAACCCGCCTAATACCATCATCACTGTAGCACCATCTCTTCCCCAGCTGTTAACCCAAAACCAGACATGGTTTTCACCTATCCACCTCAACCCTTCCACCTTTACACCTGTTACCACCCCCCCTAAACACTTCCACAAAGTCCAAGGCCCATTAATTGAATAAACCTACTCTTTGAAATTTGGCGCCAAAAATCACCACTTGGCAAATCTGATGATCTGGCTCAATCCAATGGTCAAGATGTGGTGGGATTAGTTCAGAGGTCGACAAGGGATGTTTCAAGTCAATAAATAAAGAAAAAGAAGCAGTGAGAAAAGCAGTAGTAGAGTAATTTAGTTTAGTTTAGGTCGTTTTAATAATTTTCCAAATTCTAGTGTAATTTTAAGCTTCCAATTAATGTTGTTATCAATTTCAGTATAATAAAAACCTTATTTCAGTTTTAATTTCAGTGAATGTTTACAAATTCAGTTTTTGCTTATTTCCTAGTTCAAATTCTCAAATTAAGCAAATGTTGTTAAAAGTTGTTGTTACTGATTCTTAAGCTCTTATAAGCTCATGACAAAGCTTATAAACTCTTAGAATCCTTAAGAAAACAGTTTTACTTAATAAATCCAAAATCACCAAAAATACCTATAAATTAGTGGAAAATAAAAATCATATGGAGAAATGATCAAGACAATGATGCAGTGTTGATTTTGGAATACTTCTTGGTTTAGAGCTTCTTGGGAAGCATTAGGATTGATCCTCAGTCCTTGGTTCCATGTTTGTGCATGAACTCATATTTTGTAAGCCTTTTATTGAAATTTGCATTTTCTATTTTTAGTAATCAAACCTTGTGAATTCTGTCTTAATATTGTCTCATAATAGTTGTTAAGCTAATTACTAGGTCCCTTGGTTTAAAAATTGGTTTTAGTACATTAAGCTTCATAACAGTCTCTTAAAGGGATGTTTGGTTCTGCATGATAAACTGAGTTAGAAGGTATTTTTATTGTTCATTGTTGTTGTTCTAAGTCATACATATGTCTAATAACTCATTTCAGTTATATAAGTCAGTCTTCATTAGCTAAAAAGTCAAAATAGCCTTTAAATTCTTATTGCAGTTACACTGTTAGGATTTCAGTTTGTAAATCTCACTAAATTAGCTTAAAACTTAGTATTCTAGCTTAATCTCACCTTAATATAGCTTATAATAACATAATAAGTCAGTAGAATAGATCTAAAATTCATAAAAGTCAATTTATAGTGTAAATTAAAAAGTCAAAAATCCCCTGTGCACCAGTTAGCTATATAGATTCATAAGCTCTTACAGAGCTTATTAGCCAACCTTATCTTATGTATTTTAGCTTTTTAGAAAGCCAACCTAGCTGTCTCAAAGTACCAATGTTTATTTTTCAATTTAAAGCTTATTTGATAAGCCTGCTTATGGCTTATAGATTTGTCCATTTCCTGTGTGCACCAGCTAAGTCTGTATTCATAAGCTTTTCAAAAGCTTCTCATAAGCTCTATAGTGGACAAAACTGTGAGTGTTTTAGCTTTTTGAAAAGCTGAGCTGGTCATCTAGCTTATCCAAGCATTTATTTCCATTTTCTAGCTTATTTTAGTGCTTAAATTTTAGTTAGAAAGTGCCTAGTAATCCATAGAGTGTCCTGTGCAAACAGTTAGTAAGTGCTTATTTGGATTGTTTAGTGCTTATTTATAAGTCATTATACTTTCTCAATGGTAATATTAGCTTATTATAATTAGTCTAGCTTAATCTCAATTAGCTTTTGCTTATTAAGTAGCTTATAAGCCATCTAACTTAATACTTGTGCTTATTCATTTTTAAAACCAACTGTTAAGATAAATAAGCTATTACAGAGCTTATTAATACTTTTTGTAAAAAGTTGTATTTGTAAAATATGCTTATTTTCATGTATTAAACTAGTTTGTAAAATAAAAATCCAAAAATAAAATGTTTTGCAAAAAGGTGGGGAGGCAGGCTCGAACCTGAGACCTCCCCCCTTTTAAGAGAGTGATAGAGTGGGTACCTGTAACCATTGCGCCCTTGGGTCTTTCTTGGTTATAGTTTACATAATCAAATACTTAACCCCTCTTGTCTCATTTAGCTTATACGAACATTTAAGCTTATTTCTAGCTTATTCAAAGTAGCTTTTTCCAGTTTTCTATTTTTCTTAAATCCGTATTAGTATAAAGTATTTTCTATAAAAGTTTCAGATTTTTATAATTAGTTTTAGTATTTTTAAACATTTAATTAGTGTTTTATAGTAATTAATTCATAAAAAAAATATAAAAGTCTAAAAAATATAAATCTTTTTTCTAAAATTTTATTTTATCATATAGTACGTAATAAAATTAGTTTTACATTCGTAGGCCTTTTATTTCATAAATTTTACGTTTTGTCTTGCGCTCCAGCGTAATTTTTGTATATAACGCTCGTTTTAGTTTTAAGTAACGTTTTTAGATAATTTGAGTTTACGTTTTAGTTAATATAGTTTATTTAAGATATTTTGTTTTATAAAATCATAAAAACATCATTGTAAAAATAGTGATAGCGTTTATTTAATGTATTTTAACTTTTTAATTTCTTTTAATTTGCATTTAAGTCGCTTTAATTTGTAGATCTTTTCTTTAGGTATTAATTTCTCAAAATCCTTATTGATCACTATCCTTAGTGATTATTCGACATCTGAAGTTGTTTAACACCAATTCATCCTCCGTGGGACTTAACGACCCAGGAATTCCCTATATTCCTCTGATCTTCATTGCATTTGTGCTTAAGCTGTTTTAAGTCTGTTACGGTTGGCCATTCACAAATGGCCAGCTTGTGTGATTAGACTTGACGGTTTAGCATCAATCAAATTTTGGCGCCGCTGCCGGGGAGGCTGTAAGCGTGTTTTAAGCATTTCCAGATCCATTCTTGCACATATACCACCTTTTTGTAAACAGTTTTTAAAAATCAAAAAGTTCATTAACACTTTTCCTAAAGTGTTAACAACACCAAAAATATTTTCATTCTTTGTTTTTATGGCATGTTTTTCAAAAACCCAAAAATATTCATCTTTACCCTCTTACCCTTTTTGAATCTTTATTCCTTTACCCTCTATCCATTTGATTCTAAACTTCTTCTATTCTCATGGAATCTCTCGACTACGACGAAATCTGGAACGAAGTTGAAAAACTTCCTATTTTATCACAAATGTCAAGAATTCGTGTTGTTCGTGATGATCCATTGATTCTGCGTAGGGAAATAGAACGAGAAACCGAGGTGACAAAGGACCAGGTACTTTCATCTGATAATGAAGGTGCTAAATACGTCCAACCTACGGTTATCCAAAGATCTAATCCCTCGATTGCTCATAAGCCGTCTAGAATTGATTCTAAACTTTCACGATTTACGGTTAAAAGCAAACATGCAGAATTTAGACCGGTGACTAGCAAGAATGACTTGCCTAATCTTCACGTTTCTCAAGAACCAGAACCGGAGACCATAACGGAAGTAGTGGAAATTGCTAGCTCTCAGAGCACACCACTTGTCCCACCTCCGGATTTTTCAAAATGTTCTTTGAATCTTAATAGTCATTCGGATCACCATGTTGGTTTTGTTGATTCTTTGAATGAACTGATTCCTTCTCATAACTCTCAAATAGAATCGTTTATTCCTTGTGTCGGTTGTGCTGAGCCTCTTTATGGTTCACCATGTCGCTGGTGTACGTGTGTACAGTGTGGTAATGATATTCGGAACGGGAGTTGTTTGTTTTGTGGTTCGAGGAATTCATTTGATTATGATCCTAATCCGAACTCATTTAACGACCCCTCAAATTTTTCTAATTACCCACCACAGCCCGACATATCTTCATATAATCAACAATACTGCTGTGAATTTTGTGGAGGTCCTCACCAAGGATTTGAATGTCAATCCGGAAACACGATTGTCTATGAAAAGTTCTCCTGTGATGCTCAGAACTTTGGGTATGACCAATATCCATATGATTCACCAATCCAGGCTCAACAGTTTTACTGTTGTGAGAACTGTGGAGGTTCCCATTTCAGCTCTGATTGTCAAACAGGGAATCCATTTCCTTGTAACAATTACGACTATCCATATCACGACCAACCTCCACAGTGCCAAATGACTCAAACTCCTCAGCCAACCCAACAAGACACTTATCTAGAGCTTCTGGAGTCAGTGAAAACAACTGAGGAGTTGAGTAAGACATCATTTCATAATGTTCCCAGTTTTTCTTGTGTATATTGTGGAGGTCCTCATGATGATTATCAATGTCAACCTTCCGGTTTTGACAAATCTCCACTTCCACAATGTCCCGTCATTCAAAATTCACATGAGAAATCCATGGAAGAATTGCTAGCTGAAGAGCAGGCTGCTAAAATAAATTCCCAAATTGCCTTTGAAAAGTCTATTAGGGAATTAATTGCAAAGGAAAAACCAGCCAGATCTAGCTCTCAATTTCGTTTTATTCCTGATGACAGTGATGATGAGGATACACTTGAAGATTCATCAAATTCATCAGTGGATATTCCAGCAGTTGAGATTCATTCTCAAACAACTGCTATCACACCCGAAGCTCCCACTCACTCTCTGAACATAGGGGACGAGCATCTTGACGCTGTTCCTGAAAAGGAATTGGACGAATTCATAAAGTCTAGTGTTGAGGACCTTGTCCCAATCCCGAGAGAGTCACAGGAAACTTTTGACCATATGTGTGATATCTCTTCCCCTCTTGAGTGTTCAAAAGATCATTTTGAGACTTTCTCCGATTTTAGCGATGATTGTAAATCTTATGGAGACATTGAGAATGTTGAGGCATCACTTTCACATTTTGATGTTGATCCTCTTTTTGAGGAGTTTACTGATGAACTCACTCACATCATTCCACTTTCATCGGAAAGTGATGATGATCTCTTTGATTTCAAAGCCAACTTAGGAGAAATTGAAAATCTCCTTTATAATGATCGTTCACTCACTTCTCACCCTAACAGTCCAATAGAGAATGTTAATCACCTTGTTCCCGAAACATTAAAAGCTACTTTCACCAATCCTCTATTTGAATTCGAATCTGAATTCACTTGGATTTCTAACAATCCAATCTTTGATGAGGATAGTGATGAGCCCACAATGGAACAAGGGTTCACAGACTTACATCATGTGAATGATTCTCTTTACGAGGAGTTCTCTTTTGAACTCACTCATATCATATCTCTACCAGAGTATGATAACTTCCACTTTGATCTAGACATAAATGATCTTTGTGTTCCGGAGGGAAATGTTCTCAGCCATGAGAACTTGCTTGATATCAAAATCCCATCCCTTCCACCCAGAATATGTCTTGATCAAATGAGCTTAAATGATGAGATTCATAATCCAGAAATCATGAATTCTCCTTCTGATGACGATGAGTTAGTCATGATTATTATCATGACTTTCTTTCTCTTCTTCACCTATCCCGTAGCTTCTCCTGTTCTTCACTCCTTCGGGAATGAAGACATTATCTTTGACCCCGGCATTTTCATGTATCATTTGTGAGCCGGTTCTATGTATATCTCATCGGTGTGGAACTTTCACATATTTCAATGTTTATACAAACATCTTGAACGAAAGTCCGATGGAGATTGTCTCTTCCACTTACTTTCCCATGAACAAATTAATTCGGGGTCGAGTCAAGCTAGCGACTCGGTAATCAAAAAAACAGTAGCTAAACATGGGTTTTCACCCGTGTGTACCACCTTAGTGTGGGGGAGATGCCCCACATGTTGTATATAGACCTTAAAAATGAATGAAAATTGTATATATTAAAAAATAGAATAATTGTTGTGTTTCTACACTTAGTTAGTAAATGTTATCTTTTTACGTTCTAAGTTTCGGCATTACAGCCGGTACTTTGAATATTGAGGACAATATTCATTTCTAAGTGTGGGGGGGAAATTCTGGTGAATTTGATCATAAATGTACCCTTTTAGTCCCTTTTTCCCCCAAAATGGCCAAATTTTAAAATTTTTTTTTATTTAGTGGAAGTACTATGTACTAAACACAACAAATGGTAATCAGTCCACCATGTCTAACCCACATAAGGATTGGCTAATCCAGGAGCAAACGGCTCTTGGTAAAGATATCTCAAATCCGTTTATGGCTTGCAATTTGCCCAAAATTGTATGGTGTTCAGCTCACCATATCCTAAAAAGTAAAAAGTTGGCTAGCCCGCAAGATTATGGCTTGTGGTAAAGGCAGTTGAAAATCCATAATTGGTAATCGACTCACCAAAGATAATATTGATAATTTATCTAAGAGTTGGCTAGTCCAGAAGGGTACGGCTTCTGGTAAAGACAAATCAAATCCGTTGAAAGCTTATGATTTGCTCAAAATCATTTGGTTATCATTGTACCAAAGTTCTTACTTGAACTAAAACAATTGGCTACTCCAGAAGTAATGGCTTTTGGTAAAGAGATAAAATCCATTAAATTTTCATAAATCATTGCTAGGGACTAGCAATATCTTAGTGTGGGGGATTGATGAGTGTCTAAATACTCATCATTTTTATACTGTTAGAATGCCAAAAACATCTGAAAACACTCAGAAACACATCAAAATGATGAAAATATCACAAACAAGTGTTTTATGTGTTTTAAATGCAAAAACATCAAAATCTGGTGAAAAACGTATTAAGTTTGCATATTTGGCAGTTTTAGTCCCCCAAGTTTCAAAAGTTGTCAAAATTAGTCCCTGGTAATTCAAAAACTTGTAAAATATCATTAAAGGTCCTTGGGATTCACAAGTTGTTCAAAATAATCCTTTGAAGTTAAAAATCTCAAAATTACAACTTTGGTCCCTCAACTTTGCAAAAGTGTCAAAATTAGTCCCTAGTGTTTTAAAATGGAAATTTATCAAACTACACCCTTATACTATTATTATTTGACAAAATTGGTCCTTATGATAAACTTTGGAGAAAATTACAAGTTTGGTCCCTAGAGTTACAAAATTGGCAATTTTAGTCCTTGGACTTGTAAAATGGAATTTTATGCAAATATGGTCCTTGTACTAATTAAGTTTGGCAGGAATGGTCCCTATTTTAACTGTGGAAAATGGACAGGTTTGGTCCTTCATGATTACAAGAATTACAACTTTGGTCCTTTTTGTGTTATTAAGCTAAAACAAACGGACCCTTGGTTTTATTAACCCATCAAATACAAACCCCAGCTGGCCCATATCTAGCCCAAACCCAATACCAGTTTTAAAATAAAAACCCGCCTAATACCATCATCACTGTAGCACCATCTCTTCCCCAGCTGTTAACCCAAAACCAGACATGGTTTTCACCTATCCACCTCAACCCTTCCACCTTTACACCTGTTACCACCCCCCCTAAACACCTCCACAAAGTCCAAGGCCCATTAATTGAATAAACCTACTCTTTGAAATTTGGCGCCAAAAATCACCACTTGGCAAATCTGATGATCTGGCTCAATCCAATGGTCAAGATGTGGTGGGATTAGTTCAGAGGTCGACAAGGGATGTTTCAAGTCAATAAATAAAGAAAAAGAAGCAGTGAGAAAAGCAGTAGTAGAGTAATTTAGTTTAGTTTAGGTCGTTTTAATAATTTTCCAAATTCTAGTGTAATTTTAAGCTTCCAATTAATGTTGTTATCAATTTCAGTATAATAAAAACCTTATTTCAGTTTTAATTTCAGTGAATGTTTACAAATTCAGTTTTTGCTTATTTCCTAGTTCAAATTCTCAAATTAAGCAAATGTTGTTAAAAGTTGTTGTTACTGATTCTTAAGCTCTTATAAGCTCATGACAAAGCTTATAAACTCTTAGAATCCTTAAGAAAACAGTTTTACTTAATAAATCCAAAATCACCAAAAATACCTATAAATTAGTGGAAAATAAAAATCATATGGAGAAATGATCAAGACAATGATGCAGTGTTGATTTTGGAATACTTGTTGGTTTAGAGCTTCTTGGGAAGCATTAGGATTGATCCTCAGTCCTTGGTTCCATGTTTGTGCATGAACTCATATTTTGTAAGCCTTTTATTGAAATTTGCATTTTCTATTTTTAGTAATCAAACCTTGTGAATTATGTCTTAATATTGTCTCATAATAGTTGTTATAAGCTAATTACTAGGTCCCTTGGTTTAAAAATTGGTTTTAGTACATTAAGCTTCATAACAGTCTCTTAAAGGGATGTTTGGTTCTGCATGATAAACTGAGTTAGAAGGTATTTTTATTGTTCATTGTTGTTGTTCTAAGTCATACATATGTCTAATAACTCATTTCAGTTATATAAGTCAGTCTTCATTAGCTAAAAAGTCAAAATAGCCTTTAAATTCTTATTGCAGTTACACTGTTAGGATTTCAGTTTGTAAATCTCACTAAATTAGCTTAAAACTTAGTATTCTAGCTTAATCTCACCTTAATATAGCTTATAATAACATAATAAGTCAGTAGAATAGATCTAAAATTCATAAAAGTCAATTTATAGTGTAAATTAAAAAGTCAAAAATCCCCTGTGCACCAGTTAGCTATATAGATTCATAAGCTCTTACAGAGCTTATTAGCCAACCTTATCTTATGTATTTTAGCTTTTTAGAAAGCCAACCTAGCTGTCTCAAAGTACCAATGTTTATTTTTCAATTTAAAGCTTATTTGATAAGCCTGCTTATGGCTTATAGATTTGTCCATTTCCTGTGTGCACCAGCTAAGTCTGTATTCATAAGTTTTTCAAAAGCTTCTCATAAGCTCTATAGTGGACAAAACTGTGAGTGTTTTAGCTTTTTGAAAAGCTGAGCTGGTCATCTAGCTTATCCAAGCATTTATTTCCATTTTCTAGCTTATTTTAGTGCTTAAATTTTAGTTAGAAAGTGCCTAGTAATCCATAGAGTGTCCTGTGCAAACAGTTAGTAAGTGCTTATTTGGATTGTTTAGTGCTTATTTATAAGTCATTATACTTTCTCAATGGTAATATTAGCTTATTATAATTAGTCTAGCTTAATCTCAATTAGCTTTTGCTTATTAAGTAGCTTATAAGCCATCTAACTTAATACTTGTGCTTATTCATTTTTAAAACCAACTGTTAAGATAAATAAGCTATTACAGAGCTTATTAATACTTTTTGTAAAAAGTTGTATTTGTAAAATATGCTTATTTTCATGTATTAAACTAGTTTGTAAAATAAAAATCCAAAAAGAAAATGTTTTGCAAAAAGGTGGGGAGGCAGGCTCGAACCTGAGACCTCCCCCCTTTTAAGAGAGTGATAGAGTGGGTACCTGTAACCATTGCGCCCTTGGGTCTTTCTTGGTTATAGTTTACATAATCAAATACTTAACCCCTCTTGTCTCATTTAGCTTATACGAACATTTAAGCTTATTTCTAGCTTATTCAAAGTAGCTTTTTCCAGTTTTCTATTTTTCTTAAATCCGTATTAGTATAAAGTATTTTCTATAAAAGTTTCAGATTTTTATAATTAGTTTTAGTATTTTTAAACATTTAATTAGTGTTTTATAGTAATTAATTCATAAAAAAAATATAAAAGTCTAAAAAATATAAATCTTTTTTCTAAAATTTTATTTTATCATATAGTACGTAATAAAATTAGTTTTACATTCGTAGGCCTTTTATTTCATAAATTTTACGTTTTGTCTTGCGCTCCAGCGTAATTTTCGTATATAACGCTCGTTTTAGTTTTAAGTAACGTTTTTAGATAATTTGAGTTTACGTTTTAGTTAATATAGTTTATTTAAGATATTTTGTTTTATAAAATCATTAAAACATCATTGTAAAAATAGTGATAGCGTTTATTTAATGTATTTTAACTTTTTAATTTCTTTTAATTTGCATTTAAGTCGCTTTAATTTGTAGATCTTTTCTTTAGGTATTAATTTCTCAAAATCCTTATTGATCACTATCCTTAGTGATTATTCGACATCTGAAGTTGTTTAACACCAATTCATCCTCCGTGGGACTTAACGACCCAGGAATTCCCTATATTCCTCTGATCTTCATTGCATTTGTGCTTAAGCTGTTTTAAGTCTGTTACGGTTGGCCATTCACAAATGGCCAGCTTGTGTGATTAGACTTGACGGTTTAGCATCAATCACTTAGCCCTCCATGCTTTCATAGAAGAAACAAAAACCTCATATGTCTTTTGTAATTGATCTTGAAGAGCTCTTACAGGTATGTCTGGATTTTTTTTAATCTGATCTACTATGTATTCAGCAAAGAACTTTGATGTGGCATACAATATTTCTCTTGATTGTAGACAGTGGTGAGTAGCATCATATGTTTTAGCCTTCCAAGTTTCTGTGCCTTTCATTTTTGACACATGCAATACCCATGGGCATTTATTTACATCTACTTTCCTGCAAGTAGGTTTACCTCCTTTAATGATCTTTATCTTATCCCTAGTCCACTTTTACTTTATAGGATGATTAGTTAACCAAGATGGTTGTCTAGGCCCAACACTTTCATTTTGCCTTGCACTAGGCCCATCTGCTTCATTTTGCTATGCACTAGGCCCAACTGGTTCAAATGAAGGCAATTGACCTAAACAAACTTCTCTGACTCTTTCTTTATCATTCTTGATTATTTTAATTTCTCTCTTGGTTTCAATTGAGTGTCTTTTTATCAACTTCTTGACCTCTGTTGCACTACCAAATGTTTGCCCAACATAGAAGTAGGTTTTGTAAATCCTACCATCTCTATTACTCTTTGCTTGTTTCCTTAATTGCCTGAGTTTCCTTCTCCTAGCCCTATCAAACTCATCTTCATTCTCAGACCCACTAATAAACTCTTCAATGTCAAACACATCATCAATATCAACATCAAGATCTATAATAGCATTGTCACTATCACCTCTACAGCCCATGAATTCTTCATCCAAATCCACATTCAGTCCGAAATTCTTCATGTCCACATCAACATCTTCCATATCATTGTCTATATCTACAATTTAGTCACTATCATCATTCTCAGAAACAGAACCATCCTTATTATAACCAGAACCATCCTTCTCAGACCAAGATCCATCAGCCTTTGTCTCATCCTCTGTCTCAGTTTCTACCCTAACCTCAGTCTCACTCTTTACCCTAAACTCAGTATCACTTTCTACCCTAACCTCAGTCTCAACTTCCTCTTCAACACTATCATTTTGGACAGTTGTAACTGGTGGAAGGATTGCATCTAGGTCATCAAAGGGTTGAACTCTTATCACCCAAGTAAGGGTTATAAGATGAGTGGAATTCATTCACAAGCTGACTAGGTACATTAGTGGTTTAAGAAGGTAACTCATTAGCAACACCACTACATTGACCCTGCTATGGTATCCTAACTTGACTAGAGTCACCAATTTCAGATGGTATTTCTTTAGTAAAACAACTACTACCTTGACCCTATTCTTGTATCCTAACTTGACTAGTGTCACCAGTTTGGGGTGGTATTTCATTAACAACAACACTTATCTGAGAAGGGAGTTCATTAGCAACAACACTTGATTGCCCCTGCTTTTGTACTAAAGCTTTTTTATCGTTAAGATCCATCCTAAGTCTCTTAACAACTCCAATTGGTCAGTGTTTTGGTACATCTTCTTCTATTTTCTCTATAACACACCTCTTATGCTTATTAGGTGAGACTAACAACGCGTAGTAGAGATCACGGTTGGTCCTTTCATGTTCAACATACACATGCAACAACTTATGACCTAACTTAACATATTTACACATGTTCAAGACATCTTAATTTGTCACTAGCTAAGGGTTGTTAGCCCATTGTCCAAAATCTCACCAAGTATAAGAAAGTGATAAAACATAAGTGAGTGATCATCATTACCTAACTCTTCCACCATAGCATCCATTTCGTGGAGACAGAACTCATCCACATCTACTACATCAACAATGTTAAAGTAACCACCTTCGTAGGTTCTATCTGGTCTATCAGTGAACTTCCCACCATAGAGAACCTTGATCGAAAAGAAATCAGGTTCATTTGCTGCAAAAAAAATAAAGAGAATCAAATTAGGGTTTTTCAGTGAAACCATGCAATAACAACAACTAAAAGGTAATAGATACATACCATATAGTTCCTGAACATCACAATCTTCTCTTGATTGATGTATATTCCACATTTTTGTTGCAGCCATTGTAACATAGATTATTGCAATTGATCAAAAATAGGGGAAATGAAAAGTTTTGAGATTTGTTTTAGAGAGATAAAATGAAGAGGGAAATGAAAATAATTAGAAGAGACGGGCATTTAATTCCACAAAAGGTGTAGATTGGTGGGAACACCCTGACCCCGGGTGCCTTTTGACACCAGCCATTGTCCACCCCACAAGGAATAGCTCCGGCAACTCTCCTGGCCTAGTGGGGCACCAACAGGAGTGAGCACGAGCCAAGACTCGGACCTTTGAGCTCTTATTCCACAAAGTCTCTCCAGTGTGCCCATAGGTTTTGCGGAGGTGGGTACCTATATGAAGCAAATGCCAAGGATGGGACTTGAACCTGGGTCAATTGATTCAAACACAAGTGCTCCAATCATTGGACTAATGCTTGCAGTCATTTTGGAGGCTCAATGCATAAAAAGTTAAATGGACCAAAATACCCTCCAATATTGTGCACATGTTGTAACTTAACACCTTGACCTAACGGACATTGGTCAAGGGACCATGAGTGTTAAGGGTTTTCAAAGTTGGTAATTATATGTGCAAAAAAAAGTCAAAGGACCAAGACTGAAAGTCAATGCAAACTACAGGAACCATCTATGTAATTTACTCTTAAAAGAAAGAAAGAAAGAAAGTATTTTTATTATATATAAAGAGAAAATTGTGAAACTTTAGTCTTGCTTAGAAACTTAAAATCTTATAAAATGGGTAATTACTACTTGTAAAATGCAATATTATCTATTAATTATTTAAATACTTAATTATAGTTTAATCAATAAACTTTTGTCACTCTCATTTACACACAAACAAATTAGCATTATTATACACTATCGCCCTTATGCATGAATAATAGGCTAGGTAAATAATAATAAGTCAATACTTCAAATTTATTTTTTTACTCTTAGGAAAAAGAGATGATAAACAGTCCTATCTTTTGAAGTATGGTCTCTAGCCCACCTTCCCAGTTTCTAACTAAATTATAGGGGTGTTTATCGGTTCGGTTATCGGGTTATTCGGTTTGTTCGGTTAATTTTTTTATGGGTATAACCGAGAACCGAACCGAACTTAAATTGATTAAACCGAACCGAAAACCAAATCGAATAACCGAAAACCGAACCAAATAACCCGAATTACATAAATTTAATTATTTATCTATTTATTTATATATATTTTTAGCAAAAATTTTTTTTCAAGCTCAAAAAATGTTATATATATAATATAAAAGAGTTTTAATATTTTTTTAATATATAAATATATAAATTTATTTGAATTCGGTTTTCGGTTTGGATTGCTAAAACCATAACCGAACCGAAAACCGAATATTTAATTCGGTTCGGTTTTGGCGGTTACGAGTTCGGTTCGGTTATTTCGGGTTCGGTTCGGTTTCAGTTCAGTTTATTCGGATATTACCCAACCCATGAACACCCCTACTAAATTATCTACCAAACTTCAGTGTTATTAATTTTATTCAAGGTTCGATTTAAAATTATTTCTAATTACCAATAAAAGGTATCAATAAGATCAGTAGCTCTACATTATTTGGAGTAGCACGTTAAAAAACTGAAAATTAGTACATATGTTTAAATTTTAAAAATCCTCCAATTGCTAGGAAAAAAATTACCAGGCCGCTGTAGTTCAGGTAATGCTAGTTGTTTTGTTTTTTTTAATAATTATATTCGACCAAAAAAGTAATTAAACACAAACTAGAGATGTGTTATTTCTCATGTTTTCTTTGAGGAAAAATGCTTATTGTGAAGAAAAAGTTTAAAATTTCCCAAAATCTCATATTCTCATGTTACCAAAAGTTGAGGATTTTTTCTTCAAAATTTTTTACAGATTTGGAACGGAAGGAAACGAAAGGCTCTATTTTGTTTTTACAATGACTAAGCTATTGTTTTTCACGTGCGGTAGTTTATCTTGAATTCACATTCACGTTTAAGATTGATCTATAAGTTTCCAAATATTTCACCAGTGAAACTAAGACACAACATTTACATAGGAGATCGATTTGGAGAAAATCACAGTCCGCGTTTTGACCAGCTGATCAACAGATGCATGATTGGTAATGGTACGCGAGATTGAGTTTTTGGAGGTGAAATTTGCTATCAGAAGATCATTTGATCGTTTACTATATCAATGAGGAGACTGGGTGAATAGTAACTACAAATTAGACACTTTTTTCACAAAATGGACTCATTGAGCATGAAAAGTTCAAATGAATGCAAAATTTGTTACAAATGTCCTAAAGTGAAAAAAACAAAGAATGATATTCCCCCAAAATGTCATATATATTGCAGTACTTGTGCAGATACTTGAATATCTGTGATAGCAGAAAACTTGTTGACATTACTCATCCCCCAACAAGGGAATTCAAAATTGATTCACTCATTCAAGACTGTAGTACAAAAATGACCTCTTGTAAAATACATTGATACAATACGGAGTATTAAATAATCTTATAGATAAGCTCACTGTCTCTTTTTGATATCTTGTCAACAGAATGTACCAAGACATGATCATAGCAACTGTTGTACTATCTCAGATAGGGCTGTATAGGTTCCAATCGATAATGAGACAATTCCGACTGCAATGATTAATATGCATAGCGATCCCTATAAACCAAACAAGTGCATGGGGTAAGAAACTAACAAAGAGATAATACCACACAATACATTCACAGCCAAAGCACTTTGATAAAGGGTAACAATGAATCATCCATTTGCGATAATTTGGCCAAAAAAAAAAAAAAAAAAAAAAAAAAAAAAGAAAAATACTCGCAATACACGAAGTAGCAGTTTGAACTTCGTTACTCACTTTGATTTGGACTATAGTTGTTTTGTAATTTTTTTTCCAATTTCTCAATTACATTTGCTTTGTAGGTTTCAAATTTGCATACACAATTGTGAATGAAGAATAAAAAAATATCACCAACATGATATCATTTTGTGACACAACTAAAGTTGAAGAGAGTTATGCGTGGATACCTGAAAGTATGTTACTTTTCCCCTTACGATGCGCAAAAAGCAAGCACACGGAAATATGAATGACTGGAACAACAAAAGATGAATAATTAGTGTTGCCATACAGCGATAAAGTACTAAAAATATTGTGATGCTGAGTTAATACAACGGGTTGGAGACATAATCAGTTCATAAGATCAGATGCAAGCGCCAAGTAAACTGAGGCTTTTCGGGTCAATAGAGGGGCAGTAAAATTGTTATATAATGTTTAAGTTATATGTCTAATGCATACAATATATGACACATGGTGTAGAATGAATGTTTCTCTCTTCTCATATTTATTTTGAATTTTCATGTGTGTCAATCTTTGTTAGACATCAAATTAGCCAAATTAACAAATGCCTAAAATGTCACTCTCATAGGTGTAGGTTTCTGAGTTTTTCATAAAGCAATCCTAAAACATTTATCACATCGTCTCTTATTTGTTTTGTTAAGAAGAGCACGAACAAGAACTTGATCCGCTGACATAGCAATGAAGAGCTTACCACTAGCATCGTGAGAAAAGATCCGATGAGTGACATTACCAGACCTGTAAAAGAAATAAAATTATCACCATAGAATAACAGAAAAACTGTGGATTGTGTAGAACTATGATAGTTAGATTTGATTACGTTTCCACACACCAACCCTCTCTATATTTAATTATTAATTTCAAGTTTTATTGTTCTCCTGTTACAGTATTAATTATAAATAAACCATCATTCTTCTAAATTTATAGAGAGCATAGACAATTCAGGAATGAGTTTTGGCCAGTATAATGCAGCATTTCCATACTTTATCTGAAATTGCTGACTTTTACTAAGTATACAATTAGTTTTGTAGTTTTAAAAAATAAAGTTCTAAAAAGGATGCTTTCTCAGTAATGATGGCCATACTTAAGATCACAAACTTCAAATAAAGGTGCTGCTTTGACTGTTGAGCGGCGGCAGGTATTGCCTTCAATGAGCACATAATGCAACATTCATGATGCATTTACAGAAAAATATGTAGTTATGTACTAACACTAAGCATGCATTTTATTTAGCCAATTATGTAAATATGCGAGAGCTTACCAAAGAATGGAACAGAGAGTGCCACGAGTAAAGTAGAGATCACCAAAGCCGTTCTAATGAGAATTGAGTAGATGTGAGACTTTTGACAGTTTGGTGGTATCAGCTCCTCCAAACTCTTAGCCACGGGGGATATGGTTAAAGCAAATGTGATTCTTGTTAAGAGAATACTATTGTTCCTTATATTCACTTGAGATTAATTGGTGCAGCATTAAAAAAACATATAATGTACAAAAATCTAGTAAGGGTTTTAAGAGTCTGATAAAGGCTTAAAGAAAAAGTCAAAAGGATATTTGGTAAGCGGGCTGATTACCTACAAAAGAAAATTCAATATGAATGAGTACAAAGAAAAATAACGGAACTTAATTGTGGATAGACTCTGTTAAAGTCCACGGTCTAAAGGATGCTTGCAGGATGCTAATCATAATTTTTACAAGTTAAGCTAGCATTTATTTAGTAAACGTACCGTGGCCCAGACAGCAATTTTGGAGGCAAACAAATTTGCAGGAAGGTTGAGAGTAAACTGTGATTCTGTCGAGTCCCCAAACATCAGGTATCCTAATATCGCTACCCCAGCGTAGAGAAAAGTAACTATTCCAAAGCTTCATGAGAAAAGATGATATTCAAAAACATAGAACTACAGAAGTTACTAAAATGCTCTTCATCTATAAAATGATAATGGTATGACTATTAAGTTTGGGCTACTAATGTGACACATGTAATAATGGATGAGTGCTAAAGCAGAAAAATACTGCAAAAGAATTCTTACCTGGCTAAGAGGACTAGAGGATATTGACTTCTTTTTTCCATTGACACATAGATGTTAGGAAGAACAGCATGCCCTGCATAACAGTAACCGTAAAGCCCAATAGATACAGGCAGAGTGGAAAGGTTCAACATCTTTGTACTTTCAGTCTGAAAGCCAATGTTATCCACCAAACCAACCCAGAACAAGCAGATTACCAAAAGAATCGTTACAAAAACTCCACCAGCTGGACACAAAAGCATAACAAAGTTAGACATTAAAGGAAAGCAATTTATAAAGATATTCCATTACATTTGGCACTAACCAGATATGTAACTGAGAACACTCAAGTCACGAAGCCAAACAGTCGGAAGCACAACAAGAGTGATCAGAATTGCAAACAAATAATTTGAACTTAGTTCATATCCTCCCAGAAATAAATGTGCTTTCGGAAAAAAAGAAGTTAGGTTATCGCTTTCCAAGATTATAAATTCAACGCATGATGCCTGCAAAGGTGAGATGTGGGCGATCTAATCAAAACCAATGTCAAGACCAAGTGACCAAAACACAGGTAAAACAGCAAATATAACCAATGCATCAGTTGTGCCAGGTATACTTACATATAACTCCACGTACAAAACTATCTGCAAAAGCAAGAGAAAAATATTAATTAATCAGCAATCATTCATTATGCAGAAGCAAGTAAAAAATTATTAGTCTTTAAAATAATTTGTTGTTTTTTTAGACTTCCTTCAGATGTAGATCGAGTATTTAGCAGTAATAGTTCTCTAGACGAGGTTACAAAATAAGTTCTCTTGTTAAGCTAGTAAAATATACATTTATCAAGGGAATACAAGATTATTTTACTATGACAAATAAGTTGACAGAGTTCGTCTTTAATTAAACTTACAGAGATGATTAGACGTCCGGCTATGCCAAACGCAGCCTCACCAATATCTGGGTAAGTCTTAAGACCAGGCTGACTATCCAAGCAGGACCGGAGAAGTAAACCAGTGTAGAATGAAAGAACACAAAATATAAACAATATAGACAGCCCAACCCATCCTCCTTCTTTCACTGCATAAGGAGTAGAAAGAAGTGCTACACCGCAAAGAAGATTAACACCTACAAACAGCCATAATTGATCAGAAGAATTTTATTAGTGAAAATGTCACATGTATCAGGTAATCAGGATCAGTGAACTTTCTATAAAAAAAATCGAAAAAGTTATAGACATACCATTAACCACAGATTGACCAAATGAACTCTGTCTATTTTGAGATTTCGGATATTGAGATAACTTTTTGGCAGAAGAAGTCAATATTTGACGATGAAGTGAATGATCAGAACTATAACGTTCTTGTGGTTGCTGCTCGTCTGCTACGGATGGCAATAGAGGGTTGCTCAAATTATTTATTATCTTGGAAGTGTGTCTCCTTTTAGGTGACGACGAAATGAATGAACCTCCAAATGACGACACACTAGACGACCCGAGGAAATTCAGACTTGGAGACGCCACACCACTGTAAAGATCCATTGATTTCCTAAACAATGACACCAATAAAGTATAGTAAATGGAGATTAGCTATATAATGGCATGCAACTATTTTCTGAATAGTTACACTTTTTAATCATGTGATCTCTAAATCTCTAATATGTTTATTGGAAACTCACCTAAACCAAAGGACTCTTTTAAACTTAATGTATTAGGTTTTTAGAAATCAAACCATTTGATTAAGATACAAACTTGTTTGACCATTAAGATAAACAGATTATAATATCCTCTAACTATGATGAGCAAACTAAAATAATTGTTTCGATTTTATCAACTACACCAAAAAATCTCATATTAAAAACTTATTGATACTTATGAACTTGCCTAGACTTGACTATGATGATTTATTTCACAAGTACTGAATTCCATGATTAGTTAATACTTTTGAGTACTGCGTTACCAACTCAATGAATTAACTATATCAGAAAATACATTAAAAAAAGGGAGGGTTCCAAACTTCCAGTAAGTGCCTAAACTTCTCTTACAGAGGTTGAAAATTCACAAATTTTATAGTCAATAATTTAGTACTTACTGACAATCTGTCGACCAATATGATTCAAATATAACTTTTGCTTAGTTATTTCACATCTTACCAATTGTTAAGTTCTTATTTAATCTATATTATATATACACAAAAGCAAAAGCAAGACAAACCCGATAAGCTAGGCTCACAAACTTTAAACACGAGATTTTGAAACGTCAAAAGTTTCAACTCGCCTTGAATCTAAATCGAGTCAATTTTGATTTTTTTTTTTTAGTCGTATTAAGTTTGCTTGACTCGATTAAACCCCTAAAATGAACTTCAAAAACACAGACCTATAGAAAAGGGGTGTACCTGTAACTTTGTGGCCATGATGGGTCCAAAGAATATCGTTTGTCATCATCTTCATGGTCTGAAGAATCGCAATTCTCCCCATCATCTTCCTCTTCATCCCCATAAAAATCCTTATCTTCGTTTTCGTCTCCAAAATTCTTATCTTCATCCTCATTTTCACTCTCAACATGAAAGATATACTCAGCTTCCATATTCTTCATTCCTCTGCAAATCCTAAAAATCAAAACATCTTAAACTTTAGATAATATAATCCATAACAAGACACCTTACTTCTCGATTATCACATACTTACAATAGGACATGTGCGCCGGACCATTGGTAAAAAAATACAAAATAAAAAATACACATGCATACCAATACAGTGACGTCCAAAACCACAACAAGTTTTTAACATAACATGTTTTTAACATGAAGTTTCTATTGAAATCGTAAATAGAAAATTAAGGCGTGGACATAGCACAACTTTTGATGCAAAAAACATGTGTAAAACTTAAGCATCCTAAAGTAAACTACAGTTAATCAACACGTACAAACTTAAGCAAAAACAAAGACTTATTATAATTTAACATGGCTCTAAAGTATAAACGCATACTTTTTTATGTGATCGTATATATTAAATTCAGCATGGGTATAATTATGCAAACATTTGATAGTAAAAATGTAGGCAGCCAAGAAGAAAGACAAACAAAGGAGCACATACCAAGTGTTATGCTTTGAATGAGTTGTAAAAGAGAGCAAGAATCTTGTGTTTCGGTTCTGAGTATGTTTTTATTGATTGGAATGTGTCGAAAACTGAGCAGAGAGGGCCAGAGGAATAACAGACGTTGGCTGCTGCCAAGTGCCAGCTCTGATTAGATTTATATGGATGGATGTCACCCTAATCATCATTGGATAAAAACAAAAATGTACTAACAAATATCGTTTAAGAATTTTATGTGATTTAAAAAATAAAGGAAATTTTTATTTAAACATCCCTAATAAACTTCAAATTAAATATGTATTGAATTTTCTTTTAATTAAATATATATACTTTTCTTAATCCAATTATACCAGTTTTGGAGTTCTCCACACGCACGGGATTTTGACATAAGTCAAACTTAATGAATATTTGTGATGCCCATACACGGGATTTTAATATAAAGTTTAATTTAACTTGATAACTACAAAAATGGTTTCAGTTAAGACACTGAAGTTAAGGTCTCACGTATTTTACTATTATATATTATTATTATTATTATTATTATTATTATTATTATTATTATTATTATTATTTTCATATATGGTAACCTTTGTTTTAGCTTTATAGGTTTATTCCGTGCATATGTTGTATTTTTAGTATTACAATCAATTTTAATAATAATAATGATGATGATGATAATAATAATAACAGTTGTTTTCTTTTTTTAGTTTAAAGTACATAGGGTATTTGCTAAACTTATAAATTTACAAAAAATTATGAAAATTGAGAATTTTGCGCTTATATTCATAAATTTGAATTTAAAATTTGCCTATTTCTAAAAGTTTTAGACTTGACTATAAGATTCTTATGTTAAAAATATATAGAAAATCTTTTTTGAAGTAACGTTTATTCTAAAATACTATTACGAGTCTTCGTTATACGTCTGCTAAAAAAACTAAAAAGAAATATGTATATGATATATACAAAAGTACTATTATTAGTAAAAATTGTATAAAAAAACAATTTATAATAATTAGTCATTTTAAAAGAAATAAATAATATTTCACCATTAGGTCATGCCTTATATTTGTTAACCACTTTACCTTATTTGATTTTTTGTATATAAAATGTTTAAAAACCTTATGAATAGTAAAAGTTGGTTCACAATTGTACATATAATTCTATATATATGAATTTTGTGATCCACAAATTTTAACTTATGGTGCAAAACAGCAATATCACAAACAAAATATAATACAACTTATGGTGCAAAACAGCAATATGACAAACAAAATATAATACTCATAGTTGCCCATACACATGACAAAACAAGCGTTCCTTCTCTTCTGCACTGATGACATGCCCTTCACATGTTTTCACATCTTGCCATCACGTACACTTTGTATTCTTTTTATCCTATTTAATTAGAGAAACATGAAAATAGTTGTGGTTAGCGATTTCATTATACTACAACACATGAAATGAATGCTTAGAGAAACATGAAAAGCTAGATGAATTCATAATTACTTTATAACTTATAAGTAAGGAAAATGCATGATATATATGAAGACATGTGCGAGAGATGTATAAGACTTGTTTGGAGAATTGGAGAGTAATTTTATGCAACAAAACTGATAAAGCCGATATTTGGATATTAAAAAGTTCATGGTCATGCAATAAGCGTATACAAACTAATACTGTAAAACTTAACCTCAAGAGGCCAATCTAGTGGTAAAGGCTTGAGAGTTTAAATAAAAGGTCTCGAGTTTAAATTTCGTTAGTAAAAACTCATTGGGACCATCCTGTCCCCCTTAGCCGTATAATACACTAAGGTGGAAGGCTACAAGGTTCTATGAGTCTTGCAAGATAGTTTGTGATGTACGTATGAGGTCTCTTTCATACCAAAAATTTAATGGTAAAGATTATTTTAGGGCAAATGATTGAAAAAAGTATCATACTTGTCATCATTTGCTTTTGTGGGTAGCGAACAAATTTTTTTGCTTTTGTGGGTACTTTTCTTTCAAATTCAGCCTTTTTAGGGTATTTTACGAAATTTTTGGACATTTTTGCCCCTCTTAGCTAATAGAAATTTTTTTTCCCCAAAGGGCAAAAATGTCACATAGTATCCTAAAAAGGATGAATTTGAGAGAAAAGTACCCACAAAAGCAAAAAAATTTGTTCGCTACCTACAAAAACAAATGATGACAAGTATAATACTTTTTTCAATCATTTGCTCATTATTTTAAAAGCTATAAATCTGTTATAACAATCAATCTGTTTGTATATTCATACAAATGAGTCTGTGTTTAAAGAAGGAAAGAAACAAAAAGTGAGGTGTAACATGCATGTGGTTAATACAATACCCAGATTAAAAAAGTTATTTAATAAATATAATTAGTAACATTTTAATCTTTATTATAACAGTTATGCTCATATCTAAGTTAGAAACAGAAGAATAATCCATTTATAGAATGAAGTTAAAAACGAGTGGCTTATGAGATATTTGTTTTATGTACTAATGCAATTATTAGTTAATATATGTGGGAGTTACAAAAAGACATTTAATAAAATTAGCTAATTAAGCGTTAATTAATACAATAAATAGATACAAATTACTAAATAAATTACGTTGCCAAATAAATTAGCAATTGGATACATTAGTAAAGGGTTTAGCTAATCTCGGCCCATTGGGCAAACAGTTGAGTGCAATTAATGAAGATAAAATTTCGTTTTCAATCAAAAAATGCATTTAATGAACATTTATTGATCTTTAAAATTATAACTTAGGTTCAAAAATGTTAGTAAAAGTAGCATTCAAAGATATTTTCAATTCACATACAAAATATTAAAGCTCTATGAAAGGTAATAAACAACTCTAGTGTTAAAATATATATCATAGTTAAAATTTATGGATCGATGATCCATAAATCAGGGAGGATAGATGAGGATGTAACCCACCGGATCAGAGCTGGTTGGGCGAAATGGAGGGCGGCTTCGGGAGTCCTCTGTGACAGGAACGTCCCCTTGAAGTTAAAGGGGAAATTTTATAGGATGGCGATTAGACCGGCTATCTTGTACGGGTCCGAGTGTTGGCCCATCTCCAAGGCGCATGCTAATAGGGTGGAAGTGGCAGAACTGAGAATGCTAAGATGGACTTGTGGACAATCTTTGCTTGACATGATCCCGAACGGAGTTTTCAGATCTAAACTTGAAGTCGGAAATATTATTTCGAAGATTAGAGAAGGTAGGTTGAGGTGGTTCGGTCATGTCAAGAGAAGGCCCCAATCAGCGCCGGTGAGAAGGGTAGAGGCGCTTGTAGTAGATGGAGTGAGAAGAAGGGGCAGACCCAAACTCAGGTGGGAGGAGAGACTTAAGATTGATATGTCGGAGCTTCACTTGTCGGAGGACATGACCTCAGATAGGAAAGGGTGGAGAGATAGGATTAGGATCCGCGGCTAGTTTTTTGGCTTGGGGCTTTCTGGGTTTAGGTAGTTTGGGTGGGTTAGGCTTTTAGGCGTTTCGCTTGTTTTTGCCTGTCTTTGCCGTAGTGTTAGGCCCCGTGCGTTGCTCTGCTTTGCTTGTGTTGTTTGGGCTTGCATGTTTTTCTTGCTTTTCTTGCCCTCTTTTTGCTTTGGGCCGTGCGTCTTTTTAATATTATTTTTTATATTTTATTTAATATTTTTATTTTTTGGCTCCCTTAGGTCTACTTGTTTTCTTTGCGCTTATCTATGCTGCAATGCCTTGTTTTTGCCTGTCTTCTTTTCTGTATGTGCTTGATGTTTTCTGTCTTCTGCTCTCTTAGGCCTGCTTGCTTTCTTATTGTTAGGAATTAGAAATTCCCGGTATTAAAGTGTCGGTCACCTCAAGTATATGTAATCGTTAGAAAGCTCGTAGTCGTAGTTCTTTTAAGTTAGGTAGTAATTTAGTTAAGTAACACCGTGGAGGACGGACGGGTCTTTACCCACTGTATGCCTGATCCACAGCCCATAGTGTGGCGAGTTATGTAAGACTATAAATACTCTCTACCTTCCAAGGTAGAGAGTTGGAGCTCATAATAATATCTTTCACTTTCTCTCACTAAGTTCCCTAAACCTCTAACTTTCTCTCTCTAGAATTCC